>CAKNYM010052989.1:821926-887990 GCA_932195095.1 Andricus curvator
GTAAAGTCATCTAGGGTACGGAATAAAGTAATCTGGGGTACGGGGTAATGTCGGCTAGGGTGCAGGGTAAAGTTGGCTAGGGTATGGGGTAAAGATGGGTAGGATACGGATAAAAGTCGGCTAGTATAGGTACGGGGTAATGTTATGTAGGGCACAGGGTAAAGTCGGTTCGGCTACTGGATAAAGTTCGCTAAGGTACGGGGTAAAGTCATCTACAATATTTTGCTACTATCTTTCAAAATTTCTGCCACTATTGGCACTATTTCAGATCTTTGTAGTGAGTCGAACCCCCGTAATTTTGTATCAGTAAATTTTAGTTTCCAAATTTGAATACACAGAACAAAATTTTCATTAATTTGGTTCTTTAAAAAAGACCTTGTTAATTTAATAAGTATACGGTTTCTCTGAATACGAAAATTGTCTTGATTTAGCAGATAAGCGATAATTCTTTACATCGTGACATTAAACTCTCTTGAAAGAGGTAATGGCTTTGGATTTTCTTTTCCCGCGATACTACGGAAGAGAATTCTTTATGCATCGTGTCAACGATCCTTGTGGATTCGCGCAGAGTTTTGCGACGATTAGCGATACTTTACTACTTTCTCCGCGCTTTGCCATTGGGCAAGCGCTTCTATCGGTGTCAGGGACTTACGTATGGGTACATACAAAGAGAGCGCATTTACGAAATTACGAGAGGAATCGGGATTTCGCTAGAATCTTCTTGCAGATTCTTCGTCATAACGAGCCACTTAACGATCACTAAGCTTGATCCATTACCAACTTTTACGCTCCTTCTACTCCAACTTTTACACCACCAACATATTTTCAAACTAATTTAATTTCGAAGCTTCCAGTTCAAAGTAGATACTGAAAAAAACAACAATACTCATGATATCTATGCGGACCGGGAAACCGGGAAAAGTCAGGCAGTTTTAACCGGGAAACCTCGGAAGTTTTATTTAAAATCGGGAATTTTTTTCTTCTATTGCAAAATCTACTTTTTTGTAACGCAAGCACGAAATGTTCGCTTTTCGAGGCATGTATTGCGTGCGGGAAGTGACCAATTCCAAAACCATGGTAAAAAGCAGTTATAAAATAGTATATTGTGCTACAAGTGCGGAAAGTAGGCAGTTCCACACGAGTGTGAAGTTTGCTGTACGAGCCAGAGGCGAGTCGAAGGGGAGTTGTAGGCGAGTGGTAGGCGAGTTGGAGGCGAGTTGGAGGCGAGTTGGAGGCGAGCCGAAGGCGAACTGTAAACAAGCCGAAGATGAGCCGGAAACGATCTGAAGATGAGACGATGGCAAGTACTGTAAACTTCACAAGAGTTGCAACTGTCTACTTTCAGCACCTGTTGCACACGATATTTGTTGTGACAAATGCAGGAAATTTTCGGTTTGAGAAACAATAAGAATATATTTTTCGGAAATTTATAGTCACTTTTGGAAAATGATGATAAAATTATCAAATATTACCGAAAATTTCCGGAAATTTTCGGTGAATTTTTATATTATCGAACATTTCCAGAAATTCAAGGTATCCAAAACTTTTTGGAAAAAATCCGAAAATTTCAAAAATTTCCGGAAAATGGAAAATTGCTAAATTTCCAAAATTTCGGGAAATTTATGAAAAGTTGCTAAATCATCGGAAATTTCAGGTAGCCAAAGCTTTTTGGAAAAAATGTCGGGAAATTTGCTAAATTTCCCAAATTTCCGGAAATTTATGGAAAATTGATCAATTTCCCGATTTCCGGAAATTTATCGAAAATTGATAAATTACCAGAAATTTCAGGTATCCAAAATTTTCGGTAATTTAACGGTAATTGATGATAATTCATGAGTCATTTATGGTAACTTATCACTTCGAGTTTGTCCAATCACTATACACTATTCACAATCAGTCTCTCAAGCGTCAAATCATAATGGAGTGAGGTTATTATTCCGGCAGTCCTGGCAAATAAATCTGAATCGAAATGCGCAAGCGCAACAGCAAGAAAAAGTAATCTGGCTGGAACTGCGCAAGCGCAGCAGCTGGAAAAAGTCTTTTTATAACTGCTTTCTACCACGGCTTTGGAATAAACCTTCTGCACGCAATACATGCCTCGAAAAGCGAACATTTCGTGCGTGCGTTACAAAAAGAATTTTTCTAGTTGCTGCACTTGCGCAGTTCGAGCCAGAATACTTTTTCTTGCTGTTGCGCGTGCGCATTTCGATTCAGATTTACTTTCCAAGACTGCCGAAATCATAACCTCACTTCATTATGACTTGATGCTTGAGACACTGATTGTGAGTAGTGAATAGTGGTTTGACAAACTCGAAGTGATAATTTACCATGAATGACTGATAAATTACCATAAATTACCGATAAATTACCGATAAATTACCGAAAATTTACCAAAATTTGAGAAATTTTTGGATATCTGAAATTTCAGGTAATTTAGCAATTTCCCATAAATTTCCGGAAATTTTAAAATTTTTTTCATAAAGCTTTGGAATCCATAAATTATCGGAAAATTTGGAAATTTAGCAATTTTCCATTTTCCAGAAATTTTGGAAATTTTCAAATTTTTTTCAAAGACCTTTTGATACCTGAAATTTCCGGTAATTTAGCGATTTTCCATAAATTACCGGAAATTCAGCAATTTTCCATAAATTTCTGAAAATTTTTGGAATTTGTCCAAAAAGCTATATACCTGAAATTTCCGGCAATTTAGCCATTTTTCATAACTTTCCGGAAATTTTGGAAATTTAGCAATTTTCCATGAATTTCCGAAATTTTTGGATTTCTCTCAAAAAGCTTTGGCTACTTTGAATTTCTGTAAATTTTCAGTAATATACAAATTCACCAAAAATGTCCGGAAATTTTCAGTAATTTTTGTTGATTTTACCATAAATTTCTGAAATTACCATAAATTTCCGAAAAATTTGTTCTCATTGTTTCTCATATCGAAAATTTCCTGCATTTGTTAGAAAAAATATCGTGTGCCATAGGTGCTGAAAGTAGACAGTTGCAACTCTTGTGAAGTTCACGGTACTTGCCATCGGCTCATCTTCGGGTCGTTTCCGGCTCTTCTTCGGCTTGTTTACAGCTCGCCTTCGGCTCGCCTCTAACTCGCGTACGACTCGCCTCTGGCTCGTACAGCATACTTCACACTCGTGTGGAACTGTCTACTTTCCGCACTTGTAGCACAATATACTATTTTGCAAAACCCACCTCAAAAGTGAGGACTTCCATGCCTCTGAATTATGTGCTAAATGCTTTAATCCAGCAGACTGTGCGGGAATAATAATGGCGCATGCGTACTTTGAAATACACCTATTTTGCAAATCGACATAATGGACGCACATGCGCACTTTAGAAATAAGTAACTTTGCACACCGACAAAATAAAAATATTTTTAAAACTTCTTTTAAAAAAATTATACGCGAATTTGACTGAAAATCACAGCATAAGAGATCGGAAATTTAGCGGAAAAGTGCAAAAAAGGTCTGAACATTTTTCTCGGACGATTGTTGCAAGAAATAGCGTGTGATACACGTGCGCACAGGCGTTTGCTACTCGTGTGATTGCAGTATTTGCCTTCAGCTCGTGCGCTAACCTCCGACTCGTGCTTCCAGCCTCCGGCTCATGCTGCAAGTTTCACACTCGTTGGCAATCGCCCACTTTGCGCACTTGTATCGCGAATAGCTATTGTTATACTTTACTTTCTTTTTATTGTTTAGTCGAGAATCAGAGAGAGGAAAATCGGTTTGCTTCTCCTTCATTAAACTTTTTCAGGATGACGTCATTTGGTCAATTATTGGAGAAGGTATTGCAAAAATAATGCACATTTCATGGTTGCTAAAGGTCAGGGAATTCCAGAAAGTCAGGGAATGTCAGGGAAAACCTGACAGAGTCATAGAATATTTGATAAACTGCAGTTAAAGTTCATTTTATTATTTTGTTGGAAATTCGACAATTTTGAACATTTTGAAAATTTTTCCACAAAATGTGTTGAAAGCTATCAGAATTTTCTATAAAAAAGCCAAGATGACGGCATTTTGTCAATTATTTGAGAAGGTATTGCAAAAATAGTGCAAATTTCATGGTTGCCAAAGGTCAGGGAATTCCAGAAAGTCGGGGAATGTCAGGGAAAACCTGACAGAGTCAGAGAATATTTGATAAACAGCAGTTAAAGTTCAGTTTTTTATTTTGTTGAAAATTCGACAATTTAAAAAAAAAGTCATTAATGACTTTTTCGTATTTCTTAAATGAAAATCATCCATTTTGGTAGAAATTTCATCCTTTTTGTTTAAAAATCCCCTTTCTTCTAGTTAAACATTAATTTATTCTATTGAAAATTTGTCTTTTTTGGATTGAAGATTCAATTATTTCAGGAGATAATTCACATTTTTGGGTTGAAAATTCAACTTTTTTTATTAAAAATTAGACTGTATCTAGTCGTCCTGAAAAATTGAGAGAGTTGAAAAAGAGGGTGGACTAACCAAGCTTATGAAAAATATTGGACTAGTCATCTCGAATTTCGGGAGGACGATACACTTAATAAAAATGAATATTTTTGGGTTTCAAAACTCAACTGTTTTGCAGTAAATTCGTGTTTTTAGCTTGAAAGTTCAACATTTTTTATGAGATTTTTTTCATTGACAAAAAAATCTTTCTTGGTTGAAAATTGAACTCTTTTTTTTAAATTCCTCTTTTTGGTTTGAAAATTATATTCTGTTTTGGTTGAGAATTCAACTACTTTGTTGAAAATTCGTATTTTTTGGTTTGATTCAACTTTTTTTGTTTAAAATTTTGTTTTTTTTTAGTTGAAAATTCTTTTTTTCTTGATTGAAAATTAAATGTTACAACCAAAAATTTATTTCTTCCATTTTTTGTTCAAAATTAATCTTTTTGAGTTGAAAACTCAGCTGTTTGGTTGAAAATTCATGTATTTTACGTATGTCTTACGTAATTTCTGGATGACCCCTTATAAAATACTGTATGACTGTTGTCTCTAAAAGTTTTTTAGATAAATTTTGAAACAAATATTTGTTTGCATTAACATTATTGTCGATTTTTAAATATATTAAAATCTTCATATGAAATTAACAATTTTAGCCCACATTATAAATAGTTTAAATAATTATTGTCCAGTTTGGGATAGATTGTGAAGATATATTTGAAATCTTCCATTCTAAAATATTGAACCCTCTGCTTGATTATTATCTCCTTCAAATCAATATGTTTGATATCCGGAAATCTCAATGATCTAAAATAAATTTTAATATTATTTAGTTTAAACAAATTTTAAATCCATAGTTTGGTACAGTTTCATTACCAGACATGTTAGGTACTTTCTGATTTATAATTTCTGAAGAAAGTTCTCTAAATTTGTTAAAATTCATGCAATTGTGCTCTGATATAAGTACTTTATCGAGACAGATTTAGAAAAAAGTTATTAATTAAAGAGAATATGGAAAATTATTGGGACTTAAAACGGTCTTTTTTTGGCAATCACCCGTACATTTTTAATAAATTTGATAGAAATTTTATGATTACTTATCTTATATATTTTATAAAAATATTTCTTTCAACATAAAAGATATTCACATTTTTCCAACATTTTTGTTTCAGCGTTAAACATGTTGCACCATACAAGCAAACATTTTGCGATTTTATAGAAATTTACGTTGAAAATGATCCCAAGAATATTGAAAAATGTTCATTATATTAGATTTGATTAAAATTTTAAGAAAATATTGAAACTTGCACTATTTTTGCAATATCTTTCTAGAAATTTGACAAAATGGCTTTATCCGGGCTCATTTTGTGAATATTTCCGAAAGCTTTCAACCTATTATAGAGAGCAAACTGTCATACTCGTGATCAGCAATATAGTTTCGATTAATATTGGATCACTTCAGTCTGTGATTGCGGATAAGTTTGGCACGTGTAAATAAATAATTGTATTTTTACCGACATAAATTTTGTATATTTATATTACCATTTCTATACGTTACTTTGGGACAAATTACAAAAAGACATTTTTGAATTGGTAAAGGGAAAAATTGTAAGATTCGAAAGAATTTAAATTTATGATTTTTTATTTATATGGGGCAATAGTATGTTTCTGAAGATCCATGAAGTTTTTTCTTGAAATTTTCTGTGGTGCTAAATATTTTCTCTAATTTATATAAAAATGAAATCATTTTTTACTATTATTTATTACTTTTTAGGGTTTCGTAACACCGGGCAGAATCCTTTATAGTTTCTGTCGGGTGTCAATCTGTCCATCCGTCTGTTAGTCGTACTTTTTTTCAAAGAGGGGAAGTGAGCGGAAATGAGGGAAGCAAAAGTAGAGGGAATGAGAAGAAACGAGCAGAGGGCATGTGAGACGAAATGATAGGAGGGTAAGTGGGGGAAGTGAGGGGAGGGTGAGTAGGAGAAGTGAGGGGAGGAGAAGTAGGTGAAGTAAGGGAAATTATTAGAAATTAGGATGAGTAGGGGAGGGAAAGTGATGGTTGGGGAAGGGAAGTAGGGGAACGGGAGTGTTAGCTGGGAAAGTGTGGAGAGGGGGAGTAGTGGAGGAAGAAGTTGTCGAAGGGTGAAGTGAGGGGGGAAGTTGGGAAATGTAGGGGGAGTAGGGATGAGGAAGTATGGGAGGGGAAGGTTTGAACGACTTAATTACCGTCTCAATAGGCTACAAAACACATTTTTGTAGGCGCGCGGGGCCAACTTTGGCTAATTTTTAATACTTACTTTTCCAAGGATGGCGTGAAATGTTTTATCGAACCAGCGATTGGCTCCAAGATGCCTGGATCCGCCGCCATGAATTGTGTGATGCAAAACATTTGCATAATCCCGATCGCCAATCCATTTGTCACTTTTTTGGTAAGAATTGTTAAACGTTCCTGGGAGCACATCATCGTCGATACAAACGACACAGAGACATCTTTCCAGTAGCTCGATATTGTGTCGATTTCGCTCATCTGCAATTTTATAAATTAAAACAGAATTAAAGTTTATGATTTGAAAGTTTGAAGAAATTAATAAATTATTTATCTTGAAATCTTTTATAGTTTATGTTCATAGTTTTATATTGCGAAGATTCAAACTAAGCTCCTGGATTCGAAAGATTATTACTTCGATCATTGGTCAGTTTTAAAGAAATTAATTTCACAGCATTGATTCGAAAGCCTTCTTGTTTTCGAATTTGGAAAACTAAAATTGGAATGTTTGAAGTTTTAA
Source organism: Andricus curvator (assembly GCA_932195095.1). Lineage (NCBI taxonomy): Eukaryota > Metazoa > Arthropoda > Insecta > Hymenoptera > Cynipidae > Andricus > Andricus curvator. Next base: position 829,154 of record CAKNYM010052989.1, read on the forward strand.
ATTAAACGGAAAGCATTCCTATTTAAATTTTCCAAACAGAAAGGATTAGGACTTCCATTTTCCAAATTCGAATGGTTCAAATTTTGATCGATTATTCATTTGTGTCTTAAAATTCTGTATCTATAAAAACGGGTTGGATAATTTTCAGGGTGTCTACCTGACCGGGAAATCGGGAAAGCCGCGAAATGTTCGGAAATTTGATTCAGTGAATGGGATTTTTCTCTTGAATGTGAACCCTGATAAAATATTCTTGTTAGTAATTGAAACTTTGTCTTTTTGGGTTGAAAATTAAACTATTTTGGTAGAAAGTTAACTTTCTGTTAAAAATTCATATTTTATCGTTGTAAATGAAACTTAAATCTTTCTTGGTTAAAAAATCACCTTTTTTTAAAATTCGTGGTTTTGGCTTAAAAATTTGGTTTTAGTAGAAATTTCATCTTTTTCGAATAAAAATGGAACAGGTCGATTGAAAATGAATCTTCTTTGGTTGAGGTGTCAACTATTTAGTTGAGAATTCGTCTTTTTCGTCGAATTCAACTGTTTTTTATTTCAAATTAAAATCTTTTTTGGTTGAAATATCACATTATTCGTTGAAAATTCATCTCTTCAATTGAAATTTTAACCATTTGGTCGAAAATTGATCTTTTTCAATTGGAAATTCAACTACTTGTGTAAAAGTTGAACTACTTTGATTAAAATTTATTTTTGTGTTTTAAGGCTCATCCCTTCGGTTGAAAATTAAACTATTTTGTTAAAAATGCAACTGTTTGGTTGAAAATGAACTTTTTTGTTAAAAATTAATATTCTCGGGTTGAAAATTTAACTTTTTTTTACATAAAATTCTACTATAATTTGAAAATTTTACTATTTTGTTGTAAATTCGTTCTTGTTTTGTTGCAAATAAATTTTTTTACTGGCAATTTAAGTTTTCCATTTTGTTGGAAATTGATCTTTTTCATTTGAAAATTCAACTATTTGTTTGAAAATTCGTCTGCTTTAGTGGAAAATTCGACTTTTTGATTTAAAAATTCATCTCTCTTGGTTGAAATATCAACTGTTACATTTTTGTTGAAAATTCATCTTTGCAGATTGAAAATTCAACTAATTGGTAAAAATTGAGGTATTTCTTTGAAAATTTAGTTATTTTGTTGGAAATTCAACTCATTGTTGAACTATTAGATTTTTCGTTGAAAATTCACATTTTTGTTAAAAAATCAACTTTTGGGGTGGAAAACTTGAATATCTTCTAAAAAATGCATCTTTTAGGCTGAAAAATTGGACTATTTGATTGAAAATGTAACTTTTTTGTTCAAGTTTGATATTTTGTTATCAATAATTCGACTATTTTGTCGAAAATTACACTATTTTGTTGAAAGTTCGTCTATTTGGTCAGAAAGTTCGTCCTTTCGGATTGCAAATTTCTCTTTTTTTTAATTGAAAATTCAACTGTCTTCTAAAAAATTCCATTATTTGCTTGAAAACTCAACTGTTTTTTATTGAAGTTTAATCTTTTTCTATTAATAATTCGACAATTTGGTTGAAAATTTGTCTTTTTTGTTTGAATTCAACTTTTTTTTTATTTATTATAAAATTAAACATTTTTTTGGGTTGAATATCTACTATTGCATTATTCTTTTTGTTGAAAATTCAACTTTTCGATATGAGAATTCAACTATTTGGTTAAAAATGCAACTGTTTTTGGTTGAAGTTTAATCTTTTTTGATTAAAAATTCGACCATTTGTTTGAAAATTCATCTTTGCAGGCTGAAAATTCAACCGTTTGGTTAAAAGTTGAACTATTTTGTTGAAAATTTGTCTATTTTGCTTTAAAATTCAACCATGTGGTTGTAAATACAAGTACTTGGTTAAAAATTCATCTTTTTTGTTAAAAATTCAAGTATTTGGTTTAAAAAGTCATCTTTTTGGGTCCAAAATTCAACTGCTTTGTTGAAAAAAAAAGTTAATTTTTTTAATTTATTTATACTCTAGTTTAAAAAAAAAGATGGAAAGTCTCAAAGTAATAATCTCCTAAATAAAAAATTCTTCAAAAATAGAATAAATTATTATCAACTATTATAAAAATAGTACTGCAAATAATTATCACTCACAACTGCAAAATAAAAACCTCTGATCGATCGTCTTTAAGCGAAAAACTTCAGGTCGACACTTTTCTCGAAAAGAATTTTAAATCTTTTAAAGTACTTTCTTAAAGAATTTATCCTTATATGGATGGGCTTTAAACGGTGACAACCCCAACCGCAAGTCGTCGTTAAATCGTTATTGCATCACTTATTCGATTTAGAGGCACAGGTTGTAGGGCCTCGTTGAGTAAGGTTGGTTTAGGGTTTAGGGAGCTAATGGGGATATCGCGAATATTGGTGTGAAGAGGATCGCCCGATAATAATTATGACTGAGGGCGACGAGACAATCCTTAACATTTAATTGAAAATTGAAAATCATCTCGATTTTTTTTCATAAGGAGGAACATTCAAAAGACAATTCATTTTATGGCATTGCAAAAATCCAATCTTAAATTAATTAAAACTGAAATTCAATCTTCGTTGGATAAATAAAGTATTATTATGTTTATGGTACCCTTCTATTTTTGCAGTTTTATTTAATAAAAAGACATTTAATGCTGAAAATATTTTCCTTTATTGAGAGTTCTTCTCGTTTTGCTAAGTTCTGAGGAGAAAAATGTTATTATTTTTCTCAGGGCGTAAAACAATTTAGGTATTTAAAATGAAATAGAGGTTTTTGATTAGATAGAAACAGGGTGGCTCTGGGGAAAAGGCAGGGAAAGTCAGGGATAAAAAAAATGTTGCAAAAGTCAGAGAATTTCTATGCACTTTAAATAACTGTCGATGATAATAAATTTGAAATTAAAAATTTTCTTATTTGGAATTGTTTTATTCAGTTTATAAAGGGTACAAGATTAGGAAAAAATTAGGGAACTTTGGAAATGAACTTTTGTGGCAACCCTGATATAATAGTCTTGTAAATAGTTTATTTTCCTTGTATTTTTATAAATTTTGTTTGCAGTTGCTTCTTCGTGACAATTAGATTTTTAGTTGAAAATTGTATTATTTGGTTGAAAAATCAACAATTTTGTTAAAAAGTCATCCTTTCTGGTTGAGGATTCAATTGTTTTGTTGGAAGTTCGTCTTTTTGAGTTAGAAATTCAACTTTTTTGGTATTAAATTAACTTTTCGTTGCAAATTTATATTTTGGTGTTAAAAATTCAACTGCAACCTTTCTTCGTTGGAAATGCAATTTTTTTTATATTCGTCTTTTTGGTTTAAGAATCTATTTACTTTTAGTATAAATTATATCTTTTTTGAATAAAAATGAAATTATTTGGTTGAAAATTAATCTTTTCTGATTGAGGATTTAACTTCTGCTGAAAATTCGTTTTATTCTGTTGAATTCCCTTGTTTTTGATTTGAAATAACAAAACTGTTTTAATTGAAGTATATGCTAACATTATTCGTTGAAAATTCATCTTTATTTTTTGGCGTAATATTAAACTAATTGGTTGAAGGTTGTACCACTTTGTTAAAAAATAATTTTTTGTTGAAGATTCATCCTTCCAGTAGAAAATTGATCTTTTTTGCTTAAATTTTTTTTTTCTAAAATTAAATTTTTAAACTAGAAATGTAAAGTGTCCATTTTTGGTCCAGAAGTTACCTTTTTTAGATGAAAATTCTTCTTTTTTGGTAGAAATCTAATTTTCCTGATTTGCAATTCCGTCTTTTTTATGTTGAAAACTCAACAATTTGGTTAAAAATTCTACTATTCGGTTTACAATTCAAATATTTTGTCGGAAATTCAACTGTTTTGTAAAAAATTTGTCTTTTCCGATTGAAAATTCATCTATTTCAGTTGAAAATGCATCATTTTAGTTAAAAATTTATCTCTTTGGTTAAAGGTTAAATTATTTTGTTGAAATTTGATCTTTTGAAATTGAAAATTCCACCACTGGGGTAAAAATTGAACTACTTTGTTCAATTTTGTTGTTAAAGGCACAGTTGTTTAAAAATTCAAATGTTTCGTTCAAAAGTCTTTTTTTTTTAAATTAATTTTTTCAACTGAAAATGTAACTGTTCCATTTTTGGTTAAAACTTACCTTTTTTAGATGAAAATTCTTATTTTTTGGTTGAAAGAACAAGTATTTTGTTAAAAAGTCATATTCTATGGTCGAAAATTCAACTGTTTTGTTGAACATTCAACGTCTATTTGGATTGAAAATTCATCTTTTTCGTTAAAAATTAAACTGTCTTTCAAAAAATTCAATTATGTTGCTCAAGTTTAATCTTTTGTTTAAAAATTCGACCGTTTGTTCAAAAATGCATCTTCGTGGGTTGAAAATTCAACAATTTGGTTAAAAATCCAGTATTTGGTTGAAAATTTAATTATTTTGGTCGAAAATTCAATCGTTTCATTAAAAATTCATCCTTTTGGATTAAAACTTCTCTTTTATTGTAGAAAAGTTATCTTTTTTCGTTAAAATAAATAAATGTAAAATTTGAATCTCAAAGATGTTTTATTCTGTTTATAAAAGATTGTATTGTATGTTATAAATGTTAGAAGATTAAAATAAGAGGCTTTAAATATTAATGGTCCGGGAAAAAGAAAAATTCGTCCGACACAATTCGCTGATCAATCTCTCTAGCAATCACCCCAGGCGAAGAGCTTCACAAATTTATCATGTGTCATAGATCACACAAAAATACGCAAATTGACTGATAATCCCATAGTAAGATCCATACTCTGTACTCACTTTTTAATAATTCTTCTCTGGCTTTCGCCCACACAGGTCTCTTGGAAGTTGTAAGGATTCCAACTGGAGGTGTTCTAGGATCTGGTTTCTCTTCCATAATTTTCAAAATTTGCTGAATTAATTCTCCTTCTGTGATTCGACCTCTATCTGATGCCCTGACTGGTACGCTGTAAAACTTTTTGCGAAAGGTTAGTCAAAATTAATTTCGTACAGAATACTGGAATTTAGTAATTTAGTTTAGAAACTTTATTGTAGTTGGAATTGCAAAGATTACATTCTTTCCCCTGCCTGTTTCTTTTGAAATTTTTTTCCCCCTATTCTCGAAAAATTACCCTCTTCTATTTAAATATACTACCTAACTGCATTTGAAAATATGATACTTGAATTACGCGGGAAATGAATTTAACTTTTTCAAATTTAAATTAAAAATTTTATTCATTTATTTAGTGATCATATAACAATAATAAAATACATCTGTATAATATTGAAAAACTTACATGAATTATTTATACATAAAGTACAAAATAAATGTAAAACAGTATATCGTAACACAAATATATATATAATATAAAAAATAATAAAATATGATATAAAAACTCTTTGAAAAAACAAGAGGAGAGTTGATATTTATAACTGTGAAAAAACCGGGACAAACTGGGAATATTGTGAGTGAAAATTAGTGGATATCCTGAAAATTTGATAATGTTTATTTAATCGATTTTAAACTGAACTACTTAGGATTTAAATAAAACTTGAAATCTGAAATATTTTTTCACAAAAGACAAAATATTCTTGACTATTTGATTTTAAACATACTTGTGAGAATTGTTTATTTACTTTTATTTTTTATCTGACTTTTTTATATCGCCCTGCATAGATTTCTAACGACATTAGTGTATACAAAATTTAAAAATTAACTCTTTAATGGCAAAAATCATTTAACAATTATTTAAAAATATAACATTTCTTATAAAAAGATTTTTTCTCCTTTTCTACATGTAAATATGAATGTTTAATTTTCCCCCCTTTTCCGTAAAACATTACTCTATTTTCCCCTTTTTTGAGCTCTCTTTGCGCTGTGATTCCTAGAATTATTTACAAAATCTTTTAGAAGAATTTCAAAAAATGTAATCCTAGTTGCATATTTGATTTTAAATTAAAAAATGTACCTGATTATGATGAGCTAGAATGATATGATCCCCGGAAGTGGCTCTGTCGAAAATTACTTGCTCATCTGAATTTACCCCAGGTCTGCGATAAATTCTAAACATTTGGTAGTGCTGTGCCATGCATAGTGATTGCCACGATTTTCCATCCTTTGACTTTACTTGCTCAACCTCGAGTTCGGATCTGCAAATAATAAAAAAATCGAAATTAGGAAATTGTTTATGTATAAATTCATTTAAATTAAATTTTAACTGGCTTTGAATATCATGAATAATTTCAACACTGCCCATCATGTAAAAACAAAATAAGTATTCAAAAATAAATTTTTTAGTCATCAGTTTATTTATTTATAAAATAAGCATATAAACAAATACTTGGATGAGAAGCACAACCGTAAGAAAATAGTTTGTTGACTACAAGTCCCCAAGCATCTTATGGAAATAATACAATCCAATTACCAAATATCTCATCAAAACAGTTCGAAATGTATTTTAAACTTATTAGTAACCATACAAATATATGAATATTAAATATTTATTACGGTTAATGATAAAAATCATAAGCGAATTCCAAATTATTGAGAACATTCATTTTTACATTTTTTGTACATTTCAACATTGGTTTTCTCATAAAACCAAGTATGAAATTTTACAGTGATTACTACAAAAAAATTTAAACATTAGATCCTCCTTATTGTTAATAACATCAATTATGAAAAAATTCATAAACTAATCACTTTCATGCAGAAAAAAATTATTCAATCATTTTGTCTACTATATCGTATTCTATACACCGCAATAGTAATTTTACATTAAGATGAAATGTATTGAATTTAGGAATCATTATAAAGTAAATTTAACAAATTAATTAATTTAAATTGACGAGATATTATTGTCAATATGTATTTATTTATAAATAAATACTGAAAGTGACTAGCCTTGGAAATTGTTCATAATTTATATGTATGTTATTACCAATTAGAAGGAATTAATGTTTAAAATCTGCTGTGATTATTAATCACTTTAAGACGTATTCCGAATTGGTTCTATGACAAAAACAATATTGAAATATACAAAAAATGTATGAATTAATATGTATTAATTATTCTGTTAATAACAGTAACAATTAAGAGTAATTGACACATTTTCGAAACAGAATATTACTACTCAATCGTCTGAAATATTTTTAGTGGAAAAATTAATTTTTTTCTACGTGAAAGTGACTAATTTTCGAATTTTTAAATAATTTTTATTATTGAAAATGAAAAAAATTTATAATTTATACATGTGTGTGATTATTAATCAAGTGGAAACATATTTTTATTCTCTTATGCAAAAAACATAAAAATAAAAGTGTATTTAATCATTTGTTAATAACAATAACAACTAAGAGTCAATGGCCCATTTTCTGAATAGAATATTTTTATTCCGATACCTGAAATATTTTTTAGCAGGAAAAAGATTTTTTTCTGTGTGAAAGTGACTAATTTTGAAATTTGCTTCTAATTTTTATTATTACTAATAATAAATATATTTGGAACTCGTTTGATGAGAATAAACATATAACTATGAAAAAGATACAAAATTTACTATTTGTTTATTAAAATGTTTATAACAATAGTAATTGTTGATATTTGGTAATAATGTGTTACGAGTATCATTTTCATAAGTGCTTTCAGTCAACAAACCATTTTTTTCTGCCCTTGAGCTCCCCATTCGATATAAAAAAATAAAAAATAATATTCTCGAAAATTCTCTTATACTTTTGCTCTCCCCTTCCCCAACTTCTTCCTCCTCTACTTCCCCCTCTCCGCGCCTCCCCAGATAATACTCCCCTTCATCTAAATCCCCTCCCCAGCCCTCACTACCCCTCCCCTACTAACCCTCATTTCTAATAATTTCCCCTACTTCCCTTCACTTATACTTACTTCACTTACTTCCCCTCCCCGCGCTTCCTCTCACTTCCCTAATACCCCTTTTCTTATTTCTCCTTATTTCCCCTACTTTACCTAATTCACATACTTCTTCTCCCATCATTTTCCCTCAATGCCCCTACTCCTGCTCCTCCTCATTTCCCTTCATTTACACTACTCCCTCACCCCTCATTTCCCATACTTCCCTTCCATTAACTTCCCTTGCTTCTCTTCATTCTCCTCCCCTAATTTCTCCTAGCTTCCCTTACTCATAATCGTCGTTATTTTCCCTCATTAACACTACTCCCCCACCCCTCACTTCCCCTTCTCCTTACTATCGTTCCCTCTCACACCCCTCGCTTCCCCTACTTCCCCTTACTTTCCCTGAATTTTTTCCATTTTGTCAAAATAATTTAATAAAAGAACGTCTTTAAGGAAATCGTATGTAAAAAAATTTTCTATCAATTATTGGATATCTTTTAGTAGTCCCTTTTCAACTATTTGTTTTTACTTTATGTAAATTTCACTGGCAGGCCTGGGAAAGACTTCAGTAAAATTTTTGAATAATTGTAAACAAGAAATAATTGAAGGACCTCGATTCAGCGTAGAAAATCAATATTTTCATTTTCTTTGTCTCTACACGAAAATTGGGATGAAGACTGTTATCATGAATCATTCGAAATCGCGAAATCGTGTAGCATCTCAGAAAGAGGCTCTTCTCGTGATTTGAGAATACCGGAAACCGAGGGCTTTGAGTCTAGAGAACCGGTGCCTTTATGCTGGCTTTCTATGGATCCTACAACCCGGATTTCCTTCTCGTCAAGGCGCCGGGTTACAAATTGATTTCAATGTGGCTTCTTTTTGTCCTCCTTCCACTCAATCCAATAATAAGTCCCTTTAAGTCGAGACTTCCTCGCTTAGGTAGTTCGATGGAAATTTCCTATTAAATGAATATAATCGTGGTAAAATACTAAGAAATTAAAAAAAAAGTTTAGGAAATTTATAAACAAATTAATTTTTGGATTTGATAGCAGCTTTATTTCATTCTGAATGAATCAAAAATTAACTTTTAGAAATTTAAATTGAACTTTTTTTCAACTGATGTGATTCCAACTTTCATTTTTCAAATTTGATGAGGAGCCGTTCAAAAACTACGTCACGCTATTTTGAAAAGTTTTTCCAAAACCCTCCTTCTTTGTTACAGATCATAGATCATAGATCATAGGTGACATCACAAATATAGACCCCCTCCAACTTTTAAGTCCAAATTTTTTCTTTCATTTCATTTGATAAACGCTTAAAATAAAACACAAAACATACAAATATAATATTTTAACAGACTTCATAGCCCAGATTGCCCTCAAAAGAGGGGAAATAGGGTAATTTTTCACGAAAATAGGGGAATAGTAGGGGAAAAAATTCTTTTAAACAAAATTAATTTATGGGTACCATACTTAGATTAATTTGAAACGCTTAAGATTTCATGTTGAAATATATTGCATTTTCAACAAAATAGTTGAATTTTCAATGAAGGAAAATAATTTTTCAACCAAACAGTTGAATTTTCAACAAACAGATAAAGTAATTCCAGATCAAACACTTGCATTTATAACCAAATAGTTGAACTTTCAAGCAAAAGAGAGGAATTTTCATCAAAATAGTTACATTTCTATCCAAAAAGACGAATTTTCAACAAAAAAGTTGAATTTATGAAAAAGATGACTCTTTAAAAAAATTGCTGAATTTTCAATGAAGGAAAATAATTTTTCAACCAAACAGTTCAATGTTCAACAAACAGATAAAGTAATTTCAGATCAAACACTTGCATTTATAACCAAATAGTTGAACTTTCAAGCAAAAGAGAGGAATTTTCATCAAAATAGTTACATTTCTATCCAAAAAGACGAATTTTCAACAAAAAAGTTGAATTTATGAAAAAGATGACTCTTTAAAAAAATCGTTGAATTTTCAACCAGCTAGTTGAATTTTCAAAAAATACGATAAATTATGAACCAGACCGTTGCATTTACTATCAAATTGTTAAACTTTTGAGCGAAAGCGACGTATTTTCAACAAAATAGTTCAATTTTTAACTGAATAGTTGAATTTTCAATCTACAAAGATGAATTTTCAACCGACTGATAGAATTCTTAAATAAAAAACTTTAAACTTCAACCAAGCATAGTTCCATGTTTAACCAAATATTTGAATTTTTAAGCCAAGTAGACGAATTTTTTTAGAAGACAATTGAATTTTTAAACCAAAAGGAGTAATTTTCTGTCAAAATATGAATTTTCAACAAAACAGTTAAATTTTCGACCAAAAAGATGATTTTTTAACAACATAGTTAAACTTTAAAAAAAAAACAGTTTAGCTTTCAACCAAGTAGTCGAATTTTCAATTAAAAAAGGTAAAATCTTACCAAAAAATATAGTAGTTGATAACCAAAACAGATTTTAATCGTAAACAAAAAACAGTCGAATTAAAAAAAAATTATTACTGAACGAAAAATTTAATAGTTGATACTTCAACCAAAAAAGATTTTAATTTTAAGTAAAAACAGTTGAATGCAATCAAAAAGACAAATTTTTAACCAAATAGTTGAATCCTCAACCAAAACAGATTAATTTTTAACCAAGCAGTTGCACTTTCAATAAAAAAAAAATAAATAAAATTTGTACCAAAAGAGACTAATTTTTTCTACAAAGCAGTCGAATTTCCAGACCGAAAATACGAATTTTCAACAACAAAATTAATTTTTAACCGATTAGTTGAATTGTAAACTATAAAAAATCAGTTTTCAACAAAAAATGTAATAGTTAAATATGCGATTCAAAAAATTGATTTAAAAAAAATGAATTTTCAACAAAATAGTTCAATTTTCAGCCAAAGAGATGGATCTTCAACTAATAAAATGATTTCTTAACAAAGTATTTCAACTTTCAACTAGGTAATTTTCAATCAAGAAAATTAATTTTGTACCAAGAAATACGAATTTACATACTACAAGATACATAAATTTGCAACCACATAGTCGAATTTTCAACTGAAAACGATCAATTTTCAATGAAAAATATAACAGTTAAATTTGCATTTGAAGAAATTAATGTTCAAATACCATTTTTTTAAAACAAAATAGTTAAATCTTAAACCAATAAAATGAATTTTTAATAAAGCAGTTAAACCAAGTACTTAAATTGTTAACGAAAAAATATGAATTTTCAATAAAAAATTTAATTTAGTTGAATTTTTAGTTAAGAAAATTAATTTTCAACTAAAAATATAACGATTTTTCAACACAGTAGTCAAATCTTTAACCAAATAGTAGAATTTTTACCTGAAAGAGGTAAATTCTTAAACAAAAATATGATAGTAGACATTTAAACGAAAAAGAATTAACTTTTATAGAAAAATAGTTTGATTTTCTTATTGGATTCTTTTAATGAAGTTCTCATTTGAGGGAAAAATAAGAAAAGGGCAAGTTTCTTGAAACCTGAAAAAAGAGGAACCTTAAAAAAGGGAGAATAGGGGAAATAGTGTGAAGTCTGTATTTAGATGTGTTACTTGTACAATGAAATTGATAATTTTTATTTTTCAAGCATTTTAAAAAACGGTTTGTTTTTGGCTTTTGGAAGTTAAGTTGGAAAGATAATTTTTATGTTTGGAATTCGATAATTTTATATATAAATAATCCCAACTGTTGAGAAGTTTGGTGGCATTTCTGAATATATGCACACAAAAAAAAATTGAAAGCATACCTTCTGATTATTAATTTTTATATAAATTCACAGTTTACACGTTCGGGAAATACTTGAACAATAGCAAAAAGAATTGCTATCAAATTCTAATTTCAAGCCTCTCAGAATAATTAATTTCCCTGCGCTGAAGTTCCAGTTACAGTAGAATCTAATTTAAAATTCCATTCTTCTGGCTTATATAACTTCTCCTGATCAAATTCTTCGAGGCATTATTCTAAATCGAATTCAAAACCCATAATTGAGTTTCTGAGAGGAAAGATAAAAAAAGAATAAAAATAAAAAGACTTACCTGTCCAGCAGTTCCTGATAATTAAGAAGTTCCGTTAAAAAACGAGCGAGAAAAACAGCAGCTTCACGTTGGTTGGTAAAATTTTTTGGTCGTGCTGCCAAACCAGGATTGCTGTTGATTGGAAGAGCAAGAGGTACTGTGAGGTACATGTCTTTCAGCCACCAATCAGTCGCCTGGAATTACAATAAAATTTTCTTTAAATTTTATTATTCGATATAAATTTTCTTTCTCAATTTTTCAGTTTATTAATAAAAAAAAAAGTTTATAATAATGAGTTTTACAGTATTATAGGGAAATTAATTATGTTTTTATTGGTTTAAAATTCAAGGGCCAAAATGCCACAGATGAAAAATTCAAGTTTGTTGAATATTTTGTACATTCTTTTGGAGAAAGTATGGAAAATTTTGCGATAATTTATCTTTAGTGATGACATGACGTCAAGGCATTATATCTTTTTTTTATCAAATTATCTGCCTTCATGCAACGGATTACACGAGTCGCGACGTGTCATTAAATACGGATTAGGCGACGAAAGAGCGATCGCGCCGCTCTTTAATTTCCCGGCAAACCCACAGCGAATTGCAAACTCTCTTCTATATATATACTAAACTGTATATGTTTCTCTGGGATAGCTTTTCTAAACAGGAATTTTTTCTCGTAAAAGAGAAAAATCTTCAATTGAACGCGCATAGTAAATGAAGGGGGGGGGGGGCGTCAAAAACTCCGGTTGGTACCGGGGTTGAAGGTGGGGGAGTCTGTGGAAGTAACGTTGATATAATAAATTTGAACAAAAATCATGCATTTTGCGGAAGAATGCCCTAAAACGGCAAAATTCAATAATAATTTTAAAAAAGTTTCCAAATCCCTTTTATATTTTAGAATTCACATTATGCCCCTATTCCCCTCTTTCCCATTTTTTGAAGAATTCTTTTTTTTCCCTGTTTTCAAGAAACTTTCCCTTTCTCTCGTATTTTCGCTCAAATGGCAAATGAATTAATAGAAACACATAAGAAAATTCGACTGTTTAATTTTTTTGAAGATTCATCTCTTTGGTTGAAAGTTGAACTATTTGATTTAAAATTCGTTTCATTTCTGGTTGAGAATTATCTTTTTCAACAGAAAATATAACTATTACATTTTTGTTTGAAAATTAATATTTTTAATTGGAAATTTACCTCTTCTAGTTGAAAATTCAACTATTTGGTTTAAAGTTAAAATACTTTGTGAAAAATTCATATGGTTGGTTTACGCCATTTCAGTTGAAATTTCAACTATTTGGTTGTAAATTAACTTTTTTGTTGAAAATTCATATTTTTGGATAAAAAATTAAACAGTTTTGCAGAAAATTCGTCTTTTTGGCTTAAAATTTAAACATTTTGGTAGAAAAGTAAAATATTTGATTGAAAATAAACTTTTTTGTTGAAAGTTCAACTATTTTGATATAAAATTCAACTATTTGGTTGAAAATTCGACAGCGTTCTAGTCTAGGGACGACAAGCCAATTTTATGAAAAATATTTGACTACTCATCCCGAATTATGGAACGATGAGACACTTCGTAAAAATTAATCTTTTTTGTTGAAAAATTCAACTTCTTGGTCGAAAGTTGAACTATAATACTTTGAGGAAAATTAATTTTTTGTATCTAAAAGTTTAACTATTACATTTTTGGTTGAAAATTTATCTTGTATAAGATGAAAATTCAACTTTTCGGCAGAAAATTTAAGCATTTTATTGAAAATTCGTCTTTTTGGGTTGTTCTTATTCTTCGGTTCTTGTTTGTTGAAAATTAATCTCTTTGGATAAGGATTAAACTATTTATTTAAAATCTCGTGTTTCTTGGTTGAATTCAACTGGTTGAAAATTCTTTTCTTGTTGTTGAAAGAAATTTTCTAAACGGACAATTTTACGATTCCATTTTTGGTTTAAAACTTATCTTTTTTAGTTCGAAATAAAACATTCGACTTTTTAGCTTGAAAACTTGTATGAAAACTTTTTAGTTTAAAATTCGTCTTCTTGTGAAGACTGTTGAACTTCTTTGCTTAAACTTCATCTATTTGTTCGAGGATTTAACTATTTTGTTAAAAATTTGTCTTTTTTGGTTGAATTCAAATGGATTAAAATTCTTTTTGAATAAACTTCTGAAAAGCGCATACCTTCGATTAATTTGAAACTCCGTGTATCAATGTATTTTGAATCGCTGATTACGAAAATGATAGTGAAAATACCCGCGAATTTGAATTTCCAGGTCCAAACACCAAAAATTTATAAATTTTTTTATGTTTCATCCGTTTATTTCAGTCAATAATAAAAATGTACAAAAAAGTATTGAAAAATTTTGTAGATCTTTCAAAAATACGTATTTTATGTAAAATATATTTTTACTCTACGACTGATAGTTGTCGAGAAAATGGACGCTAAATATTAAAAATCACAGAAATACATCACATTGTGTAGTGGTGAGACTGGAAAGGGGAACGGTTTGACAGAAATTATTTCTGTAACCATTCACAGGGGTGCCTTCCCGCCCCCACGAGACGTTGGGAAGGGGTAGGGGTTCGACAGAAATTATTTCTGTAACCAGTCATAGGGTTGCCTTCCCGCCCCTATCGAGACGTTCGAAAGGGGTACGAGCTTGGCCGAAATTATTTCTGTAACCAATCACAGGGTTGCCTTCCCGCCCCCACGAGACGTTGGAAAGGGGTAAGGGTTTGACCAAAATGATTTCTGGAACAAGACGCAGGGGTGCTTTGCCGTCCCCACAAGACCCACAAGACGCCCCCCACAAGAAAGGGGTATGGGTTCGACCGAAATTATTTCTGTGACCAGTCACAGAAGGGCCGAACATTTAATGGACTCAAGCCTATTGCACCTACTAAATTTCAATAGCGATTTTCTCAGAAACTATCAATCTTGGAGGAAAAGTGTGCGAAATCAAACATGTATATTTTGATTGGATCTACAACTTTTGTGAAAAAATTTTTCCCAAATTTTTTGTATTTACCGAGATAAATTCGAAAAACCATGACTTTTATGGGTATTGATGTATTCCATTTTTGGTTGAAAACTTGTCTTCTTTAGTGAAAAATTCAAACATTTGATTGCAGTTTGCTGAAAATTCGTCTTTTGATAGATAATTAATCTTCTTGGTTGAAAATTAATCCTTTTGGATTGAAAATTCATCTTTGAAGGTAGAAAAGTAATATTTCTTGGTTGAAAATTAACATTTTTGTTGAAATTTAACTTTCCGGGTTGTAATTTCAACAATCTTCTAAAAAATTTGTCATTTTGTTTGAAAATTTAACTATTTGGAAGAAAATTGAACTGTTTTTTGTTGAATTTTGATCATTTTTGTTTTAAAATTCGACCATTTGGTTGAAAATGCAATATATTTCGAAAAATCAGCCTATTGACACTGTCTTGAGAGTATTTTAGATTGTTAAGTCTATTTAAATATTTTTATTTTCATGTTTGTACGGCCCTAAACATAATGTTTCATCAAACTAAATGTTTCTCCAAACATAATTTTTCACAAAATAACATAATGTTTCACCAAAATGGCTGTTCAAAAACGTTACAGTGCTAGGAGAGGGGACTAATATATTTTGTGACGATTTCAGGGATCACAATTCGTCCCCTTTTTTACCTAATCCCCCTTTCCCCCTTTTCCCTTTAAATTTGAACAATCCCCTGAAAAACATAAAATCGAAAATTTTGCCCCATTTTTCAAAAATATAATTTCTAACAAAAAAAAACGAGTTTTCAACCAAAG
The DNA here is from genome assembly GCA_932195095.1 of Andricus curvator. Taxonomy (NCBI): domain Eukaryota; kingdom Metazoa; phylum Arthropoda; class Insecta; order Hymenoptera; family Cynipidae; genus Andricus; species Andricus curvator. Next base: position 844,831 of record CAKNYM010052989.1, read on the forward strand.
AGATGAATTTTCAAAAAAAAAATGAATGTTTAACCAAATAGTTGCATTTTCAACAAAATAATTTACATTTTCAATCAAAAAGTAGAACTTTCAACCAAACGAGATAAATTCCAAACAAAAAATGTAATGGTAGATTTAAAAAAAACAGTTCAATTTTTGACCAAATAAGATGACTAACAAAATAGTTAAATTTTTAACAAAAGAATTAAATAAGCTTAATTTTTGACACACGAAGATATTCAATCAAATAATAGTTAAATTTTCAACCGAAAAGGATGAATTTTTAAACAAATAGTTCAATTTTTAACCAAACAGATTTTAAAGACGAATTTTCAATAACATATATCAATTTTAAACTAAATAGTTGTATTTTTAACTAGGAAAGATCAATTTTTAGCGAAAAAGAAGTAGTTACATTTTTTCTTACATTTTAAATGTTTGTACAAAACTTTTGATAGATAATAATAATTAATCTTCTTGGTTAAAAATTCATCCCTTTGGATTGTAAATTCATCTTTTAAGGTAGAAAAGTAATCTTTCTTGCTTGAAAATGAACATTTTTGTTGAAAATTTAACTTTCCGGTTTATAAATTCAACAATCTTCTAAAAAATTTGTCATTTTGTTTGAAAATTTAACTATTTGGAAGAAAATTGAACTGTTTTTTGTTGAATTTTGATCATTTTTGTTTTAAAATTCGACCATTTGGTTGAAAATGCAATATATTTCGAAAAATCAGCCTATTGACACTGTCTTGAGAGTATTTTAGATTGTTAAGTCTATTTAAATATTTTTATTTTCATGTTTGTACGGCCCTAAACATAATGTTTCATCGAACTAAATATTTCTCCAAACATAATTTTTCACAAAATAACATAATGTTTCACCAAAATGGCTGGTCAAAAACGTTACAGTGCTAGGAGAGGGGCCTAATATATTTTGTGACGATTTCAGAAATCACAGTTCGTCCCCTTTTTTACCAAATTCCCCTTTCCCCCTTTTGCCTTTAAATTTGAACAATCCCCTGAAAAACATAAAATCGAAAATTTTGACCCATTTTTCAAAAATATAATTTCTAACAAAAAAAAGAAACGAATTTTCAACCAAAGAGATGAATTAAAAAAAATGAATGTTTAAACAAATATTTGCATTTTCAACAAAATAATTTACATGTTCAATCAAAAAGTAGAACTTTCAACCAAACGAGATAAATTCCAAACGAAAAATGTAATGGTAGATTAAAGAAAAAAACAGTTCAATTTTTGACCAAACAAGATGACTGACAAAATAGTTAAATTTTTAACAAAATAATTAAATAAGCTTAATTTTTGACACACGAAGATATTCAATCAAATAATAGTTAAATTTTCAACCGAAAAGAATAAATTTTTAAACAAATAGTTCAATTTTTAACCAAACAGATTTTAAAAACGAATTTTCAACAAAATATATAAATTTTAAACTAAATAGTTGTATTTTTAACTAGGAAAAATCAATTTTTAGCAAAAAAGAAATAGTTACATTTTTTCTTACATTTTAAATTTTTGTACAAAACTTTTGATAGATAATTAATCTTCTTAGTTGAAAATTCATCCCTTTGGATTGAAAATTCATCTTTTGAGGTAGAAAAGTAATCTTCCTTGGTTGAAAATGAACATTTCTGTTGAAAATTCAACTTTCCGGGTTATAAATTCAACAATCATTCTAAAAAATTGGTCATTTTGTTTAATAATTCAACTATTTGGAAGAAAATTCAACTGTTTTTTATTGAATTTTAATCTTTTTTGTTTGAAAATTCGATCATTTGGTTGAAAATGCAATATATTTCGAAAAATCAGCCTATTTTCACTGTTTTGAGAGTATTTTGGATTCTTAAGTCTATTTAAATATTTTTAATTATTATTGATTCATTACCGAAGCTTATAGTTCACCACTCGGTCACGTTGGTAACGTAGTTATGGACGGCCCTTAAAGAGAGACCCTTAAAATCTACAATTATGAACAAGATTCTCATTGCATGAAATCTCAGAATAATAGGAATATTATTTTATGACTAATTTCATCATATAAGATGGATGCAAATAAATAATCACGTCTATGCTCGGCATGATCGTGATCGTAACCTTGCTTTCTCCCATGGATAATATACAACGTAGTTTTCACTTTCAAGAAAGCATTATAGCACTATACATAGGTGCATAGAAATTGACCCAAGGGTCTCTTAGTTGACCTTAACCATCCGAAGATTGATAGTGATGCAACAGAATCTTCAGTTTCAAGACGTTATGAAAGTGTAACTATAATATAAGTGAAAACTCGATGAGAGAATAGAATATAATGGTTCATTGTTTAATTAATTTTTGTTATGGAAGCTTTTCCAAAAATCATTTCATCAGTATTATTTATCAACGTTTCCAATGATAAAAATTAATTATATTTGCCAATAAAATCCTCTCTGAAGTTTATTTATTTTTTTTGATTTAATGAAGAAAAACTCTAGCTGGAAAAAGTAAAACTTTCAAATCCTCAAAATCTCAAATTGTTTCAATAGCAAATTTTAAAAGAATCCAAACAAAACTCTAAGGCATTTAAAGAATTTGAATTTAAAAGCGAATACATTTTAAAGTTCTGAAATCTAAAAAAGAGCAGAAATTTGGGTAAATAAATTCTCAATTTGAAGCATATGCAATATTTTGAATATGAAAACGTAGAAGTTTGAAGGGCATTAATTGAACCAAATATATTAAAGAAACGTTGACTTTTAAATTAATTTTTTTAAATTAATCTAATAGTATTTCACCAACTCTAATTATGAATAATTACTTCGGAGGAACTGGCATCCTCTATATTCTGAGAACTATGATTTGCATTATGCATTAGGCAAAAAAGCCTTATCTCTCCGCTTATGAAATTATGGCAAAGTTTCCTTTTTCTTACCTCTCTGGATGCTATTTATGATCTTTAGATGATGTGTGAATATGCAATTATCTGAGAATATCTTCAGTATTCTATTGTCGAGGATATTTTAGAGGAAACTTCAAATAATAAAATGTTGAGTAAAAGTTACACAAACTTTGCAAAAAGTATTTTGTAATCATAATTGATCTTTATCGAAGTGCATTTTTATGTTTACGAAGAGAACCTTTCCTAAAGATTTCCGACAAGAAAATTACACATAAAATAGAAATAATTCTTATTCGCTATTCAAAAATAACGTCACACTGCTTTGGGGGAAAAAATAAGAATTAATGATTTTATTTTACGAGTAAAGTTTCTAAATATTATGTTTGTACGGCCCTAAACATAATGTTTCATCAAACTAAATATTTCTCCAAACATAATTTTTCACAAAATAACATAATGTTTCACCAAAATAGCTGTTCAAAAACGTTCCAATGCTAGGAGAGGGGGCTAATATATTTTGTGACGATTTCAGGGATCACAGTTCGTCCCCTTTTTTACCTTATCCCCCTTTTCCCCTTAAATTTGAACAATCCCCTAAAAACATAAAATCAAAAATTTTGACCCATTTTTCAAAAATATAATTAAAAAAAAAGGCTGTGGCTAGTCGTCCCGAAAAATTGGGGGAGTTGGAAAAGGGGATGGACTAGTCGGCCTGAAAATTCGGGACGACTAGCCAAGCTTATGAAAAATACTTCACTACTCATCCCGAATTTCGGGACGACGAGACACTCCGAAAAAAACGAATTTTTAACAAAATAGTTAAATTGTCAACCAAAGAGATGAATTTTCAAAAAAAAAAAAAAAAGAATGTTCAACCAAAAAGTTGCATTTTCAACAAAATAATTTTTATTTTCAACCAAAAAGTAGACCTTTTAACCAAACGAAATGAATTCCAAACCAAAAATGTAATGGTAAGCTTTAAAAAAAAGGGTTCAATTTTTGACCAAACAAGATGACTAACAAAATAGTTAAATTTTCAACAAAAGTGTTAAATAAGCTTAATTTTTGACGCACGAAGATATTCAATCGAATAATAGTTAAATTTGCAACAAAAAAAGATGATTTTTTAAACAAATAATTTAATTTCCAACCAAAAAGATGAATTTTCTATGAAGAAGATTAATGTTCAACAAAAAAAGGCGAATTTTATACAAAATATAGAAATTTTAAACCAAATAGTGGTATTTTTAACTAGAAAAGATCAATTTTTAGCAAAAAAGAAATAGTTACATTTTTTCTTACATTTTAAATGTTTGTACAAAACAGTTAAATTTTCAATCCGAAAATATGATTTATTTTAAACAATTGATTTTCTACCAAATAGTAAAATTTCGAATAAGTAGTTTAATTTTTAACCAAATAGTTGAATTTTTGACAAAAATAGTTCAATTTTCGGCCAAAGAGATGAATTTTTATACCATAAGTGAATTTTCAATGAAATAGTTCAATTTCCCACCAAATTGTGAAATTTCTAAGCCAGAAGGAGAATTTTTTATAAAAAAAAATTAATTTATAACTAAATAGTTTAATCTTCAACTAACATGATGAATCTTCAACCGGAAAAGATGATTTTCAAAACATTTTTTTTGACCAAAATAGATCAACTTTCAACCAAACAGTTGCATTTTTAGCCAAAAAGGATGAATTTCTAACCAAAAGCATTATTCTTCTACCAAAAAAGATGAATCGTCAACAAAATACATAAGGATTAATTTTTAACCAATGAATGAATAAATCTTCAACGAAAAAATTGATTTTTAACAAAGCAGTTCAACTTTCAATCAATTAGATGAAAATTTGACCCAAAAATATGACTTTTAACAAAATGGTTGCATATTCAATAAAATAATTAAATTTTCAACCAAAAAGTAGAACCTTTAGCCAAACGAGATGGATTCAGGACAAAAAATATAATAGTAGACTTTTAAACCAAAAACAATTAACTTTTAACCAAAAATAGTTGGATTTTCTTATTGGGTTCTATTAATTCAGTTCGCATTTAAGCGAAAAAACGAGAAAAAGGAGGAGTTTCTTGAAAACAGGGAACAAAATAATTCTTCAAAAAGGGGAAACAAGGGAATAGGGGAATAAGGAAAAGAGTGTGAATTCTGAAATATGAAAATGATTTTGAAACTTTCTTTAATTATTATTGAACTTTACCGTTTTAGGGCCATCTTTCCCAAAATTCATAAACTTTGTTAATTCAGGGTTCATCTTTTGCACAATTCGCAAATTTTGTTAAAATTTATTTTGGATAAAGTTCCGAATAGTGGTTACCTCCGATTTCGTTGGAACCACGTATACTTACGTATTTTGATGCGCTGATTACGAAAATCATAGTGAAAATTGGCGACAAGGATGTTTTCATGGTAAAAATCATAAGAAACCCCATACAATCATGATTTTGTCGTTTATCTCAGTAAATACTAAGAATTTAAAAAAATATTTCAAACAAAAGTTTTAGCTAGTATAAAAATACATATTTTTTGTATTATACACTTTTCGCTTCAAACCATTATTTTTCGAGAAAAAGAGGATTGCGTTGGAAAACAATAAAAACAAGAAAATAGTTACAGATATGCGTTCAGTCACGCTTGTCCCTTTTTTCCCTTTCTTTCTCGTCCCTTTTTCGTAACTAGTCAGTAAATACGTAACTCCGCCACCCCCCAACTTTAACCTGGAAAAGAAGACGAGCGTAACTGAACGCATTTGCGTAACCAGTCAGTAAATGCGTAGCATATACCTGGAAAAGGGGACGAGCGTGACTGAACACATTTCCGTAACCAGTCAGTAAATGCGTAGCTCCCCCCACTTAAACCTGGAAGAGGAGACGAGCGTAACTGAACCCATTTTCGTCATTAGTCAGTATATATGTAGTCCCCCCACTTAAACCTGGAAGAGGGGACGAGCGTAACTGAACGCATTTTCGTAACCAGGTAGTATATTTGTAGCCCCCCCCCATTAAAATTGGAAAAGGGGACGACCGTGACTGAAGACATATCCGTAACCAGTCAGTATATGTGTAGCCCCCCCCCACTTAAACCTGGAAGAGGGGACGAGCGTAACTGAACGCATTTTCGTAACTAGTCAGTATATTTTGAGCCCCCCCCCCACACACTTAAACCTGTAAAAGGGGACGGGCGTAACTGAACATATTTTCGTAAATTTTCCAGTAAATTTTTATTTCTATGCTCATTTTTGGAAAATCTTATTTTTCTTGTTAAAAAATGGTTTTAGAGAAAAAATGTACTGAACACAAAAGATGGATTTTTCTATGCTCTACAATTTTTATTTGAAATATTTTTCAAAATACCCATTATTTATGAAAATTAATGAAAAAACCATGATTTTATGGGTTTTTCATGTTTTTCGTCATTAAATTCGCGCCAATTTTCACTATGATATTCGTGATCAGCGCATCAAAATACGTAAGTACACGTAGTGCCAAAGAAATCGGAGGTTTATTCGGAACTACACCCTTCATTTTTTATTCATAACGTTACTGCCACTAACTCCCCCCCCCCCCCACCCCGCCTTTTTGCCAACCATAGTTTTTGGCGCGATCTCGCCCCCCATTTGTAACGTAGTTTATGGACAACGATGAAATCAGGATTTGTCATACTGTGTTTGAAATTAGATTAATTTTACAATTTGCCTTATTTATAGACTTTGCTTAAAGGTTTGGAATTCTAAATTCGATACTAAAGTATGTAGTTGTGTTGCTTTCGTTACGCATGTGAATAATGGGTCATAAAGGATGACACTCAAGGGAGTCATTTAACATGAGATGAGGAGTACCCATTTGCACAATATATACATGTAGAGAAAGAGAATAGAGCTTATAAATGAGGTCTTAGTAGATGATGACGTGACAATACCTGGGCTTCTCTATTCATTAAAATGATCGATCTGGGTCACTTTAAGGGGCTTATGTGGCATTGCATGAATATGCGTATAAGCTTTGCACATGCATCATTCTAAATGATACTTTCATTATACAAGATTTTTATTATACGTTCACATACCTTTGTCAACTAATATTGGTATTGCAACATGTAATATACGGTCATATTCTGTATTCAAAAAATTGACAGATTTTCTTTCGAACAGCGTTTTTTAAAAGCAACAATGTTTTGATTTAGTTCTATCGTAATTTTTTAAAAATGTTTATAAAATTAATATGCTTGTAATATACAAATGTAGATAAATTTTTTCTGACAGTAGATGCTTCAAAGTTTTCATTTTAAATTGTTGTCTACCCTGGTTGAAGACTTTTTGAATATTTTCAAATTGTGCAAAAACATTCTAAAACGCTTCCTTTCTTCTTGTCAAAACCCATTTTGCACAATTGAGCCTCTGGATAGTGTAAGGGCATATAAAATTCACATGGCCGTTCTGACTTCCTACAAAGCCGTAGGTTTCAAAAATTTTATTTTCAAAATCGATTTTAGACAACAGGGGTCAACCGGAATGGCCATGTGAATTTTATATGCCCTGACACTATCCAGCGGCTCAATTTATAACTTTGTTTTAAATTGTTCTAGGCTTTGGAATTTTCCAGATTCTGAAATGATATTGAAATTTAATATTCCCGGTATGTTTGTAATGTTTCAGTATTTTCGATTACATAATTACATTTTATAACAAATCTCGAAGATTTTCGTAATTTCTAGAATTTACTAAAGGTATTTTGAAACTTTTTGAATAAAATATAAACATTCCCAATTAAAATGTCCCTCTCTCAAATTCCCAAATTAAATTCGGCAGCGGACTTGAACGGTTAGTTTTCTCTAAATCTGATTGACAAGATCGCTGAGACGTAGGAAAGAAAACCTGAAAGAGTCAGGCAATTTTCGATAACTTGAAGTTAATTTTATTATTTTGTTGAAAATTCTACAATTTTGTTAGAAAGTCATTCTTTTTAGATGGAAATTCAATTGTTCTGTTAAAAATTCGTTTCTTCCGTTAAAAACTTGAACTATTCTAGCAAAAAATTCAACTATTTGTTTGAAAATGAACTTTTTTGTTGAAAATTCATATTTTGGGTTTTAAAATTCAACTGTTTTGTAAATAATTCTTTTTGGCATGAACATTCACCATTTTTAATGATTATTTTTCTTCATTGACTAAAAAATCTTTCTTAGTTAAAAATTTAACTATTTTGTTGAAAACTCGTCTATTTGGTTTAAAAATACATCTCTTATCATGAAAACTTTGTCTTTTTTGGTTGAAAATTGAACTGTTTGGTTGAAAAGGAATCTATTTTTGTTGAGGATTCAACTATTTTGTTGTTTTTCAACTATTTTTTGTTGAAAAATTATTTTTATTAAACTGAAAATGTAACTATTCTATTTTTTGATGAAAATTCTTCTTTTTAAGTTGGAAAATCATGTATCATTTTAAAAAACTTGTCTATTTTGGTAATAAACTAATTTTTTTGGTTGATTATATTATTTTGTTAAAAATTCTTTTTTTTTCGTTGACAATTTTTCAATCTGAAAATGTGACACTTTTGATTCAAAATTAATTTCTATTAGATAATATTCAGTTGTTTGATTGAAAACTCGTCTTTCTTAGGTTGAAAATTCATATTTTTGGGTTGAAAATTCAATATTTACGTAGTAAATTCATTTTTTTGTTCTAAGATTCAACAATTTCGCTGGAAATGAACTTTTTCATTAAAAATTCATATTTTTGGGTTGAAAATTCGATTGTTTTGTAGAAAATTCGTCTATTTTTGATTGAGATTTAAAATATTTTTTGGTGGAAATTTCTACTATTACACTTTTAGTTCATTTTTTTTGGTTGATGATTCATCTCTTTGGTTGAAAACTGAACTATTTTAGTGAAAATTTCCTTTTTTTAATGAAAATTGATTGTTTTCACTGAAAATTTAATTATTCCGATTTTGGTTCAAAATTTATCTTTTTGAGTTGAAAACCCATCTGTTTGACTGAAAATTAATGTATTTTGTTGAAAGTTCGTCTTTGTTGGTAGAAAATTAATCTTCTTGGTTGAAAATTCATCTTTTCGGTCGAAAATTGAAATTAAATTGGATTTAGTATTTTTTTTAGTAAACATTTTCTTATGTAAGGTCTTCCAATCCCACCCCCAGCCTCATAAGAAACACCAAGATTTTACCAATCCCCCTCTCCCCCCAAATCGCCTCACGTAATTTGTGGATGACGACCTTTAAAATTCTGTATGACTATTATCACTAAAAGTCTTTAAGATAAGTTTGGAAACAAACCATTTTTTTGCATTAACATTATTGATCTCCTAGGTGTAAGGTTGTCTTCATACCTGGAAGAAAAATTTGTAACGTTCAGGGAAAATGAAAAATTTGTCAGGGAACAGTCAGCAAAAGTCAGGGAATTTCAAAATTAGGATTTTGTAGCAACCCTGGAATTCTTTTTAAATACATTTTTTTAAGCTTCTAAATTGCCCCAATTAAAAAAATTGAAATTGTGGAAAATGATACAGGAAGTTTGGCTTCAAGGGAGTGATGAGTAAAGCGAGTTGCAAACCGGCAGTGCGTGAGGTGTCACGTTTCCGGTTAATGTGATACTTCGTTAGCCCGGTGGAAGCTCTTCGGGGTCGAGCTTTCACAATTCGAGCCATGCGAAGTGGAGAGTATAACAACATCGCTACAACAGTAAAACAACAGGAGCAACCCAAACAACAAAAGGGAACAAAAACGACTGGCCATACGTAGGTGCGTATTATACATGCATTTGTATATGTATATGAGAGGTCGATAAGGCTGCGTTTGCGCCGAAAATGAAAGAGAGAGAAAGAGAGACAAAAAGAGACCTGAATAGTTCTCGGTTCTGGCATCGTGTTCACTGTTCAAGCCTCTGTTGAAATCTCCGTACCTTAACACCCTAATAACTTCGATGAACGGGGTTGATGTCTCCCGTTTCGTGCAGAAACTATAAGTCCTCAATTGCAATCGCTAAATAGATTTTATTATTATTTTTTGTAAAATGTTTGCAGCATATGAGTCATTCTCCACATACAGGGCACTTTTGAATTTTCCCCAAAATAGTTTTCAAAATTGCAGCGTTCACAGTCTTTCCCCTATTACCCTGCGTTTCCCTTTTTAAGAAACTCTCATTTTTTCGCCTATTCTCGAAAAAATGCCCCCTTTTCTCTTGAAATATCCTGCATTTGAAAATACATTATTTAAATTACGCGGGAAATGCTCTGAAGTTATTTAATGTACTTAGGAACTACAACAACCATTTTTCGTTTTGCATCTAAAAATTATTCTATGCTTGCCAGCCGTACTTTTATGCACTTCGCTTCGGCGGCGTCGCACCACTCGCGACGCAGGCGAGTGGGGGCATTGGTAGAGTCACGCGGACTGGCTCGCTCTCACCACGCTCAAGTTTACTACCGAGGATCATTTTGTGGATTTCGCTAAGAGAGGCTTCGCGCGATTGGCTCGCGCTCGTCACATAAAAATTTACAAGCGAGAAACGAATACTGAAGTTGCGCTTGCGCTGTGGATGACAAGAAATATTTTAACATTTTTACTGGGATACGCTATTTTAGATGTGGCATGAATATAATTTATAATTATGAGTATAATTTATTATTATAATAATTTAAATGTAAAATGTTATTAATTAAGGTATTAATATAATAGTAAAAATAATTAAATGAATCTGTATAATATTGAAGCCCCTAATTAAATGATTTATAAATGAATAAAGCACAAAAAGCCTTATCATTTTTCAAAGTATAACTTCGTAATTTCGTATAACACTTGCCCCTATCGACCCTATTTCTTTTGTACATTTTTTCGAAAACTGAGCTTTATCCGTTTTAAATTCCATGTTATTTTCAAAAGCCCAGGGGCACGAGTTAATGTTGACGAATTAAAAAACAGGAATTTCTTTTCCCGGAAAACGAACAAATTGGCAGGAGGAGGGCCGATTACCAAAAATATAAAAATAAAATTTCAACAGATATCAATTTGGAACACCCTATTAGACATATTGTAATACTTTTGATAATTTATCTCTTGGACACGAAAGTGCCTTGTCTTTAGACAATTATCCATATATATTTAGATCGTACTTTGAGAATCAAGTTATAATTTTCGAATGGAATGCATGACACTTCCTATGGGATTTCAAACAAGAAGATTAGAAGACTTTTCCTGTTTTCGTAAACTTGTAATGTGAACTATCTTATTCCCTCCGGATAAAAAGGCAAATCTATCATTTATTTTATTCTCTCGCATGTCCAGCTAATGAATCGATCGTGCAGAATAAAAGCAAGTTTCGTCTCTAGAGAATTGGATGTTTGATTTTGGGTTCCGAAGGCTTGGACGAGTTTAACGTCGTCACCGTCATCTGTCATCCGGTGGAAAGAGGACAAACATCCCTCGTTCCATGGTAACCAAATCCTCGTCAAATTATTCGATTATCCTACAGGACCTGCCGCCCTTCTCGTTCCACCCTCACGTAATAATTAATAATGCCAGTGCTCTCTGCAAGTACCCAACTACCTATGCAATTCCACTGTGTCCACGTATTTCAACTTGTCCCTTGATTACGAAACACAGTCCAAGTGGAACTCCCTCTCTATGTCTATCTCTCTCTAGCGAATTTTCATTCATGAATATGCAGTTATATACCTCTTAAGCAAAAGAAACTTTTAATTCAATTCCAAATATTAGCTGCTATATTATTCTTCCTACTTATCATCATATGAAAAATCCGAAACGCATGTTTTTTTTCTTTTAAAATTCAGCAAAGGTACACTTAAAAGATTTCTTAAAATAATAAAACTATTTCGAAACAAACTTGTACTGTAAAGATAGATTCAACCAGGTATCAAGAAATGATATAATATCTTTCGCTTGAAAGTGGGGAGGCTCCTCGCCACTTGGGTTTGACTTTGAGCGACGCGATACGTTGACGTAATGACGAGTCTTCCCACAGTTAGGCGCAATATATTATATCCTATTATATTGCAGCCTGGCCCTCATTTATTTTGTTAGAGTAAAGTGCGGTTTTTAAAAGATAATTTTGTAAAGGTTAACACAAAAGTGATAAATGATAAGTCTTATACCTAACCAGCTGACGGACTACGCGTAAGACCAGATGACTACTGGTACTGAGTAACCAGTGAATCTCGCTGCTTAAACCAGTGACGGAACTCCACTGATTGAACCATTGAAATCTCACTGATTGTCAGTGGCACACTTCTGGCTGTTTCAGCAAGTGAGATTTCACTGGAAATCAGTGAGATTTTTCTGCTTATTTTAACATAGCAGGGCGGGAAATTCTTGAATTTCAGGGAATTTGAAACCCGTCCGAGAAAATCAGGAAAAACCTGCAAGAGTCAGTGAATTTAGATTTCACTTCACTTTTTAAAAAGATTCCTATTTTTCCGCCTGTTTTGAAAAATCTGCCCCTTTTTCTCGTTTTTTGCTTAAATACACACTGAATTAATAGAACCCAATAAGAATTAATATATTTTTACTTAAAACTTAATACTTTTCTAATGGAAAAGTATACTACTCTATTTTTGGTTCAGAATTCATCTCTTTTGGAAAAAATTCAACTGTTTTGTCGAAAATTTCATTTTCTTATGGAAAATTCAACTATTTTGTTGAAAAGTCATTTTTTTGATCGAAAATTCAACTACTTGGTTAAAACTTTGTTGAAAATTTATTTTGTTGGTAGAAAATTGAACTATTTTATGGAAAATAAGTTTCTCTTATGTTGAAAATTAATTTTTTGGACTGAAAATTTAACTATTCTATTTTTGAAAATGGATCGTTTTTAGTTGAAAATGCAACTGTTTGGTAGAAAATGAACTTTTGTGTTGAAAAATCATATTATTGGTTTAAAAATTCAATTGCTTTGTAGAAAATTCGTCTATTTGGCTCGAAAATTCAAGTTTTTCGTTACAAATTCGTCTTTTCGAGTTGAAAATTCTGTTATTTTCGTAGAAGTCAACTACTTGGTTAAAATGAACCTTTGGGTTGATATTTCAACAGTTTTGTAGAGAATTCGTCTTCTTGTTTCGATAATATATATCTCTGTTAGTCGAATTTTCATCTTTTTTGGTTAAAAACGCAACTTTTTGGTGAAAAATTAATCTGTTTTGGTTAAGGATTCAACTATTTTGTTGAAAATGCGTCTTTTTTGGTTGAATTAAACTGTTTTGTATTTATAACTATAATCGTTTGTGTTTGAAATATCAAATGTTACCTACATTTTTTATGGAGAATTCATTTTATTTTAAATTGAAAATTCCAATAGTTGATTCAAAGTTGAACTCCTTTCATGAAATTTTATTTTATTTTTTTCTTGAAGATTCATCGTTTCAGTTGAAAATTCATTTGTTGGTTGAAAATTCAAATATTTAGTTAAAAATGACACTATTTTGTTGAAAATTCGTCTCTTTGGCAGAAATTATTCTTCTTGGTTGAAAATTAAACTTTTTGGTCGCAAGTTCTTTTAAATCGTTGAAAATAAAACTATTTAGTTGAAAATTACACTATATTGTTGAAAGTCATGTATTTTCTTGAAAATTAATCATTTTGGTTCAAAATTCATTTATATAGTTGAAATTCAACTATTTGGTTAAAAATTTAACTGTTTTGTTGAAAATTTAATTATTTTGTTGAAAATTCATGTATTTTGTAAGAAATGAATCTTCTCATTTGTTTAAATATTTGGTTAAACATTAAACTATTTTTCTGAAAATTACACTATTTTGTAGAAAATTCATGTATTTTGCTGAAAATTCGTCTTTTTCGTAAAAAATTAATCTTCTTGGTTACTACTTTTTGGTAGAAAATTCATTTATATGGTTAAAATTCAAATATTTTGTTAAAAATTTGACCATTTTGTTGAAAATTCAACTTTTTTGTTAAAAAGTCATTTTTCTGAGCAAAAATGTAACTCTTTTGTTGAATATTCATCTGCTTGGATAGAGAATCCATACTTTTCGAATGAAAATTCACCTATATGGTTGTTTATGCAACTGTTTTTGGTTGAAGTTCAATATTTTTTGCTTAAAAATTCGACCATTTGGTCGAAAATTAAACTTTTTAGGTAGAAGAATCAACTGTCCCTTTTGCTTGAAATTTTATTTTTTTTAGTAAAAAATGCAACTGTTTGGTTGGTAATTACTATTTTTTGTTTGAAAAATTGAACAATTTGGTTAAAAACTCAAATATTTGGTTAAAAATTTAACTATTTTTATGAAAATTTACCTCTTTTGCGTGAAAGTTTACCTATTTGGTTGTACATAAATGCAAATGTTTGGTCTAAAATTAATATTTTTTGTTGTTGAAAAATCTATAATTTGTTCCTATATATTAATTTTATTTGAAAGAATTTATTATCCTATTATTCCCCTATTTTCGTGAAAATCACCCTATTTTTCCTGTTTTGAGAGAATTTTGGGCTGTGAAGTCTGGAATTTTCGATAAACTGAAGTTGAAGTTTATAAAATGATGTATGACTCTTGTCCCGAAAAGAATTTCAGAAGTTTTTATACTTGAAAGAAAAATTAATAATGGTCAGGTAAAATGAAAAATTGGCCAGGGAAAAGTCAGGGGGTTTCGAAATTGGGATTTTGTAGAAACCTTGAAAACACAAAATATTTTTATTAATGTGATTTCCCCAATCCTTTTTATGAGAAATAAATTTTTCTTGTACAATAAAATGGAATTGATCGAGTTATCACGTACAAAAGTCGAATGACTGCGGGCTCATCATCTGATGCATTAAGATATTACGTTCTTGCGCCAGATATTTCCTCACACACCTTATAAGTGAATCTTCTCGTAATTCTACATGGGCTCGTTAAATAGCTCAAGTACATTTGCAGCACCTATACTTATTGGCAGCCACAAACGTGCCATAAACCAATTCAGCATTGCACTTGCAATTGAAAATCGAATCGTATTTTTCATCACTTGAGTGTATTTCCCACGATGAGTGTATTTCACTTGAAAAGATTGTCATGTTATTGAATTTTTTTTTAAAAGTAAAATGAAATCGAATTCTCGTAAAGTTACTCAATTATGAAAAATATATTTCCTTTAAAATGTGTAATTTGCATCTAATAATCTTGATTAAGGTGGTTTTTTGAATTTCGTATGTCATGTTACATTTTTTCCGGGGACGAAAGTGTAAAATATATATTCAAGTGATAAGGAATTCAAATGAAAATATGTTTCTGCAATAAATTTTATGACGAAATAAGAGTAGAACGAGCTGGGCACGTGATTTGTACTATGAGATGCAAAGGGCAATCTGTATTACGTGAGAAACGTTAGCATAAATATCACGTAAGACTCGGTTTCATTACAAAATTAAAGTTTTTACTTTAACGAATCGTAATTTTCCATTAATCATTCAAAAAAGAGATTTTATTCAAAATTATTTATTTTCTGTTTTGAATAACACTCTGAGAGTAATTTGTAATCAAGTCTGAGTCAGTGCCTAATTACCATTTTTTTCTGAAGAGAAGTTACAAATTAAAGATTTTAAGAAAGCTTTTGTGGATTTAACTCCCTAAATTAGGAAAAATTGATTATTTAGAGTCTGGTCTTTGAATATTAATGCTAAAAAAAAAAAGAAAAATTCAGCAGGGAAAAATTAACGAATTTTAAAAATGAAGTTTTGCGGCCATCCTTATATAATATTCTTGCCAGTAATTTATTTTTCTTGTATTTCTACCTCTATTTCTTTATTTTGCAGCTTCTTCCTCCTGACTATTATGTTTGTAGTTGAAATTTGATTATTTGGTTGCAAATTCAACTGTTTTGTTGCAAATTAGTTTTTTTGGGTTCAAAATTCATCTATTCAGGGACAAAATTGAATTTTTGCTGAAAATTTATATTTTGGTGTTGAAAATTAAACTGAAATCTTCCCTGATTGAAAATTCAACTATTCTTTGAAAATTCGTCTTCTTAGTTTAAGAATACATCCGTTTTAGCAGAAATTTCATCTTTTTGTTTGCTAAAAGTGCAACTGTTAGTTGAAAATTCGTCCTTTTTATTTGAATTCAACTGTTTTTGATTTGAAATTAAAATCTTTTTTGGTTGAAATATGTACTATTATTTTATTCGTTGCAAATTTATCTTTTTTTGGTTGTCAATTGAACTACTTGGTTGAACGTTGAACCACTTTGTTAAAAAATAATTTGTTTGTTGGAAATTCATAATATTAGTTCAAAATAAAGCTCTTTGGTTGTATATTCATTTTTTATTGTTGAAAACTAATCTTTTTACTAAAAATTTAACTATTTAAGTTGAACTACCAGAAAAAAACGAATTTTCAACAAAATAGTTAAACTTTTAACACAGTAGTTGAACCAAGTATACCTTATATACCAAGTATATATATGTTTAACTATTTTATTAAAAATTCGTTTTTTTCTGGTTCAAAATTATTTTTTTTTTAAACTTATTGAGTAATTTTTCCATTTTCTATTAAAAATTGATACTTAGTTGAAAATTCGTATTTTTGGTTTGAAACTAATATTTTTGGTTTAAAATTTCCTATTTTTTGATTAAAAATGCAACTATTTGGTTGAAAGTAAACTTTTTTATTGAAAATTCATATTTTTGGGTTGAAAATTTAACTGCTTTACAGAAAATTCATCTTTTTATTGGAAAATTTGACTATTTAAATGAAAATTCGTTTTTTTCCAAAATTAATTCTTGTTACTGCAAATTTAATTTTTCCGTTTTTTGTTGAAAATTTATTTTTCTTAGTTGGAAGTTCAACTATTTGTTTTAAAATGCATCTCTTTTGGTAGAAATTTCATCTTTTTATTTTTAAAAATTCAACTATTACACTTTTTGTTGAGGATTCGTCTTTCTACATGAAAAATTCTACTATTTGGTTAAAAGTTCAACTATTTTGTTGAAAATGTAATTATTTTGTTCAAAGTTAGTTTTTTTTTGTAGAATTACCAGCTTTTACATTTTTCTTTGAGAATCCATCTTTTTGTTGAAAATTCAACTTTTCGGGATTAAAATTCAACTACTTGGTTGATAATTCAACTGTTTAATCTTAATTAAGTCCATCTTTTTTGCTTAAAAATTTGACCATTTGGTTCAAAATTCACATTTCTTAATTGAGAATTAACTTTTTTTCTTGAAAATTCATATTTTTGGGTTTACAAAGTAAACTATTGTCAAAAACATTCGATTTTTTATCTTGAAAATTCAACTACTGGGTTGAAAATACAACTGTTTTTGGTTGAATTTCAATCTTTTTTTTCGAAAATTCAACATTTTCGTTGAAAATTCATATTTTTAGCCGGGAAATTCATGAATTTGGTTAAAAACTAAACTAGTCTGTTGAAAATTGATTCATTTTGTGGAAAATTCAAGTATTTGGTTCACATTTTAACTGTTTTATTGAACATTCGTCTATTTGGGTGGAAAATTCGTTCTTTTTATTGAAAACTCAAATTGTTTGTGGTTGAAAACTCAACTATCTTCTAAAAAATTCAATTATTTGGTTTAAAATGCCACTGTTTCGTATAAAATTAGTTTTGTTGGATTTAAAATTAATCTTTTATAGTAGAAAAGTCATATTTTTTGTTTGAAATAAATTAATAAAAACTGTATAAATTTTAATCTGAAATGGTTATATTCCGTTTAAAAAAGATTCTATGTTAAAAATGTTGCAAGAATAAAATCCTGGTCTTTGAACATTAATGGTCAGTCAGGAAAAATGAAAAGTTGAATAGGGAAAAACGAGGCGATTTTGATAGTGAAGTTTTTCGGTGACCCTCTATTAAATTAATTAACTTTTGTGAAAAAAGTTACGTAATACATAGGAGGGGGTTTTCGGAAAACAGCGATGCCTTTCACTTAAAATTGCCCAAAAAAAGCGTTAAATATTTTTTGAATGGCCCCTCAGATTGATGGAAAGTCAAATAAAAAATGAAAATTAGGAACTATAGCGTTTCTTTGAATTATGATCTAAAGTATACTATTAAACATTGTCGATTAGTCGTGTCAAAGACATGAAATGAAAACGTGAGATGTAAGCGATGATTATCTGGCAGGTACAAATTAGCTTCTCCCCATGAATTCGAGTGAGTCTGTTGCATGCCTTGCATGTAGGCAATACAAGTTTACGTACTTGTACAGGTAATGCACGTGATGCAGGAGTCACATGTTGCAACGGCCGAACAATAGTTTCCCAGGCAGAGGTACATTCAAAGTAACCGATTCTTTCTGCCGGATTAAGTACTGTCCGCTTTGAACGTCCTACAGTTTCGCGAACCGATTGGAACCGATTTGCGTTTATGTTTATGTTGCATCCGCGAGCTGCGAAGCGTGAGGTTGCGTACGTGTTATTTGCGCAATTTAGATCGTCGTAATACGATTTTCCATTTTGCTCATGCCATCCATCTCACACGAGGGGGAAGCAACTCCTAAAAATGCGGTCCATTGAGAAAAATGTTTGTTCGAATCAAACAAAAAATTTTGTTTGATATATGATTAAAAGTAACAAATGATTTGTTTGAACTAACATAAACATTTATTTAATTTTAATAAATGATAAAGATCTTATTGATTCAAACACACAGAACGATCTGGAGGTACGGAACGTTGCAGGTAATTGTTTAAGCAGGGTAACAGTCAGCTGATTACACCAAAGGGAGGCAAACTTTCCGTAGAAAGTTTACCTCAGTTTGCTGTACCCACCTCGACGTTTACCTTCCTTGATCGATTACCTGCAACATTTCGAACCCTCAGTTTTTTCCTGTGCAAATTATTTATTCAATAAGATTTTTTTGATTTAACGGAGTGTCTCGTCGTCCTGAAATTCTGGATAAGTAGTGAAGTACGCGGAAAAAATTTATCCGTAAAAAAGTCACGAACTTGTAGCTAGGTCTCGGATACGAGATGAAAAAATGAAACATTACATCCTTATTTCTATGAGAAATGTATGGATAAATTTCGAAGTTTTTTATGAACAGTTCGAATTTCCTACGAACAGTTCCTGAAAATTTTAACTGAAATATAAAGAGGAAAAATTTTATTTGTGAGATTTAATTTATATTTATAATAATTTATAAATTCGCAGCTCAGAGGATTCGAACCCTCAAAACTGCAGACTCACCAGTTTCAAACCATAAACCAGGAGTATGTAAACATGCGCAGCCATCGAGGCCAAACAAAATAAGTATTATAAAACTTCTAGCCACTCATCCGACGAACTCGAAGCACACATGCCAGCACACACACGCACCGCGCGTTCGGGCGAGCGTGTGTGCGGGCCACGTACAGACGAACCTACTTTCCAGTTCCCAGATTTGTCGTGCAAGCTCGTGAGTGCTCTGAGAATCTTTTTCCAATCAATCGTAATATTTTTTTAATTATTCACGTCAAAAAAATTGATGAACCGGTTTAGAATTTTCACATCGAGTTCGTCGATTCTTTTTCAAAGTTCGCAGATTATTTACGAAAATACATCAATATTCAATGAATTTTTCTCATATCCGAGACCTAGCTACTAGTTCGTGACTTTTTTACAGATAAATTTTTTCCGTGTATTTTTCATAAGCTTGGCTAGTCGTCCCGAATTTTCGGGACTAGTCCATCCCCTTTCTCAACTCCCCCAATTTTTCGGGACGATTAGCCACAGCCTTGGTTTAAATAAAAGATTTGCAAGAATTAAATATATTTGAATTTAAACAAATATTTGTTTGATTCAAAAAAAATATAATCGGCAAATCGAAGATATGATATTTCTTGAGAAAAAAACGATAGGATCGCAGAGCTTTCTCACAATAAAGACTATAATTTTAATGCATATAAAGGTGTCCGAAACATGTTACAGTACCGGTAGTTTAAATGAAGTGTGTGTCTTATATACATTTAACACTTCTGAATCACCAAATTGAACATTTTTGAAAATCGCTTATAAAATTTAATGAAGTTTGTAAAATAAAATATAATAAATAAATAAGGTCAAATAAAGAATTTCATTTAATCAAACAAACATTTGTTTGACTCTATATCAAATAAAAAAATTATTTGATTCAAATGAAATTTGTTTAGAGCAAACGAACATTTTTCTCATTGCAGCGGAGGTGGATGACGCCGGCTTATACCGGATTACCCTGGATTAACTCTATATGAAAAATCACTATGGATTACCTAAGATTACTCCGGATTGCATTGGATTACTCTGGATTAAATCAAATTACTTTTTAACAAAATTGTTGAATTTTCAACAAAGTAGATGAACTTTCAACCAAAAGATGAATTTTTAATAAAGTAGTTCAACTTTCAATCAAGTAGTTGAATTTTCTGCGATAATAAAATGAATTTTTAACTAAGAAGATTTATTTTCTACCATAAAGACGAATTTTCAGCAAATTATATGAATTTTCAACAGAAAAAGTTAATTGTCAAACAAATAGTTAAGGTTTTAACGGAAAAAGATGAGTCTTCTACAAAAAAGGTGAAGTTTCAACCAAAAAACATAACTTTTTCACAAAATTGTTCAATTTTTTACAACTTTGATTAATTTTTAACCAAATAATTGAATTTTCAACTAAAAAGATTAATTTTCTACCGAAAAAGATGAATTTTCAATTAAAAAAGATACATTTTCTGCCAAATAGTTGAATTATGAACTAAAAATGATAAACTTTTAAACAAAAATGGAAGAGTAACATTTTTTAAACTAAATTTTCACCAAAAATGAAACAGTTAAATTTTCAGTAAAAAAATATTACAAAAAAACTGGTTTTCAAAAAAGTAGTTAAATTTTCTATCATGCCATTTGCAACTAAAATCAAAGATTTACCGACTTTGTTGAAAATGAATTTTTTTGGTTGGAGGTTCATAATATAATCGAAATTTAAGTCAAAATATGTTCTTAATTTCATCTTAAGTATAGGTTTAGTTTAAGTCATATGGTTGCTAGTTTTAAGGCTCCCATTCTAGGCTAGTTTTTAGAGAGACTGGTCTTCTTCATGCAACATCTTGAAACAAGTTTATTTTTGGGATTCAATAAAGTATTGTAAATAAATCGTTACAATCTTGTAAATACATTTAAAATATTTTTTTCTTTAGGATTTTTAGACTATCCCTAAGATTTGAGGTTGACAAAAATTTTATAGTTTAAAGTGGTAGATTAAATTCCAAAATTTTAAATTATTAGAAAAAGGGGCTTACTTTGTGTAGAATGTAATTTCATCTGATTAAAGTAAACTTTTTGATCGAAAATTAGATTCTGTCTCGTAGGTACCAGTTTCTAACAATTTCGGGACAGAGACACGAGTTTAAAGTTGCTCGCATTAGCGGCACGATTATACGCAGGAAGAGAAAGAGGGTTTCCGAAGGAGGAACAGGAACAGAATTAATTTCAAATCTTCTAAGGCTACGGGGGTTCCTCGCAGATTGAACTTCGCTTAGTTAATCTCTCGCGGTTGCGACCTGCCATCGAAACGAGGAACTTCCCGATCCCACTTTCCGTAAGGATTACTAGGCCATCGAAATAATATATGTATAAGGAAACTGTGATGAAATTCCAAAACACAGATTTCAGCCCGAATATTATAATATATTGTATTACATATTATATTTTATTTGTAAGAAAAGTTTAATTGGTGAAAAAAACATCACGTGCGTCCTAAACTACGACCCAAGACAGATTTATGTGTAACCATCTTCGGCAAACGTTAACTGAAATGGAAATCTTTCACATCTTCATTTCATGAAGAAGAATAATAAAAATTGAAGTTTCATTGTGAAAAATTCAGTATTATGACACTTATCATTATTATTACACATCTAAGTACTCAAAAATTATAAGAAAAATATTGAAAATTGTTTCTTTTTTTTTTAAATTAGACACAGCATATTTTCCTCCTGTTAGGCTTTAAATACTTGGCGGGAATTCTCAAAACAGAATAAAAAAGAAACAGAATAAATGCAAAATAGCAGTTTTCTAATGAATTCATCCTACAAACGGTATTTCTTGTGTTTTTTCAACATGAATTATTTTTAATCGATAAATGACGAGTTTCCAAGTATTTTGTAAATAATTTACAAATGTTTAAACAATTATTATTCGTTTAAAACATATATTTTTCTCTGTAAGACGTGGCAAATTATTATTTTCGAGATATAAATTCCAGAGAATAATAACTTGTTACAATTTGAGGGAGAAAAGAGTGTTTAACAAATGGAAATTGTTTAAATAATGACCAATTATGTAAAAAACCAAACATATTCTTACCATTCATAAAATCTATTACTTATATCCCGAAAACAATAATTTTCCACGATTCTAAGAAAAATATAATTCCTAAACAAATGATAATTCTTTGAATAATTAAAAATTATTTACAAAATACTTGAAAACTCGTCCCTTATCAATTAAAAATAATTTTTGTTAAAAAAATCCAAAGAATACCGTTTTTAGTATGAATTTATTAGGAAAATTCTATTTTGCAGTTTTTGGGTCACTTTCCAAGCACACTAACAATGGTTTGGTGGGGGGGGGGGGACGCCAGTCAAAATTAAAACTTACTGGATGGAAATTATTCTTTAAACATGCTTTAAGTTTATAACAAGTAGCTCTTTTTTCCATTTTTTTGAAAATCAAGCTTTTCCGATTTAAAACCCCATGTTAATTGCAAAGGCTTGGGGGCACGGTCTAACTTTGACAAAACAAGAAAACAAGTTATGGAGTTTCTTTTTCCGGAAAACGAACAAATTGGTCTATGGCACGAGAGGGGGGGGGAGACAGAGAGAGAGGTTGGGGGGCTGAAGGAGAGCGAGAGACTGAAGGGTCCTGTCGGTGGGTGAAGAGAAGCAAGCCTGCGGTTTGTGACATAAGGCACAACGCGTGTGTCAGAGGCTTGCGTTACACTTTCTAGCCATGGTTTCATTTGAATCAGGCGCGACTCCCCATATCAAGGTCTAAGATGTTTACACATCAAAAAGCAGAGAAGTTTTTCTTGTATGAGAGATTACATTCAAAAATACCTTTTTCAAGGGCAACCTACACTTTTCGGAATTTTGTTTGGATTCATACTCCTCTTAGTGATAGGTCATTACCAAACTTGTAATATGCTTGAGTAATAAGATGCGCTTTTCATCCATTATCGAGAAAAACAGCTTTAAAAACATCCACGCATGTTACATGGACCGCGATGCAAAAGTCTTTCAACTCCCGGTTAGATCAGGCGGTAGTGCTTCGAGTTTTGTAACCGGAAAGTCTCGGCTGAATCATAAGTTTCACGATATCAAATTAGAAGCATTGAAGTGTTAATAACTTTAATTGAAAATAACTTTGATTGAATTTGTTGTTGAGAAATTTGAAAACCTCAAGCTTCTGTATACATTTAAATATGAAACTCTAAAGTTTGAAAGCTTTCAATTGAAGCTTCTAATAGTTATTACTGTTCAAAAATTATATTTAAATTATTATTTTGAATGAAAAAAACTCGAAGTTTTCTGATGTAAAAATTGCTCAAAATTACTTCTACATTTTCTCCCTCTTTTCTTTATTTCATAATTTATTTCATAATTATTATACCTGGTTTACCGCATACGAAAATAATAAATTTTTATTAACACGGCGAACCAGAGAAGTTTTTTTATTGTAAGACAATTTTAGTCAAAAATGATCTTTTTCTAGGGGAACCTACACCCTTCGGAAATTTATTTGGATTCATACTCATCCCAGTAATAGATCATTACTCATTCTTGAGATAAACGGCTTTAAAAAAATCCACGCATGTTAAATGGACCGTGATGCAAGAATATTTCAACTTCCAGTTAGATCAGGCGGCAGCGCTCCGAGTTAGTAATTCAAAATTTTCTTATCGCAGTTGATTATTAAATTTATTTGAATGAAGCCAAAATATTCATTTCTCACAACTATCTTTTTTAATATAAAAAAAAACCTTTTTTTAAACCTTCTGAAAATGTTAAAAGTTGATTCTCTCAAAAATCCCACTTTTTTTGCTCAAATTTGTTCCTTCCTTCTTCCTTATAGAAGTAAAAACTTAACGGAAGACTGGCACAAAATAAAAAGGTACACGATAAACTTATCAGAATCTACAAAGAACATTTAAATATCTTAATTATGTCAAAAGTTGTAGATTTTCAAAGAAGGAATTGATGTTTTTTTCTGAAAAAAAAATACTTCAAAGTTCAAATATAGAATAAGTTTTTTTCATCAATGTGAAAAATACGTGTCGCCTAATTACTTCTAGTTACTTCTGTAATTTTGGTCATATTCTGATTTTGTCTAATTATTAATGTAGAATTAATATTAAATTAAAATTAAATTCATTAAGAATTACTCATTGCAATTCTTACAACCTTTTTTCTATTGCAAATTTCAAAAATTTTCAAATTCTTCCAAAGGCATAACAAATGTCTGCAAATTGAAAATTTAGAACTGTGAACGACTACGAATTGAGTACAAGTGTTCAATTGAAAGGATTGAGTTGGAGCGCTTCCAAATTAGAGGCCTTGAAATTTTATAACTATCTAAGAGCTTTGAAAGTTGGACACTTCCGAATAAATTTTAAGCTTCAATTTGAAGTTTTCAAAAGTATAGTTTTGCAAGTGTGAAGTTTTAACAGTTCGAAGATTTTAAAGAAGTTTGGAAAATTTGAAGTAATGAAGTTTAGATCTTTATAATTTAAAACTTAAAAAAAACTCATGTCTCTTTTAAACATATTGACGTCCTATAAAAGTTATATTTTTTAAGGTTTTTTCAATGGAAAATTGAAGTTTTGAACATTGAAGATTGAATGATTTCCAATTTAATTATTTAGAAGCATTCTTTAGGCTATTTTTGACCCCTTGTCCTCCAGCATTAACCCAGAAAAATGACATTTTTACCATCAAAATTGAATTTTTGAAACTAAAGGGCGAATTTTTAACAACACGGTTTAATTTTTGACCAAAAAAGGTGACTTTAACAAAATAGTTCAATTTCCAAAAAAATAATTAATCTGTCAATGAAATAGTTGAACTTTTAACAGTAGCTTAATTATTAATCTACAAAGATGAATGTTCTATTAAAATGCGAATTTTCAACAAAATACATAATATTTCAACCAAGTAGTCGAATTTTCAATTAAAAAAGATATTTTTCAAACCAGAAATGGAATCATCGAATTTTCAGTAAAAAAATTAATTTTCAACAAAAGAAAAACGAATTTTCAACTCATTGAATTAAACCAAAAAAGACGAATTTTTAACTAAGTGGTTGAATCCTCAATCAAAAAGATTAATTTTCAACAACAAAAATTCATTTTCTAACCAAAAAGACGAATTTTCAACAAAAGAGTGAAACTTTCAATCTAAAAAGTCGAATGTTTTAGAAAACAGTTGACTTTCAAACCGGAAAAGATGAATTTTTATTGGAAAAGTTAATTTTCATTCAACTAAGAGGAATTTTTAATAAAATTGTTGAATTCTCAACCAAAAAGATAAATTTTGCACCATGAAGATTAATGTTCTGCTATAAAAAACTACTTTCCAATAAAATACATAAACTTTCAACAAAATTCTTGAATTTTTAGCCAATAAGACGAATTTTCTACAAAACCGTTAAATTTTCATCCCAAAAATACGATTTTTCAACGAAAACGTTAATTTTCAACCAAAAAGTTCAATTTTCTAGGAAATCGTTACATTTTCAAGACAATAGGACGAAGTTTCTTCTAAACAATTGAATTTTCACCAAAAAATTTCATTTACAACCAAATAGTTGATTTCTTAACTAAAATTATGAATCTTCAAACAAAAAAAAATGCATTTTTACAGAGTATTTGAACTTTAAACCAAGTAGTCGATTTTTGCAACAAAATAGATGAATTCTCAACAAAATATATAAATTTGTAACCAAATTGTTGAATTTTTAGCTAGAAAAGATCAGTTTTCAATAAAAAATAGAATAGTTACATATTTAGTTCAAAAAATAAATTCTCAACTAAAAAAACATATTTTTATCAAAATAGTTAAATTTTTAACCAAAGAGCTGAAATTTAAGACAAATTTATGATTCTTCAGAAAAAAAATCGTCAACCAAAAAAGACAAATTTTCAGCTAAACAGTTGATTTTTTTTTTCTAAAAGTAATGATAAATTTTTCAACCAGAAATGAAATTGTTTAATTTTTAACCAAAAGTGAAACAAATTTTCAACCAAAGAGATGAATCTTTAACTAAAAATACTAATTTTGAACAAAGTAGTTTCATTTTCAACAAAATAATTAAATTTTCAGCCAAACAGTTGAATATTTTTCTAAAAATAATGATAAATTTTTCAACCAGAAATGAAATTGTTTAATTTTTAACCAAAAATGAAACAAATTTTCAACCAAAGAGATGAATCTTTAACTAAAAATACTAATTTTGAACAAAGTAGTTTCATTTTCAACAAAATAATAAAATTTTCAAACAAATAGTATAATTTCTAACTAAACCTGATTCATTCCAAACGAAAAATATACTATTAGACTTTTCAAGCAGAAAAAAAAGAACTTTGAACCAAAAATAATTGGTTTTTCGGGTTTTCTTAGTCTCGGACAGAAACCCTTATAGTTTCGGTCAGGTGTCAGTCCGTCCGTCGTACTTTTTTCCAAGGTGGGGAAGTGAGGGGAGGAGAATGTAGGGGAAGTAGGGGAGGGAATGTATGGGAGGGGGAGTTTTTAACGACTTAATTAACTTTTTTTTAATTTTTAAAAAAATTACCTTTTTAAAATTCTTTCTTTGAAAATTTAAAAATTATTATATCTGGTTTGACGCATACAAAAATAATAAATTTTTATTAATATGGCAAAAGCACGTGACATGAGTATTTTATTCATGGCATGAAATTTCACTGTTGATAATATGAGAAAAATAAAACATGACCACATCGTTTGTCAGCACTTTACTGCTTTTTCCATTCTTTAATCATGCTAAACTAACATTTTCTCCACAATTTTTCCACCAGGGGGTTCTTTTTATAATTACATTTTCCGTTCTTCGGCTCAAACACAAAGAACTTATAAAAAGCAATAAAATGAAAGTACATTCTAATTTTATATTAGAGGGTTTTTATTGTGAACAGTTGTTGGTCATCATCTAAATATCATCTAAATAACATTAAAATCTGTTAATTAAATAAGCGTGGTACCTTAATTATATTATTTGCAGAAAATAAATTATGTTAAAAACAATAAGTATTATGATTTACAAAACGTACAATTTTATAATTTCTTCAGAGCCTAACATTTTGCGTAGTCCGACACACCTTGTGTAGTCCGAAATAAAAAAGTGTGCAATGGAAAATTAACTTTCTTTTCTAAAAAAAATTCCACTCTTCTAACCTAATATGTTCAAAGTATTAAAAATTAATCTTAATGTTTATCTAAACTATTATTCTTAGGTCTATGAATAATCGAAATTTCTATTATTTATAGCTCGCTTCACAGGCTTTCCTCCCTTTTATTTCGTTTTTCACTTAAATGCGAACTAAATTAATAAAACGCGATAAGAAAATCCATTTTTGTTTAAAAACTGATTTTTTTGGTTCAATAATTTTGTTGAAATTTCGTTTTTTGGCTTAAAATTCAGCACATTGATGGAATTCTGTTTTTTTCTTATCAAAGTTTTTGTTTGGTTGAAAATTGAACTATTTTGTTGGACATTTGTCTTTGTGGTTTGAAAATTCATCTCCTTTTTAAGAAATTTCAACTTTCTTTATTGAAGATTAATAATTTTAGTTTAAAATTCATATATTTGGTCGTAAATTAACTTTTTTGTTGAAAATTCATATTTTCGGACAAAAAACTCAACAATTTGGTAGTTATATTTATAAAAATTCAACAATTAAACTATTCATTTAAATTTTCAACTATTTTTTTGGAAATTTGTCCATTTGAGTAGAAAATTATTCTTTTTTGTTGAAAATTCATCATTTTGGTTGAGGATTCAACTATTTTGTTAAAAAATCGTGTTTTTATTTAAATTCAACTAGTTGAAAAATCGTTTTTTTTTCATTCGTTTTTCAAACTGAAAATTTAATGATTCTTTTTTTGGCTGAGCGTATCTTTTTTATTTGAAAAAATTAATGTATTTTGTTAAAAATTTAATTTTTTCATAGAAAATTCGTCTTTTTGGCTTGGAAATTCAACAATTTCATAGAGAATTTAACGGTTTGGTAGAAAATTAGTTTTTTAAATTGAAAATTCAATTCTTTGGTTGATAATTTTTAGTATTTTGTTGAGAATTCGTCTTTCATGATAGAAAAATCATCTTGATTGAAAATTCAACTATTTGTTTCAAAATTGATGTATTTTGTTGAAAATTCGTATTTTTTAGTGGAAAAATAAACCTCAGTTTAAAAATTCAACTGTTTGGTTAAAATTTTTTATTTTTTGCTGAGAATTTGTCTTGTTTAGTAGAAAATTAATCTTTTGGGTTGAAAATTAGTCTTTTTGGTTGAAAACTCAACTGTTTTTAGAGAGCTCGTCTTTTTGGCTTGAAAATTCAATATTTTGGATATTTTTTTCTTCATTGACTGCAAAATCTTTCTTGGATGAAAATTCTTTTTGGCTTGAAAATTCAACAGTCTGATAGAAAATTAAACTGTTTCGTAGTGAATTCGTTTCTTCGATTCAAAATTAATATATTGAATGAGAATCTAACTATTCCATTCTTAATTAAATATTGATCTTTTTGAATTAAAAAATTCAACTATTTGCTAGAAAATTTATTTGATTTGTTGAAAATTCGTCTTTTTCAGTAAAAATTAATCTCCTTAGTTGACAATTAAATTATATGGTCAGAAATTTATGTATTTTGTTGAAAATTCGTATTTTCCAGTGGAAAATTCAGCGTCTTGGTTGAAACTTCAACTATTCGGTTAAAAATGTATGTATTTTGCTGAGAATTAGTTTTGTTCAATAGAAAATTAATCTTTTTGGTTGGAAATTAGTCTTCTTGGTTGAAAGTCAACTGTTTTGTAGAAAGCTTGTCTTTTTGGCTCAAAAATTCAACGTTTTGGGTGACATTTTTTTCTTTATTGACTGCAAAATATTTCTTGGTTGAAAATTCTTTTCGGCTTGAAAAATTAACAATTTTGTAGGAAATTAAACCGTTTTGTAGAAAATTCGTTACTTTGATTCTCAATTAAAATATTAAATGAGAATTGAACTACTCCATTTTTGTCCAAAATTGATCTTTTTTAATTTAAAAATGTATTTTCTTGAAAATTCGCCTTTTTTGTAGAAAATTAATGATGTAATATACGGAATTTCAGAAAAAAAACTTACGCAATTTATGCGCAGCCCCTAGAGTGTGACACCACTTACATTTCTAATCAATCAGAAATAAAATCGTAAACCTAGAAACTTCAGAGTGATAGAAGGTAAAATTGTCAGAGCCACACGTGTAATTTTTCCCCCTGTACACTCAACTCAATTACCTGATTCTATCGCAAATAAAGTCGTTCTTCACGTGCAGGTACTCATTTACATTGAAGAGTAAATTGAGAACATAAGTTCGTAAACGTTATCTTCATTTTATTTTCAAGTGCTGACATTATTAATCACAACATGCATTATTTTCAATCGAATTAATTATTTTGCATCAAATTTATACACTAACTTTAGTAAATAAAGTTATTAAAAGAAAACCCCATTTCCCAACTATAACTTTCATTATTTCTTGAACTAGAATTGAGGTTTATCTATAGAGTCGTAAAAAAATGTTGAGGGTGCAGTTCTTGTCTTTACACTCCAACCGTTATTTTTTTAACTGTGCAAATCGTCCCTGGAATTTTTTTCCTGGGAAACAATCAGCATTCCGAAGCAACTGCTTATAGCTTCGGAATGTGTTTACGATTTCACCGGGAATTATGTAACGAGCAAAAGACATTGGTGGAAGCCGTTTTGGATCGAAGCCGGCAGGAAGGAGCATAAAAAAACTGGTTCGAAATGGATCGATATTAATCGAAGGTGGTCCCTTTAAGTCGGTCGAAACCTGCAGTAGGTCCGTCCGGCCTTTCGTGCGAGGCGATGTCGTGGTGACCCAGATGCGGGTTCACCTCACCTGTACATTCGGTTCCCTGCTCCTACAATCGTTAACCAGGATTCTGCGCACCTCGTATCATCAGGAAGGACACCTTTACACCTTGCACTTCACTCGCTTATCCTCAACACGGCCTTGCCTCGAGTGTCTTGCTCGTATGAAAAAAAAAGTTGCCGAAAATTTACTGTCATGACACTCTAGGGGGGGGGGGGGGGTCAGCCCTAACGCCACAAAGAGTTAGATAGAAGGAGGGTCGCAAAGGTTTTGTAACACGTTACACTTCTCTGATGAAAAAAAAAAATTTTTAATCCATGTCGATACATTAAAGACCAATATACTCGACAAAAATATTGAGTGTTTTCATTTTCAAGCAAATAGTTAATTTTGAAGTTAAAAAGACGATTTTTAAAAGGAGTTGAATTTCCGACAAAAAAGTTCATTTTCAGGCAAGAGAGATTACTTTTCTTCCATAAAAGATGAATTTTCAATCCCAAAGAAACAATTTTGAACCAAGAAGATTAATATTATACCAAAAAGGCGAATTTTCAACAAAATGCATGAATTTTCAACTAAATAGTTGAATTTTCAAATGAAAAAGGTAAGTTTGAAATAAAAAAAATGGAATCGTCAAATTTTCAGTTAAAAAAAAAGAATTTTCCACTATGTTGAATTAAACTAAAAAAGACGAATTTTTAACAAAATGTTTGAATCCTCATACAAAATGATGAATTTTCAACAAACATGAATAATTCCCTGCTCAAATCGACAAATTTTCAAGAAAATACATGAATTTTCAACTAAAATGATGAATCTTCAATGAAAAAAATTAATTTTCAACAAAACATGTAGTAGTTAAAATTTCGTTCTGATTTAAAACATAGAACATTTAAATTCAACCAAAAAGATGAATTTTTAACAAAATAATTGAATGCCCCACCAAAACAGATTAATTTTCAACCAAGAAAATTAATTTTCTACAAAAAAAAAAAATAATTCTCAACAAAATGTATGAATTTTCTACCAGAAAAGGTAAATTTGAATCAAAAATAAAATAGTTACATTGTCATGGAATAAAACTAATTTAAAAAAACTAGTTTTTAGGAAAATAATTGTATTTTCAATCAAAGAGATGAATTTTCAAATAAAATTATGAATATTCAACAAAAATCGATTTTCAACAAAAGAGTTCAACATTCAACAAAAGCGATGAATTTTCAACCAAAAAGTTGATTTTTCAACCAAGAGGATTAATTTTCTACAAAAAATGATAAATTGTCAACAAAAAATACGAATTTTTAACCGAGTACTTGAATTTTCAACTTCAACCAAATAATTTAATTATTGACCAAAAAAGATGACTTTTCAGCAAAATAGTTGAATTGTCAACAAAATTATCAAATTTTCAACCATATAGTAGAATTTTGAACCACACGAGATGAATTCCGAACCAAAAATATAATTATAGACTTTTCAAACAAAAAATTAACTTTAAATTAAGATTGAATTGATATTAGAGTCTATAATATTTATTTTTTGTTGTGTTTTTTATTTTTTATTCAAATTTATTTTTTATCAGGTTTTGTATGATTGAAAAAAATCAATTAAAAAAAAAATTAAAACGGAACAAAAAAATTATGGACCCTACTACCAATAAAAAAATTGTCTTTGTAACCATAACTGAAAATAACGTCATCCAATAATATGAGTAGCACCTAGTAATATTAGTAACAATATTAAATTTAATAATCATAAATTCACGAAATAACATCGTAAATAAATAAACAAATAAGGGTTCATCCACAAACTGTGTAAGGTGTTTTTCTGAAACTTCCACCCCCTCTCTCCCCATGTAAGATACCGTGAGATTTTTTCCTACCCTCCCCCCAAAATCTTACTAAGATTTTATAAAGTTAGAAAATAAAATGTTTTAATAACAACAATAACAATAAGTATTTAGTTTTAGAAATGTACAATTTTATCATTTCTTTAGGACCTAGAATGTTGTGCAGTCAAAAACTTCATTTTTAAAACAAAAATTTCCAGTTTTCTAACTTAATATTTTAAAAGTATTAAAAATGAACTTTAATGTTTATTTGAACTATTATTTTTTAGTCTATAAAATATCACAATTTCTATTTATTTCACATTCAACTGTTTTGTTCAAAATTCGCTTTTTTGGCTAGAAAATTCAACAATTTGATTGAAATTCTTTTTCTGTTGAACCAAAATTTTTTGTTTGTTCAAAATTCAACTATTTTGTTTAACATTCGTCTTTGTGGTTTGGAAAATGCATATTTTTTTGTAGAAAATTTCAACACTTTTGGTTGAAGATTCATAATTTTAGTTCAAAATTTTTGCTTAAAAATTCAACAATTTGATAGAAAATTTAACGGTTTTGTAGAAAATTACTTTTTGTTTTTAACTTGAAAATTCGACTGTTTCGTAGAAAGATCGTATTTTTGGCTTGGAAATTTAACATTTTGGATGAATTTTTTTCTTTATGGACTGAAAAATCTTTCTTGGTTATAAATTCAACTACTTGATTAAAAATTTACGTATTTTTTTGAGAATTTCCCCCTTTTTAGTAGAAAATTAATATTTTTGGTTGATAATTTACATATTTGGTTGAAAATTCAACTTTTTTGGAGAAGGCTCCTATTTTTGGCTTTAAAATTTAACATTTTGGATTACATTTTTTTCTGTATTGACTAAAAAATCTTTCTTAGTTGAAAATTCAACTTTTGCTGAAAATTCATCTTTTTTATTCAATCATTTATTTATTTTGGTAGAAATTTCATCTTTTTGGTAAAAATGCAACTATCTGGTTAGAAATGAATCTGTTTCGACTGAAAATGGACTTTTTTGTTGAAAATTCATATTTCCGAGTTAGCCCCACAGTGGGCTATTTTGCAAAATTCACATTCAAAACCTAGTATCTCTCGAAAGATTTGACCAAAATGGATGTTCCTTGAACAAGATTAAAGCTTATTAAATGCACAATAAGGCAAAATTATAGAGAAAAGTTTTCACGAATTGCTCAACCTGGAAAATGCGGCAAAAGACCGTCATTTTCTGACAAAAATTACAAAATTTTACAAGAACTACGAAGAAAAAAGTTTTGTTTAGAAAAAGACATCATATTTTATAGATTTTTTAATGCTGAATTTAAATCTGCCGGGAACAATAGCGTAACGTATATCCTTTCCGAGAAAAACGCAGTTAAATGTGAAAAATCCAATATGGAGAGACACAAGTTGGAAACATGATGATAACTTAACGAAGTTTATTATCTTTAAGTTTTTAGGGTCACTGAATCCAAATCTGACGTCAGAATTGTAAAATAAAGAATGGCGGATCAAATATGGCGGAACAGAAGTTTTGAAAAATTCAGGAAAATTGACAAAATTGTCCATATTTACGTTTTTGAGGGTTCTGAATCCAAATCTTGGCAACTTTACAAAATTGTCCATACGTTTTGGAGGTCACTGAATCCAAATCTGGCATCAGAATTAAAAAATTAAAAATAGCGTAACCAATATGGCGGAACAAATATTGAGAAAATTCTATTTTAATAATTATTGTATGAATAAAATTGTAGTTACAGACACGTTCCATTAAAACGACATATGCTCTAATCTCAATTACCTATTTTCTCCAATAATCAATCATCATTATAATCATTCTCTTTATCTATATTTACACTCAAAACATATTTTTTAGGAATTATCACAAAATGAATGTGCATGAAATGTCCATAGTTTTTTTATTTTTTAAAAATGATTTCTTCTATCCGTAGACAGGTAATTAACGAATGAAACATTTTTTTGAGTGTACTTAAATGTGTTAAATAAATCTCCTCATGCGATTTTTGTTTCACTGAATCCGACCTATATTTTTAATTTTTAATTATGAAATTTTAATATCGTATTTGGATTCAGCGACCTCGAAAACGTAAATATGACTTATTTTGTAAAGTTCCCAAATTTTTCCAACTTTTTTTCCTCCATATTGGATCAGCCATTTTTTATTTTGAAATTCTGACGCCAGATTTGGATTCAGAGCCCTCGAAAACGTAAATATGGACAATTTTGCGAATTTTCATAAATTTTTCCAAATTTTTGTTCTGCCATATTAGATCCGCCATTCTTTATTTTGTAATTCTGACGTCAGATTTGGACTCAGCGACCCTAATAACCTAAAGATAATAAACTTCGTTAAGCTACCATCATGTTTCCGACTTGTGTCACTCCATATTAGATTTTTCATATTTAACCGCATTTTTCTCGGAAAGGAAATACGCTACGCTATTTTTCCTGGAAGATTTGAATTCAGCATTAAAAAATCTATGAGAAATTTTGTAATTTTTGTCAGAAAATGACAGTCTTTTCCCGCGTTTTCCAGGTTGCGAACTTCGGGAAAACTTTTCTCTATCATTTTACCTTATTTTGCATTTAATAAGCTTTAATCTTGTTCAAAGAACATCCATTTTTAGTAAATTCTTTCGAGAGATATTAGATTTTGAAAGCAAATTTTTTCAAAATAGCCCACTGTGCGCCCCCGCAAAAAAAAGACTACATAATTTATGCACGGCCCCTAGGGAGACCACTCTGATTTTTCGTGTACCAGAAATATATTCCCTAAAGAATATTCAGGATTATACAGAATATATCGGCAGATTTGGGAATACAAAGACTATGGGAATATGTAGGAATATGAGGGAATATGTAGGAATATGAGGGAATATGTAGGAATATGAGAGAATATGTAGGAATATCAGGGAATATTTCGGAAAATGAGACAATATTTAGGAATATATTTATATTGTGTATATTAAATTACATATATATACATTCTCACCCTTTCCTTCAAACACCATAATCATCTGCAACAACCTTATCATCTGCAAACGCTAACCCACGTACCCTCACTGTCCCGAGATCCACAAACAATCATAAATTCACGAAATGATAATCAATGAATAAACAAATCAGTAAGGGGTCATCCACAAATTACGTAAGGTGTTTTCCTGAAATTTTCAACCTCCTCTCCCCCCATGTAAGATACCGTGAGATTTGCTGCCCCCCCCCCACCCTCACCAAATCTTGCTAAGATTTTATAAACTCAGGGAACGAAATTACATATAAAATATAAACCCTAATAATTAACTAAACGTGGAAGCTCAATGAAATTCTTTTAGAAAATTATAAATGTGTTAATAGCAATAAGTTTTTAGTTACAATTTTAGTACAATTTAATACAATTTTATCATATCTTCAGTGCCTGAAATGTTGCGAAGTCCGACACACTTTATGTATTCTATTACTGTTATTCTTTAGTCTATACATTATCAAAATTCCTATTTGGTTATCGCAGGCTTCACAGACGTTCCCCTTTTTTCGGTATTTACTTAAATGCGAACTGAATTATTAGAACCCAATAAGAAAATCCAACTATTTTTGGTTGAAAGTCCATTCACTTTTTTGGCTTGACAATTCTACAATTTAATTGAAATTTTTTCCTTCTTGACTAACAAATTTTTCTTTGGTTGTAAATTCAACTATTTCTGGAAACATTCGTCTTTTTGGTTAGAAAATTCTTCTTTTTTGGAGAAATTTAATCTATTTTGGTTAAAAATGTAACTGTCTGGTAAAAAATAATCTGTTTAGGTTGAGAATTAATTTTATAGTTGAAAATTCACATTTTCGGGTCACAAATTCAACTGTTATGTAGGAAATTCTTATTTTGAGTTCAAAAATTTAACACTATGGTAGACAATTCAATAATTTGGTGGCAAGGTCCACAAGTTGGTAGAAAACTTAACACTTCAAAATCGAAAATTCTAAATTCTAAAAATTCAAAGGTCGAAAGTTGAACTACTTTGTTAAAAAAACTCATTTTTATAGTTGAAGATTCATCAGTTGAGTTAAAAATTAATTTCTTTAGTTCAAAATTTAACTATCTTGTTGAAAATTCGTTTTTTTTTTGGCTGAGAATTATTTTTTTACTGAAAATTCAACTATTACATTTTATGTGAAAAATTTATCTGTGTTAGTTGAAAATTCAACTATTTTATGAAAATTCATGTTTTTAGTTAGAAAAATAATCCTCTTGGTTGAAAATTAGTTGATGTATTTTGTTGAAAATTCTTCTTTTTTTGGTAGAAAATATAGTTTTTGTTATGAATGCGACTGTTTGGTTGAAAATTAATCTGTTTTAGTTGAGAATTCAAGTATTTTGTTGAAAATTCGCCTTTCTTTGGTTAAATTCAACTGTTTTTGATTTAACATTAAAATATTTTCTTTTTAAAATATCTACTATCACATTTCTTTTGAAAATTAATCTTCTTTGGTAGAAATTTCATCTTTTTTTTTCAATTCAACTGTTCATCTTGCTTGTTTAGAAATTCAACCAGGTTATTTATACACGGCCTCTCAAATCAGATTAGATCATTTGAAAGTTAAGCATAAAACTGTATTAAGTTCAAAAAAATATATGTAAAATTACATAATATCAATTTAGAAAACCTAACAATTCCACGTCATAATCGGTCATAATAAAACAATAAACAATTTTAAAATTAAAGTGATAATATATATTAAAACTTGAACAATTTTGAATTTAAAGTATTCAAAACTAACAATCTAAAATTAGTTATTTGAAGTCAATAACTTTTAAACTTGTATGAAGTACACGTAAATTATTATTCAATGTATGTGCAATTTATAATAATTGCATAATAATTGCAAAGGTACTAGATAAAAAGCTATACAAACACAATCGGTGAACGGATGGGAAGGAATCCGGAAATTGGGGAGTATAATATATCAGAATATTTGTTAATATTTAGGAATACTTCGGAATATGTGAGAATATGTAGGAATATGAGGGAATATTTGGGAATATAAAGAATATCAAGAATATTTGGAATTATAAAGAATATCAAGAATATTTGGGAATATAAAGAATAACTGGGAATATTGAAAGAATATATGGGAATATTTAGTGAGTGTACCAGTAATATCGGAGTGGTCGACCCCTCGGGGAGAAGTATACAATTCACACTTTAAAAATAGAAAAACAAAACGATGTTCAGAAGAAGCCTTCTGAAGGTTTTCCGATAATAATGTTTTATCAAATAGAGTTTACCTAGAAAAAAGAAGGAAATTTAAAGAACGTTTCACTTATCCTTTTGAAGAATAAAGGCAGCTCCAGCCTTGGAAAAATTAAGTTCCCCAGGGAATTACTCCTTTCATTCCAGTGGCACTTAAGAAGGCAAATATTTGTAGTGTCTTCGACGTCTAAACTGAAAAACAAAACCTGTCCTCGTGTAGAGGAGACAGCGCAGAAGGGAAAGAGGCAAAAGCCACCCCTGTCACGGGGTTAGGTATACCCCACGGGATTAACCTTTAATTCTATCCGTGCTCGACAGACCCCTCGTCCTTGGAAAAGAACAACGACTGCCTGCACGTCGAATATTGGCGAAAGTTCAGACTCTAAAAGCCGACGATAAAACGATATTAAAGAGTCCCCAAGTATAAGATATCAGAAGTGAATGTTATATATTAATAATTTAGCGAAGAGCAGAGAAATAGACTCGAAAATGATTACCAAGACAAAAAGAGGAAAGTTAAACGACTAGTCAAGGAGAGTGAAGAAAAAATCAGAATAGAAGAAGAGAGGAAAATACAAAACAGCATTGAAGGAATTATGAAACTATTATTTAAACTGATAAAAGAAAGTAAAAGTACAGAGTTTGTCAGCATGAGAAACAGCAAAAGTGAAATGCTATATGATATAGACGGGATAGTAGACGCTTTAAAAGACTCTTTTAAAGAATTATTAGAAGGTGAAGATATAGGGCAACAGAACTGCGACACAGAACATGGTGCATTAGAAAACCCAATTGAAAAAGTCTGTGTCACTGAGGTTAGAGATATAATTCAGAACTTAAAAAACGGTAAGGCTGCTGGCGTAGACAGTATTAGCGCTGAAATGCTTAAATACGGTGGCGAGTGCATACCTCACAGGTTGTGCGAATTGATAAATTTATGTATCGAGATGGGAGAAGTCCCAGACGATTGGAGAAAAGCGATTATCGTACCAATATACAAAAGAAAGGGAGATAAAAGAAACTGCAGTAATTACAGAGGTATCAGCTTACTAAGTACCGTAAGTAAAATATACTCAAAAATACTCATTCTCAGGGTAATGAGAATTACAAAAGAAAAGATATGGGAAGTCCAAAGTGGATTTATACCAGGGAGATCATGTATAGATCAGATATTTAGTTTAAGACAGATCACAGAAAAAAGCTTAAGAGTAGGAAAGAAAGTTTTCTGTGCATTTGTTGACCTAGAAAAAGCATTTGACAAGGTAAATAGAAGTAAACTTTGGGAAGTCCTTAAAGAGTACGGAGTCAATGGATGGCTCTTACAAGCAATAACATCAATATATACAGGTAGTAAAGCGAGTGTAAGAGTAAATGGGAAACTGAGTGACTGGTTCGATATTATGCAAGGCGTGAAACAAGGATGCGTTATGTCCTCATGGCTATTTATCATATTTATGGATAAGTGTCTAAGAATGGCCCTCTTCGACGAAGAAGGTGTAGATCTCGAAACAGTGAAGGTACGTGGGTTAGCTTTCGCAGATGACAAGATTATTATGGCAGAATCAATCAAGGACTTTCAAAGAATGTTGAATAAACTTAATACAAGCATGAAGAACATGGGCCTTAAAATTAACGTAAATAAAACAAAAATCATGGTGTTTGAAGGAAAAACTGAGAAAACAATGTGCAAAATTGTCCTAAATGATGAGAGATTAGAACAAGTTGACAAGTACGCATATCTGGGTAGCCTATTCACTAGCGACGGAAAAATAGATGGGGAGTTAGATAGGCGCATAAATAAGGGTAAGCAGGTTATTGGTAGAGCAGGGTCCACTCTCAGAAATAAAAAAAATACCAAAAAAAGCTAAAATGGCCATACATAATTCTATATTCGTGCCGACTGTACTATGCGGTAGCGAGACATGGACCTGTCAAGAAAATTAACGCGATTGGCATGAAACCTCTTCGCAGAATATGCGGAAAAACACTGATGGACAAAGTCCGAAACGAGATAATCTTCCAAGAATGTGGTGCAAAAGAGACAATAGTTGACACATGGGAAAGAAATCAGTTAAGATGGTTCGGACATGTTGAAAGAATGAAAGATGAACGACTAACGAAACAAGTGTATAAAGGTAAAGTAAATGGCAGAATGCCCAGAGGTAGACCGCCAAAAGAATGGTTAGAATCTGTGAATGAGACACTAATCCGAAGAGACATAAGAAGCCATAGAAACACGAGAGCTTGCATAAAGAAATGAATGGACGTGAAGGAAGCTAGAGTAGTATGCCAGGACAGAAAAGTGTGACGACAAATAGTTTGTCAACAGAGTGACAATAGAGTGAATGACGCCTGAAACAAAGACCTTGGATACTAAATGGGCCCAAGTGGGGAACCACACATAACAATTTTGTGTGGCTCTTCACCTGCGGCGATCGCTAGAGAGATTGATCAGCAACCTGGGTCAGAGCAGTGTTGCGGAATGAACGTGTCATTTGAATAAATAACACGAGAACTCCAGATCAATCTCAAATATCTGTACCTAACACCTATATACCTATCTACCCACCATACACACTACTATTTTCCAACCGAGCATGTCACGCCTACCCCGAAAGGGAAATGGCTTAATGGTATAATAATTATTTCTCATAAAATGTCAAATAAAATTTGAGATATAGTCAAACATAGTCAATTGCTAATATAGTTTGTAAAATGTATCAACATGGTTTGCATAAAAAAAAATTCACGTGGAATCGAACCCATACCTGTCTTAAGTAATGAAAGGAACGCGTCGGCACCTAAACAATTAGGCTGCAATTAAAACTAATGCCTCCGTAACAATTCAACAATTTTGTTAAAAAGTGATCCTTTTTGGTAGAAAATTCAACTGTTTTGTTGAAAATTCTTCTTTTTGGTTGGAAAATTCATGTTTTTTTCGTAAAAATTCAATCTTTTTTGGTTACAAATGCAACTGCCTGTTTAGAAATTATCTTTAGTTTGAAACTTCAACTTTTTGTCAAAAAATTACTTTTTTGTTGAAAATTCACATTTTCTGGTTGAAAATTAAGCTGTTTTGTAGAAAATTCATATTTTCGACTGGAAAATTCGATAATTTGATACAAAATTCAACTTTTTGTTGAAAATTCGTCTTTTTTGGTAGAAAATTAATCCCTTTTGTTCAAAATGTAACCACTTGGTTGAAAATTTGATTAATTTCTTGAAAATTCGTTCTTTTTGCTAGAAAATTTTTTTTTTTGCTTGAAAATTAATTGGTTTTGTTTAAGAATTCAAGTATTTTTTGGTTTTCAACTCTTTTGATTTAAAAAAATAGTTTTTGGTTGAATTAACATTTTGTTGTTGAAAATTCATATTTTGGTTGGAAATTTATTTCTTCGGTGGAAAATTGAACTTTTTGGAAGAAAATTTAACTATTTGGTAGCAAAATCTTCCTTTTTATTGAAAATTATTTAAGTAGTTAATAGTAGTAATAGTTAATGGTAGTAGTAATTAATGTAGTAGTTGAAAATTCAACCGTTTCGTAAAAAGCTTGTCTTTTTGGCTTGAAAATTCAACAATTTGTTAGAAATTTAAACATTTTGTAGAAAAATAGTTTTTTATTGAAAATTAATTTTCATAAATAAAATTTGTACTATGTACGCAAATAAAAATGTATGTATTTTGTTGAGAATTCGTCTTTTTTAGTAGAATATTAATCTCCTTGGTTGAATATCAAACTGTTTGGTTGAAAATGCAACGGTTTTGTAGGAAGCTCATCTTTTTGGCTTGGAAATTTAACATTTTGGATTAATTTTTTTCCCTAAATTGACAGAGAAATATTTAATGGTTGAAAATTCAACTCTTGTTGAAAATTCATTATTTTGACTTGAAAATTTATCTCTTTTGTTAGAAATTTAATATTTTTTGATAAAAATACAACTGTTTGGTTGACAATGAAACTGTTTTGGTTGAGGATTCAATTATTTTGTTGAATACTTGACTTCTTTGCTTGAAGTCAACTGTTTTTGATTTTAATTGAAAACTTGTTTCTGGACTAAAATATCAACTATTACATTCTTTGTCCAGAATTCATATTTTTGAATAGAAAATTCATCTTCTTGGTTGAAAGTTGAACTACTTTCTTAATTCATAAGAAACAGTAAGTTTTCACCAATCCCCCCTTCCCAATCGTCTTAAGTTATTTTTGGGTGACCCCCAAATAAATTCACGAAAGAAATTGAGTCGGTAAAAATTGTGTAAGATAGAGGGGGGGGGGGGGGGTCAACAGTGATGGACTCTAATCCCTTATTGAAAATATAAGATTTAAATTCTTCAATTTTAATTTTTGTTGAACGATATCAAGTGAATGCGCAAAGAACTTTGTTAAATAAACTGTTACATTGCGCAGAAAATTTTTTGGTTGAATAGATTAAGTTGGCAAAATATGTACGAGTGAATTTAGTCGAGAGGAAGCGGGCATATCGTCGGGCGTCTACACATAAGACAGAAGGGGCTCGTGCCAGGTCAAGTGGATCGATGCAGGTTACCTACGGATGCCTACACCTTAGCAAACTTCTGTGTTTATATGAAAGCTTCCTTTTTGCGATCCAGAAACTGAGATGATTTTATAACAACAAAGAGAAAAATTAGTCAAAGGAGGCGCTACGCACCTAAAAGAGAGATTTCCGTATCCTATTAAGACGTTAATTAAGTCGATCAAATCTGCCGCCCCCCTGCTGCCCCTCATTTCGCCTAAAGCCTCCCCCTCCCGTAATTCCCCTTCTATCACTTCCCCTTCCCTACTCACCCTAACTTCAATTCTCCTCCTTTCCCCTACGTCTCCTACCCCTGCTTCCATCACTTACCTACTTCCCCACCCCTCGCTCACCTGCTTACCTCACAATCTTACTTACTTCCAGCCCCCACTCACCTACGTAACCTCACTTCCCACGCCCCTCACTTCCCACGCCCCTCTCTTCCCACGCCCCACACTTTCTACGCCGCTTACTTCCTCACCCTAACTTCCCCTCCCGGGAAAAAGGACAACGGGCGGACATTCGACTGCGAAACCCTAAAAATTATACCATATTATAAAGGAACCGGTATGGAAATATAGTATTTTGACAGGGTAATGATTGTGTGATGTCACATTTTCTGAACCTATAATCGATAATAATTTTCTCGAATCGCGGTTTATCAATTTTTTTCAAATCGCACTTTTAAGAAGTCCCCCCTCTCAAATTTTGTTTCGCCCCTTCTTTTCCATCCTTTTATTTTTGGAATAAATGTTTTTATTTTATATAGAGGGGAGCATACTTGAACAACCCTTAGATCATCATTTAGAAAGTGTATAATATATATATATATATATATATATATATATATATAAACTTCAAAATTTAGTTGGAGAAAATCGTATTCGAGTTTTGTTATTGCTTATACGAGTCCGACTCTATCGTAAAACTGACATAAAAGTTATATTAAGTAAAGTCTGGACATCAAACATAAATATAGGGTGATATAAAAGGCACTAGGCAGACAGAAACTGATACAATTTTTTAAAAGTTGGAATATTTTTCTTGTAAAACTATATCAAAATTTATATAGGACTCAATTTAATAATGTAGCATAAACACGAATCCTCGACAATTTTTGGTGGCGGTAAGCATTTTTTTGTCTTAACAATTTTTGTGAATATGTACATGTAGTGTGATTCGAGAAAAGAACTGGAATCAAAAACAACCTAGCACTGGAAAGTTTCATTTTGGATGCCTTATAGCCCTATATCAATATCCTGAGGTTTAGAATAGATCGCAAACCTTAAAGAATTATTTCATTTTTTGAGGTTTATGAAAATGAGATTTTGTCAGAAAAACTGAAATTATTGAAATCTTGCAAGATTTTCTAAAATTGGGCATATTATGTAGATAAGGAACAAAATTTCTTCCCTCTCACCGCTCCCGTCCCGTCCCGTCCCGTCCCGTCCCGTCCCGTCCCGTCCCGTCCCGTCCCGTCCCGTCCC
>CAKNYM010052989.1:888090-976235 GCA_932195095.1 Andricus curvator
GTCCCGTCCCGTCCCGTCCCGTCCCGTCCCGTCCCGTCCCGTCCCGTCCCGTCCCGTCCCGTCCCGTCCCGTCCCGTCCCGTCCCGTCCCGTCCCGTCCCGTCCCGTCCCGTCCTGTCATATCATGTCCTGTTCTGTCCTATCCGATCCTATCTTCTTAACCTACCCACCCATATGCCACCCTGATTCCCCTGCCCTACCCTACATCCCCATTCCCTCACTACAAACCCCCTACTCACCCAACTCTTGT
Source organism: Andricus curvator (assembly GCA_932195095.1). Classification (NCBI taxonomy): domain Eukaryota; kingdom Metazoa; phylum Arthropoda; class Insecta; order Hymenoptera; family Cynipidae; genus Andricus; species Andricus curvator. The sequence goes on from CAKNYM010052989.1 coordinate 888,340, forward strand.
TTATCCTTACCCTTACCGACTTACTAACTTCTCAAAGTGTGACATTCAGGAGGGTTGCAAAGGTTTTGTAACATGTGGCACTTCTTCGATCAAAAAATAAAATTTAAATCCATGTCGATAAATTGAAGACCAATATTATAAACACAAACAAATTTAGTAGTTACAATTTCAATAAAATAGTTGAATTTTTGACAAAAAAAAATCATTTTCAACAACAAAAAATGAATTTTCGAGTGAGAAAGATGAGTTTTCTACCATAAAATATGAGTTTACACTTCAACAGGATGAATTTTCAACAAAGCGGTTGAATTTTTGATTAAAAAAGATGACTATAATAAAATGGTTAAATTTTTGACCAAATACTTGAATTTTTTACCTGCAAAGCTGAATTTTTAACCAACAAAGATGAATTTTCAATCAAACGGTTGATCTTGAACTACATAAGATAAGTTTTCTACAAAAAATGGAACAGTTAAATTTGCAGTTAAAGAAACTAATTTTCAACAACAACAAAAATTATCCACCAGTTGGATTCAACGAGGAAGGATTAATTTGTAATAATATAGTTGAATCTTCAACCAAAATGGGGAAATTTCAACAAACAAGATCAGGGCATATTCTAACGGGTAGTACTGCCGAATTTTGCAACTCTAAAAAAAAATGGGCAGTTCTAAAAGTAGAAATGGGAAGTTGCTGAAAAGAAGGAAGATGGAAAAATATGAAGGGGGGAAAGAAAAATTAAGGGAAAAAAGAGAGAAAAGGGAGCGTAGAGAAATGAGATCGAGGAACAGAAAAATAGTGGGAGGTTGAAATTATTTACGAAACAATTTATTTCCATGTACATGTCGTTTTATACTAAATCATATTTACAATATAATACAACGTCATGATAATGAGAAAGACGGCATTCGGGTAGTTCTAAAATTTCCTTAGAATATGCCCTCAACAAGATTAATTTTTCACCCAAATAGAAGAATTTTCAACAAAATACGTGAACTTTCTACCAAATGGTTGAAATTGCAACTTATGAAGGATACATTTTCAACCAAAAATAAAAAATTTAAATTTATGAGAAAAAAAATTCATTTTTATTTAGAAAAAAAAAAACAAATTTCCAACACAATAGCTCAATTTTCAAATAAATAGTTTAATTTTTTACCAAACAGTTTATTTTTTTACAAAATAGATAAATTTTACCCAAAAATATGAATTTTCAATAAAAGTGTTAGTTTTCTACCAAATTGTTCAATTTTCTACCAAATTCTTAAATCTTCAAGCCAAAAATACACATTTTCCACAAAACAGTTGAATTTTCAAACCTTAAATATTAATTAAAAAAATAATAATAATAATTTACGATCAAGTAGTTCAATTTTCAACAAATTAGTTAAAATTTCAACCAAAACAGATTTATTTTCAACCAAACATTTGCATTTTTAACAAAAAAGGATGAATTGTCAACCAAAAAGATGTGTAGTTATATTTTCAGGTAAAAAAATTAATTCTCAGCAAAAAAAAATTAAGCAAAATAGTTAAATTTTCAACTAAATAGTCAAATTTTTAAGCAAAATGATGAATCTTTAAAAAAATGAATTTTTCAGAAAAGAGGTCAACATACAACTAAATACTGGACCTTTGAACCAAAAAGTAGATTTTTTAACCAGGAAGATTAATTTTCTACAAAAATAGACGAATTTTTATTATAATACATGAATCTTCAATTAAAAAAGATGAATCTTGAAGTAAATAGTTTAATTTTTAATTAAAAAAGATCAATTTTCAGCCAAAAACTGAATATTTCAATTTTCTTTTGATGAAATTAATTTGTTACAAATTAAAAAAAGTTATTAATTAAAAAGCAAAAAATTAATTTTTAACGAAGTAGTTCAACTTTCAACCCAGCAGTTAAATTTTTGACCACAAACGATGACTTTTCAACAAAATAATTGTATTTTCTACAAAATAATTAAATTTTCAACCAAATGATAGAATTTGTGAACAAAATAGATGAATTCTCTACCCAAAATATAATGGCAGACTTTTCAACCAAAAAAATCAACTTTTAACCAAGCAAGAATAGTAGGATTTGCTTAGTGGGTTCTATTAATTCAGTTCACATTTAATTATATCAATGTTCTCAAATGAAAAAAAATGTCTAAAGAATATAATGAAACATATTCTCATACTAGTAGAATCAAATAGTTTTGACTCATTTTGCATTGTTCGATAGACGGGTGAATAAAGTTACATTTATATTTTGTATTTCAAAATAGGAGGGGGATCAGCTTCAGTGTTACATTACGGAGGGATTCACTGAAATGTCACAAACTGTCACAAGGGGGAGGAGTGAGTCAAAAATCACTAAAAATAGCATCACGTAATGTGTGGGTGGTCCCCTCCTCCCACTGTCCTCCCTCCCCCCTACAAAAAAATTTACTAACATAATTCCAAGTGAGTATATATAACGAAGCTTCGAGACTCAGAGTAATATCAAAGATGTTCTAATCTTGGCAATTTAAATGTTTGTCCCGAGAAAGGGAGGTGTTGGAAGTAGGGTATCGTGGCGTGCTCGACGGTGGTAATCCCTTGTTGAAACAAGCACTAAGTCGAGGATTGTCTGTGGGATTGTTCGGCGATACGTGGATTGAGCGGAAGGGCTGCTCAGCTACCCTATCGCGGTTACCCTCCCTTCACTGTCCTTTTGTGTACCTCCTTGTTACTCGTGAATCCGAACTGCAAGCCTATATATACCCAGGCTGACAAAATCAACCACGGCCACCCAGCATCGAGCTTTTGCTCGAAAAATGGCTCGATCCGGACTACACGGAGCTTCGTTTACAGAAATCATCCCCCGAGGTGAGGGAGAACAAAGCCAATTTCACCCTGGAGACCCGCAAAAGATAAAGCAAATACCAAAACGGAGGCAGACCTTCACGGGGCGAGGGTCAAGTGAAGCGCATACGAATTGGGATTAGGTAACAAAGTGAACGAATCCGAAATATTAGTCCCGAAGAATTCAGAAAAGGAGAGGAGATAATTCAGAGATACATTTTTAGAAAAATTCCCTGGCTTTGAAAAATATTATTAGGTCAGGAAAAATTAACAGGGTGTTTAACTGACCGGGAAATCGGAAAAACGGAAAATGACCGAGAATGTAATTTAGTGACCGCGATTTTTCTCTGGAATGTACTAACATACAAATTAAAAGTGGTTTCTTATCCCGTTTGAAAAAATTATATGGCAGCCTGGTGTCAGATCTGGCTCAGTTCGGGCTTTATCTAGACTGTCTAGTCTTCAAGATCTGATCTGGCCCAGGTCGTCTAGTCTGGAAGGCCCAGGACTGGCGCTGATCAGCTATCCCAGAAAAAAAAATTCTGAGTTTGATCTGGCAAGTCTGGTCTGGCCTGGACTAGCGCTGATCAGCTTTCCAAGAACCAAAACAAGTTCTAAGTTCGATCGATAAATTTTGTTTCCGCATTATGCAAAGAAGTTACAGGGTTTCTAAAATGATAGAATGATAGAATGATAGAAAATAATAAATTCACACTGTTGAGAGAAGAATTGTTTTCTTATCACTTTGACTGCCTGGTCTTGTCCATGTATATAGTGCAAAATGAGGTTTTTCAAGTCATTAGAAAAATACAGAAAGTCTAGTCAGCGGCTGACCGACCACCAACTAGTTTCTAGTCAGCCATTAACTAGCGGCTGATCATACTGTCTGGTCTGGGGTTAGCCAAAAAAAAAAAGTTACACTTTTGGACAGGCCAGAAGATTTTTTCACACGGGATATTTTTTTACTCTAATTCTGAGTTGGAACAGGGAATCTGAAAAAATCATAACCTTCACTTGGAATTTGGAATTTTCTAAAATTTTTATACTTCTAAGTAAGGAAAGGGGATTTCAGTAATGAATTATAATTTCGACTTAGAGACAAGAAATTTTCAAAACGATTTCTAATTGTGAATTAGGATAGGGAATAATTGAAAGAAAAAAAAGGCACGTAAAAAATTACAATTAACCTGACTTGGAATAGGAAATTTTCGAAAAAAAATAATTCTAAGTTGCGACTTAGAATTTCAGGAAAGAAATATAGCTTTTAGTTTGGGACGGGGAATTCCTGTTAGAAAATTATAATTTTGTTTGGTTTGACTTGGAGTTTGGAACAGAAAATTTCCGTGAAGAATTACAATTTTTTCTTTGGGACAGGGAATTTTAGCAAGGAATTATAATTTTGTGTTTGGGACAGAGAATTTCAGTGAAGAAGTATAATTTTGACAATTGGGGCAGGAAATTCCCGTAAAGGATTTGAATTTTGAATTTTGTACAGGGAATTTTGTAAAGAATTATAATCTTGACTATGGGACAGGCGATTTCCGCAAAGAATTATAAATTTGACTGTGGGATAGGCGATATCCGTAAAAATTATAATTCTGAGATAGAGCTGGGAATTTCGGTAAAGAATTATAATTTTCATTTTAAGTTCACTTTAGAACAGGGAATTTCGTTAAGAAAAATAATTTTTACTTTAGGACAGGGAGTATTCGTAATGAATTATAATTTGACTTAGAACAGGGAATTATTTTAGTTAAATGGGAATTTTGGAAACGAATTTTAATTACGATTGAGAAGAAAGAAATCTCAAAAGAATTCCTCTTCCATGTCAGAATTCGTCAGATTTGGAAACTTGGAACAGGGAATTTTAGAAATAAATTTAATTGCTACTTAGTATGGGAAATTTTCCAAAAGAGTTATAATTATGAGATTACGCGGGAAATAAATAAATAAAACTTTTGAAAAAATCCCGTCAAGAATTATAGTTTTGACTTTGGTTAGGAGAATTACGTAAGCAATTATAAATTTGTCTTCGACCAAGTAATTTTTTAGATAGACTGGAAAATTCTGGAAAATGCTGTTTAATGCTGATTTTTGAAATGCATATTTACTAAAACAATCCCTGTTCCAAGTCAGAGTTCGTCAGATATAGAAAATTCATTGTTCCAAGTCAACATTTGTTTGAATTGAAAAAACAAAATTTTTGAGACAAAAAAATGGTCAGAATTTGAAAATCCCTCTTCCAAATTTTAGAAAAAAGGAAGCTACTATATTTTTGAATTAAAATAAAAAATGTTGTAAATAATTATATTTTTTACTTTGGAACAAGCAATCTCGTGAATAATTATAATGTTGTCCTGACGCAAATAATTTTTGATATGGAAGGGGAAATTTTTTAAAATAATTTCAATTATGATTTATAAAGACATAATTCAGAAAAAAATCCTGAATTATAATAGAACATGTTGTTAATCTATATAACTCTGACTGCGAACAGGGAATTTTAAAAAATAAATGTGATTGTAACTTGGAACAGGGAATTTTCGTGAAGAATTATAATTTAGACTTTGAGACAGGGATTTTAAAATTTAGAATTATAATTCTTTTAAACAATTCTCTGTTCCAAATCAGAGTTGTAATTCTTATGACCAAAAATTATCGAATGGTCTAAGCCACAATTCTTTTTCAAAATTCCCTGTTCCAATTCCAAAATCTTCGAAATATTTCAAAATGTTTAGAAATCTCTTGAAATCTTCAAAAATCTTCTGAACTTTTTTAAATTGTCCGGGAGGAACCCAGGAAACGAATGTCAGATGACAGGGTTTTCATCGATATAATTTTCAAGTCATAATACAAGATTGAAAGCTTTAAAGTTTAGCGCGAAAACATACCCTTAAAATTTTCGATATTGGTAAGTATCGGTAAAAGAAATCTGTGACAATGTGCTAAAATTGTAATGTTCTTAAATTAAAAATGGAATCTTTTATATTTTCATTGCTTTTGCTTTTAAAGTTTTGAATTTTTTTAAATAAAATAAACTGCTTTCAATCATTAACTTTTAAGTATGGACGTGCGGTCTCACAGACCGCACCATGCTTCTGATATGTCGCTCCCTCCCCCTGGCCTTCCTCGAGGCTGCCGCTATTAGTAGCTGTAGTTTTAGTTGTTCTTTCGTCCAGGTAGGAGGACAACGTGTCGTCCTGTCTGTAATTGTTGAGTAATATCAATTGAAAGCTGATACGCGGTCCGTCAGACCGCACGTCCACGGTACCGTCACAATTTTATATTTCCGTTTCCATTGGTTTCAAGGTATTTAAAATGCAAGATATCATACACAAACAAATTAGTATGGACAATAGACGTGCGGTCTATCAGACCGCACGATGCTTTTGATATGTGGATTCCTCCCCCCACTGCGGTGTAAAAGATTATTAATAATAAAAGTTGATAAAATTGATTAATTTCTTACTTATTTCAATGTTCCTTCATATACTTGTATAAGTCTGATAACAAAAACTTGTTTAATTATTTAATTAGATATAAATGTATATAGCGGTCTGTGAGACCTTAGGTCCATGTTAGTTAACCATGTTAGTTTACTTAAAGGTTGAAAATAAAATTTTTCCTTAAATTTTCATGCAGAATTTTTTTCCAAAGAACCTCAATGTTTGTTTCTCAGATCTCCACGAGAGGCTCTTGACGTGACGAGCAAAATACGATTTGCTGAACACTGAACATCAAAGGCACCTCGTAGCCTTAAGCACAGCAGTGCAATAATCCGTTTCAAATACTCTCTTCCTCCCTTCTGACTGTCAAGTGAGCTGCGAATCACTACTCCAAATAATTATTGTACAATTACGATTCAAACACAACTTTGAAGTTCGATTTTAATCCGTTTATCCACAAACCGGAAATTCAATCGACAATTAAATTAGGTCGAGTATTGCCATCCGACAAAATATGCCGGATTTTAATTCTTTCTTCCGGCATGTTTTGTCACATTGTAATTTTCTCTTCCGGCATATTTTAACGTCAGCGGAGTTTTTTTTGTTCGACGGGAATATAAAGGATTTTAAAGAATTCCAGGTTAATTTCAACAAGTTCATAAAATCATCAACGACGAAATAATTATGCCGAAATAGAAAATTAAAGGGTGATCTTTGTTGCAGATGAACGTTACTTCTCATATTTATATACATATCACCTCCCCCCCCCAGCCACGGAAATTAAAAATTTTTGAAAATTTAAAAAAAATAAAGTTTAATTTTAAAATTAAAAAATCGAGTGGACGCCTTGATTCTGAAGAATTCCAAAGAATTTACGAGGAATTCCAAAGAATTCAAGATTAACTCCACCAAGTTTGAAACTTCATCTCTGGCAAAGTATGCCGGAATAGAAAATTGAAGTACCTGCCTATTTTTTGCCAGAGCAATTTTTCATTTTCCCTGACCATTAATATTCAAAGACCAGCATTTTAATCTTGTAACATTTTGAGTATACAATCTTTTATAAACGGAATATAAATATTTCAGAATAGATAGTTATATTTTCAGAAAAATAATTATTTTTTCAACAAAATAGTTGAATTTTTATCCAGATTGTTAAATTTTCAACCTACAAAGATGAATTTTCAACCACATTGTCGAATTTTGAAACACAAAAAAAGAACAGTCAAATTTTTAACCAAATACTTTAACTTTCTACCTGCGAAGATGAACTTCAATCAAATAGTCGATTTTTCAAATAAAAATATGAAAACTAAAGCAAAAACCGTTGCATTGTCAACCAAATAGTTGAATTTGCAGTACAAAAAATCGAAGATTTTGGAAAACAGTTGACTTTCAAACCCGAAAAGATGAATTTTCAGAAAAAAATCATTCTTAATCCAGAAAGATTAATTTTAACCACATGATTGAATTTTCAAAAGCAACGAAATTAATGTTCAACCAACCAGTTGCATTTATAGCCAAATAGTTAAACTTTTAAGCAAAAAAAATTCTCAACAAAAGAGTAAAACTTTTAACCAAATAGTTGAATTTTCAACCTACAAAGATTAATTCTCAACAAAAAAGTAACAATTGATATTTCAACAAAAATATACGCATTTTTAAAAAAATATGTAAATTTTTAACCAGAGAGGTGAATCTTAAAAAACGAACGAATTTTTAATAAAATAGTTAAATATTCAGCCAAAGAGGTAAATCTTAAAAGAAGACGAATTTTTAACCAAATAATTTAATTTTCAACCAAAGAGATGAATTTTGAACAAAAAATTTTTTTTAACAAAGTAGGTGAAATTTTACCCAAGTAGTTTAATTTTAAATAAAGAATAGATAAATTTACAACAAAATAGTATAATTTTCAACCAAACAGTTGCATTTTTTGTGAAAAAAAAAGATAAATTTCTACTGAAACAGATGTTTTGTTAAAACAAAAACAGGAATTTTCAAGAAGATAGTCGAATTTTCAACAAAGAAAGATTTCAGTTGAATTTTCAACACCAAAAAATGAATTGTCAATTAAAAGTTAAATTTTTGCCAAAATAGTTAAATTTTGAAACAAAAAGGAAGACTTTTCAACAAAATAGTTGAATTTTCAACCAAATAATAAATTTTTTAACTAATAATATAATTTTCAGGAGGAAGTAACTACAATAAAAATATAAATGAAAATACAAGGCAAATAAATTACTGACAAGAATATTATATGAGCGTACTTGCAAAACTTCATTTTCAAAATTGCCTAATTTTTCCTGGACCAATTTTTCATTCTCCCTGATCAATAATATTCAAAGTCTAGAATCTTAATTTTGTAACATTTTTAACATCTAATTTTTCATAAACGGAATAAAAGTATATTTCAAATTTAAATATAAAAATTTTTAAATTATGATCCTTAACAGTCATTTAACATATTTAATGTTTGACTATAGGACAACAGTTTTTTGGAGAGGAAACAGCACTTTTATTAATCATTTTATTTTATCTAAACAATTTACAATATTATCATTACTATCCTGTGACCAAAATATTAATAATACTCATTTTTCAACCGACAGAGATATGGCGTTCTCCTGCACTTGGAAGTTTTAGTTCAACATAAAAATATTTTTACGCCTAACATCTGGAAAGGATAGCAGATGTTAGGGGCCGTCCATAAACTGCGTTACTAATTTGAGTGGGGAGTCACTGGAAGTAACGTTACGAACTTAGATAACACTAGTTTGGGTAAAAATTCTACTATTTGATTAGAAATTTAATTATTTTGTTAAAAAGTCATATTTTTTGGTAAAACATTGAACTACTTAGCTGAAAGTTGAACTACTTTATTCACAATTCATTTTTTTAGTTGAAGATTCCTCTCGTTCGTTGCAAATGTAACTATTTAATTTTTAGGGAATTAATCTTTTTGGTTGAAAAATCGTCTTTTGGATTGAACTTTTTTGACGAAAATTAATTTGGTTGCTGTTAAAGATTCATAATTTGATTTGAAACTTCAACTCTTTGGTTGAAAATGTAAGTATTTTGTTGAAAATTCCTTTTTTTTTGTTATTAAGAATTAATTTTTGAAACTTAAAGTGTAACTAATCCATACTTTTTGGCTGAAAATTCAAATTGGTTAAAAATTATTCTGTTTTGGTTAAGGATTCAACTATTCTGTTGAAAATTCGTATTTATAGATTAACAAATCAACCACTTGATTTAAAGTTTAAGTAATTTTTAAAAAATTGCTACAATTGATGCATCATCTTAGTTGCAAATTTGTTTCTTTTGTAGAAAATTCGTCTGTTTGGCTTGAGAATTCAACAATTTGGTAGATAATTAGGGTTTTTGGATTTTTTAAACTGAAAATGTTTACAATTCCTTTTTTGGTTGAAAAAAGATTAGACGAAAAAATGTTTAGTTGAAAATACAACTGTTTAGTTTAAAACTTATCTTCCTGGATTGAAAGTGCATCTTTAGGTTTGAGGATTCAACTATTTTGTTAAAAAATTTGTCTTTTGGTAGAAAATCAAAAATTTATAGTAGAAATTTTGGTGTTGAAAATTCAGCTATTTTGTTGAGAATTCAACTATATTGTTAAAAATTCATGCCTTGGTAGAAAAGTCATTTCTCTGGGTTGAAAATTAACATTTTTGTTGAAGATTCAACTTTTCTGGTTGAAAATTCTACTGTCTTCTAAAAATTTCGTCTTTTTGTCTGGAAAATTCAACTGTTTTTGGTTAAAACTTTGTTGAAATGCAATATATTTCGACTTGAAATATTAGGAATAAAAATGGTTTCATACTGAATTCAATATGTGCTATTTATATTACTTTTATTAAAAAGAATTCACGCCCCTATTATTCCCCTAATTTCGTGAAAAAAACACCTTATTTCTGCGGTTTTAAGAGAACTTTTAGCTAGATTACTTTCGGGTGAGGGGGGGGGGGTAATACAGCATTACGGTTGTCAACGAGGGGAGCGGGGTGGGGAAGACAAAAATAGCACAAAATTGGTAACGTAGTTTATGGATAACCTCTTGCGCGTTAATATCTGTATGCTTCGTGGTACTATCTTATACACTCAAGCCTGGATTGAATTACGGTGTCGGGCATGACTGTCAGTGGCCTTGATACTATTTCCAGGGCATTCAAACGTAAACAGGCAGGGCCGTACGAATAATTTTGTTGGATTTGGACGCATGACGCAACTTGATGAAACCAACGCACTGACAGTGCGGCTCTCAGGCTCTCTGTCACGCTTGACTAAGCATAGTCTCCCTTTCGGCCCGCGGCTCCTCTCATCGCGAAACTGCGGGGGCCATCACTTCTAGGAATATCGTAAATGAGAGGTAACTAATTCCAGGTTCTAGCTTACTTTAAACATTTATGTTTGAACATCCATTCTTCTCCGTGATGTCTTCAATGAAATTATTGATACAAGAATCTGGTAGCAGAATATTATTTTCCAAGATTATAGCTAGCCTAATTTAGCCTCAATAACGCAAACGGGCAGAATTTTGATAGGAAAAGTAGCTAATCCCATAACGAAGAGGAAATCTCTTATGGGATAAAAGAGGATAGAGGCCTAATACTAAGTTTCTAAACTAGACGGGGATAGGACCGAGAAAATGAAGCCACCCCAAGTTCGTAACTTTCCCGGCAATTCCCAGGGGAGCCAGGGAATCGAGGGGAAACTTCCTATATGTATAAACCTGCAGAGTTTTTTTCTTGCGTTTCACGAAGGTGGCAGTGAAATAAGTTTCCTAATGCACGTAGTATCCTATAACAGTTGCATGGACATTTAGGGATGATGGGAGGTCGAGCTTTTCCTTTTTATCCTTAGTTTTCTCCCATTTCCACTTTTTCTCGGGTTAGAGTTTGAGTATAAGCAGCAGGCTTTACGAGGCATTCGATGCACGAAACGATAAAGGCGAAGACTTCACGTAAATCGATATCCTTGCGTGAACCCGTGAAAGAGGACTCACTTTCTTTTTATTTTATTTTAGCCTTTTTCAAAGCCTCTCTCCCTGGGAATCTCAGGAGAGAGGCTAGAGGGTCCTTTGTCGTCAGAGAACTGCTCTTTTTTTTTTAGAATGCCTTTTCGGCGTTTTGTTAGATCGTGTTAGGTGTCTAAAAAGGAGCCTTAAAGGCACCTCAATTACTAGCTGTCTTTTTGCGAAAATGTCCTCGCGAAAGACTGATCGATTTCAATCGCTTTTAAATGGAACCTTCTAATGAGGTTATATTTTATTTTTGGGAAACAGTAATTTTCTGCTAAAAATGATTTATATACAAAAAATAAAATATTCATGTTACTGGGTAAAATGTGAGATGTTAAAGGTCAGAGGACAAACGTGAGAAGTCGTCGGATCGGGTCAAAGTTCAAAGGTGAAAGATCACAGGTTATAAGCAATAGAGGACGTTCAAAAATTACGTCACACTTGCAAGGGAAAATATAAATTTGAAGAACAATTTTTTGAAATGCTTGGAAAAAATGTAAACTAGTAATTGTATTTTACAAGTAAAGTTTTTAAATACAGACTTTATACTCTTTTCTCTATTGTCCCTTTTCCCCCTTTTTGAAGAACTTATCTTTTTGCTTCCTCATTGAGGAAGCTTTGTAATGGTAACATTTTCCAAAATTTTTAAATTCATTTAATTGAACCTTCCTCAGTTTAAAAATGTCTAATACAATGTTCTAAGCAATTGTCCGGATGTATGTGCGTATACGGATGTGTGTGTATGTGTCTGTATGTGTGTGTATGTGTGTGTATGTGTGTGTATGTGTGTGTATGTGTGTGGATGTGTGTGTACGGATGTCACACTTTTTTGTGAACACGATAACTTGAAAACGGTTGCAGATAAATTGATGAAATTTGGAGGGTTTATTTTCACCACTAATATCTTGGAACTGACCGCAGGATTTCTAAAAATATTCATTGCACTTTTTTTAGCACTCAGTAATATTTTAAAAATCGGTTTTTTATAGAAAAACTGTTTTCATTAACATATACACAAGATGTGAGCATAATTTTTTCTTATGTGCCAATGAGTACTTTGTTATAATCTTTGCTGGATATTCAATCTTAAAAATTTTTTTACTTATGTCTTTTATTTTCAGATCACATTGGATATCTTATTTTTGTATTCATTTCTGAATAATTGATAATGATTTTTGGAACGTTTTCTTATATTTTGTGTTTCTCTCAATTCTGTAAGAAAAAGTTTTGGTAACATGTGCATTTTATGATTTTTGGGTTAATCTCGAGAGGACCGCTTGAAAACTATGTCACTTGTCCGAAAAGCTATAAAAATAAAAAGGGTCTTTTCTTCTTTTCTCTCTCTCTCTCTCTTTCTCTTAAAAATGGGAGGAAACGATCCCTAAAATATTTTCATGCTTTGAGAGTTTTCGTGTTGAAAAATAAATTTAGTTTGCCTCGGTTCTTTGAATCTTCACCACGTAATTTTTGTTAGCGATATTTTCATTTAAAATAGTTGTTCCTTTTCAATATAAATTTAAAACAAAAAGTTCCGCAATTTTTCGTTACTGTTTTCTTTCAAAAAATTTTTTTAATCAGTGTCGGGGTTAATAATTTTCAGGTCATAATAACCATCTTTCTTCTTTTTAATTTAAAATATTCTTTGAAGTTTAAATTCTTTTCTAATTCTTATTATGAATAATAATGTTTTGTATACCTTTGTCAATTTTTCACTAATGAATACAAAATTTTGATTAATTAATCCTTTTTTAAAGAAAAGTGATTAGTGTTGAGTTTGTATATGTGTATGTGAGTGTACACATGTATATATATATATTATATTATTTTTATCGGCAGGTATTATGTTTCTGATTTTTCCAATTGGCATAATAATATATTTTTGTCATACCTTGTAGTTTCCTATAAATAATCCCTGATGAGGGAGTTTAAATTGACTCCGAAACATGTTGGTTCCTTGGTAGTATAAAAAAGACGGATAAAAGAAAAAGTGAGAGGTTGGTATTTTTGGTTGACTTTTTCTCCTTTTCTCCCTCTTTTTTCAATTGGTTATTTTTGTCTCTAATGAGCCGAAAAGTGAGGTGGTCTAGAAATCTATTTTTTAATTTTGAATCTTTTTCATGCTCATTTTGCATAAAATTATTCATGATAAAATGGATTTCTGTTTTATCTTAATTTTAACATAATTCAAAGTTGATGCAAGAATATGAAAGATTCCTTGGTTCGAGACGAATCGATTGACCTATAATATTAATACATTTTATTAAAGAGTAGGAAAGTCATTGTCATTTATATTATATTTAAAATCGATTTTTATAGTAAAAAAATTTTAATTCTCAAAATTTAAAGTTGATGAGAGAATAGAAAAGATGTGTTGATTCCAGACGAATCGGTTGACCTATAATATTGATACATTTTATTGAAGAGTAAGAAAGCTATGGTAATGCATAATATTTGAAAATAAGGGTTTCCGTAGTAAAACTTTTTTCTTTAAAATAATTCAAAGTTGATGTAAGAATTTAAAAAATTGCTTAGTTCGAGACGAATCGATTGACCTATAATATTAGTACATTTTATATTAAAGAGTAGAGAAGTTATGGTAATCTATATATTTTTGAAGCCGATTTGTATAGTATTAATTTTCTCATTCTCATAATTTAAAGTTGATGCGAGAATAGAAGAGACTTTTTGATCATAAATTTTCAAATAGAATAATTCTGACAATGTTTGTAAGAAAATCATAAAGCTGGGAAAGGGATCGGGTGCGAAAGGACTTTTCCCTTTCCTTTTCCAGCTCGGAAAATTCTCATTTCGAATACCAAATTTGACTTGTCTAATTTGTCTTTGTGTTTAAAATTTTTTTTGTATTATTTTATAATTTTGTACTTTTTTAAATTTCTATATTTAAATTGATCAAAATGAAGACTTTGGTTTGTCTATTATTCAGAAAAATCACTAATGCTTCCTCCATGAGGAAGCAAATATATATTTTTTTAACGGGAAGCAAAATGCTCGTGAAATGAGCGCCATATAATAATAAATACAAAAAAAGTGGAAACACTCAAGATCGAATTCACAGCTAGTTTTCCCTGTTTTCAAAAAACTTTCCTCTTTTCTGTGTTTTTTTTTAATATTTCGTTTTCTTAAAAATTCTACTATTTGATAGAAGATCGAACTATATTGTCAAAAAATCATTTTCTTTTAATTTGAAAATTAATTTCCTTAACTGAAAATTTAATTAATCCATTTTTGTCTAAAACTGTATCGTTCTTAGTTGAAAATTCAACTATCAAATTGTTCATTGAAAATTCATCTTTTTTCTTTGAAAGTTCAACTACTTGGCAACTCTTGGTTAAAAATTTAACTATTTTATTGAAAATTCTTCTTTTTTAAGTTAAAAATCAATTGTTTGAAGTGCAGATTTAACTATTGCATTTTTAGTTGAAAATTTATCGCTTTTAGTTTAAAATTCTACTATTTGGTGATTCAACTATTTTGTTGAAAATTCGTCTTTTTTGGTTGAATTCAACTGTTTCTTATATAAAATAAAAATCTTTTTTGGTTGAAATATATATTTCAACTGTTTCAACTTTCGTTCAGAATTAATCTTTTTCGGTTAAATTCGCATATTTTTTATTTTATATTAAAATCTCTTTTTATCAGCTATTATATTTTTCGTCGAGAACGAATATTTTTTGAAAATGTAACTACTTGGTTGAAAGATAAACTTCTTTATCAAAAGTTCATTTTTTTGTTGAAGGTTCATAAAGTTAGTTGAAAATTCAACTATTTTGTTAAATAGTCATCTTTTTTCAATCAAAAATTGAACTATTCACAGTATATCTGTTTGGTAGATAATTCATTTGGTTGTTGTTGAAAATTCATCTTTTTAGGTTAAAAATTCATTGATTTTGGTAAAATGTCATCATTTTTGTCGAAAATTCAATTGTTTATTCGAAAATTTGTGTTTTTGGATCGAAAATTCGTCCCTTCTGATCGAAAATTAAACTATTTGGTTCAAAATGTAACTGTTTTTGGTTAAGGTTTAACTTCTTTTATCTAACAATTTGACCAATTGGTTGAAAATGTATACATGTAGGTTGAAAATTCAACTATTTTGTTAAAAATTAAACTATTTTATCAAAAATGGATCCCTTTCGCTTGAAAGTTCAACTGTTTGTTTGTTAATTTAACTTTTTGATTGACAATTCATTTTGTTGCTATTAAAAAATCAACTATTTGGTTGAAACTCACCTTTGTAGGTTGAAAATCCAACCATTTTATTAAAAAAAGTTTTTTTCCGAAAATTCAACTGTTTTGTTGAAAATTTGTCTTCTTGTCTAGAAAATTCGTCCCTCTTTATTGACAATTCATTTTTTTTGGCAGAAAAGTTCTTAGTTGAAAATTCGTCTTTCTTGGTAGAAAATCCAACAGAATCGTAAAAAATTCGACTTTTTTGCTTGAAAGTTCAACTGTTTGGTTATAAAAGCAGCTGTTTGGTCTAAAATTCATTTTGTTTGTTTTTGAGAATTCAACTATTTTGTTGAAAGTGCAATATATTTCGATTTGAAATCTTGAACGTTTTATATTGAACTCAATATGATACCTATACATTCTTTTTTTTACAAAAAAATGTATTCCCCTATTATTTTTCCAGTTTTTGTGAAAAATCACCCTAAATCAGTGTATTTTCCCTGTTTGGAAAGCATTTGAGGCTGTAAAGTCTATCGAAATATTATGTTTGTATGTCTTGTGTTTTTATTTTTTGCGTTTATCACATGAAATCAAAGAAAAAATTTCGTTTCAAACTTTGTGTGATGATCTGTGACGAAGAAGGGGGGTGGGTCAAAGGTCAAATTTAAAGGGTCAAAGGTGAGGGGATATAACGTAAGATGTCAGAGTAAACATGCTAGAGGTCAAGCTTGATGGGCCATAGTAAAAGGTCAAAGGTGAGAGATGAAAAGAAGATATTCTCATTTTTCAACAATTTGTCATGTTTAGTAGGTCTGTAGAGTTTATTAAATTGATGTATGTGACAAGCAGATAGAAGTTATGATTTCCCAATGGAGGCCCAAGTACAATACTTTGACACTTTTGAAGAAGTGACGTAATTTTTCATTCACCACTTGGGAAATTCTTACAGAGTATTAAAAAATATCTCTCACTATATTGAATAGTTCCCTCTCTTAGATTACAAAGCAAAATGATTTTAAACATTAGTGATAAAATGAATAATTTTGATTGTAAATGATTTTTTAATATTCTGTAATAATTCTGTTTAACATTTTGCCACCACACTACAATTTTCTCGATAATTCTTAATATTTTTCACACGTTTAGAGAGATGATAGAAATGTAATTATCGACAAAAACTTATTACAAAGAATTCGAAAAAAAAAATCTTTTTAATAATTTTTAAAGATTTGAAGAATCTATTTTTTTTTTATTTCTGGGAAAGTTTTAAGTTATTTAGGTTTTATTTTAAAAGATTATTTTCAAGTTCTGAAGACTTAAAAATATGTCGCAAAAGAATCTGAAAGGTATTTGACAATTTTTTTAATTTTGCAGGATTCAAACGTTTTTAGGAAAAATTTGAATTATTATAAATCATATTTAGAATTTTTGAAACGATTCCAAAACAATTCAAGTCTGAAGAAAATTTAAAAAATTTCCAAAGTAAATGGAAAAATTTCTTGAGATTTCTGGGAAGTTATAAAACCACTTTTTATTTGGAAAAATTAATTAAAGAGAAAATTAAAAAGATTTCAAAACATTCTAAAAGATTACCAACAATTTCAAGAAAAAAATCTGGAAAATTTTAAGGCAATCTTTTTAATTTTGCAGAATTTAAAAAAATTTTTACGAAAATTTCGAATCAAGAAGAGAAGAAAATACAAAACGACTTTGAAGGAACCGTGAAACTATTATTTAAAGATATGAAGGAAAGTAAAAGTACAGAGTTTGTCAGCATGAGAAACAGCAAAGGTGAAATGCTATATGGGATAGTGGGATAGTAGACGCTGTGACTCATTCAAATAATGATTAGGAGGTGAAGATATAGGGCAAGAGAACTGCGACATAGAACATAATGCATCAGAAAACCCAATTGAAAAAGTCTGTGTCACCGAGGTTAGAGATATAATTAAAAACTTAAAAAATGGTAAGGCTGCTGGTGTGGACAGAATTAGCGCTGATATGCTTAAATACGGTGGCGAGTACATACCTGACAGGTTGTGCGAATTGATAAATTTATGTATCGAGATAAGAGAAGCCCCAGACGTTTGGAGAAAAGCGATTATCGTACCAATACACAAAAGGAACGGAGATAAAAGCAGCTACAATAATGACAGAGGTATCAGCTTATTAAGTACCGTAAGTAAAATATACTCAAAAATACTTATTCGTAGGGTAATGAAAATAACAGAAGAGAAGATATGGGAAGTCCAAAGTGGATTTATGCCAGGAAGATCATGTACAGATAAAATATTAAGCTTAAGACAGATCACAGAAAAAAGTTTGGGAGTAGGAAAGAAAGTTTTCTGTGCATTTATTGACCTGGAAAAAGGATTTGACAAGGCAAATAGAAGTAAACTTTGGGAAGTCCTTAAAGAGTACGGAGTCAATGGATGGCTCCTACAAGCAATAAAAAATATGCATACAGGTAATGAAGCGAGTGTAAGGGTTAATGGGAAACTGAGTGACAGGTTCGATATTATGCAAGGCGTGAAACAAGGATGCGTTATGTCCTCATGGCTATTTATCATATTTATGGATAAGTGTCTAAGAATGGCCCTCTTCGACGAAGAAGGTCTAGATTTTGAAACATTGAAGGTACGTGGGCTAGCTTTCGCAGATGACCCTTCACATTTTTGAAATCTCTTCCCTATACAATCTGAAAGCTTTGAAACCCCATAAAATAATTTTATCCCCTTTGAATTTGTTGAAATCTCATAACAATTTTTGAAATCCCTCGAAATATTTTGAAATCTGAAATCACTTGAAATTATTTAAAATTGTAATTTTTGAGATGGCGTGTAAAGAAGTTTAAAAATATCGTTAAAGGAAATGTAACAAAATAGTTGCATCGTTAAAAAAAGTGTCAAAAGTGTCAATAGTATAATTTCAAATTGTAATGATCATAAGAATTTTTCTACTTTTCGAAAATGCACAATGCAAAAATTTATTATGACATTTATTTATCATGAATCAATTCAATATTTCATTAGATTATTATTATTCTCCAAGTGTATTTAATCTTATTTCCTTGAATAAAAAGCTTTAGGGTCTACAATAATAATCCCTTTCCTCATAATTTTCTTTTTTACTTCTTTTGAGCCAATGATTGGTAAAGTATGCGTTAGAATCTTTTAAATCGTTTGAAATGGGTTTCTTTTGAGATTCTGGTACAGGTCCTGAATAGCAAGGACATAATAAACCATCCCCTTCACTTGTCTCGTTTCTCGCCCTTTTTTCTTCTTTCTTTCCCCTATTATTTCTTGCTTTATTTTTATTTCTTCGCCCATTTCCTCTCTTTTTCTCTGCCTCGTGGTTTTTCTCTCTTTAAGGCGAGACCGCTTGTACTATAAAGTTGGCCATGGGGTGGCAGAACGAGGCATGGGTTTTGTCAGTGGGAGCTTATCCTATGGAGCCGTGCGACGGTAAGCTAATATTACGGTACCCCGCGGGGCGAACTGGAAAATTTCATTGAAACTTTCATTATTCATCCGCGGCCTAGTCGTCCGTCCGTATTGCAAGCCGGCAAATTCAATTCGAGTCACAAGCGGACGAATTAACCTGCGGCTACTAAAATTCTCAACCTGAATTAAGTCCAGCTTGCAGCGAATATCCAGTTATGTATAAAGTGAAAACATCAAGAGGAAAAATTTATTTAAATATCATTTTTAAACTACAGAGAAACACATGTCTTCATTTCATTACTTTTTATTATTAATTAGAAAAATTATCCTTCCTCTCATAATCATAAAGAATAACTCTTTTAATGAACCAGCACCTTAGATCGCGCTCTACGCGTACGTGTAGTTTTTCAGTTTGAAGGAAAAAATAATTTTTAATACGAAATAAAATTTTAGAATCAGGGATCGTCCATATATTACGTAACGCTTTTTTAAATAATTTTTACTCTCCTTCCCACCTCATTGTTCGTAACTTTCATTATTCTGATTTAATCACTATAAATACAACGTTTTTACTCTTCAAAGAAGAATAACTCCTCGTAAATTGTGGTATTCAATCATAATCGAGGGATTCATAGAATTTCAAAAGAAATTGAAAGATTCCATAAGATTGAAATGAATTTCTATAGATTTCAAGATATTTAAAAAAAATGGAGATTTGAGATTTGGGATATAGTAAAAGATTTAAAGGGGCTTTATCAGATTTTATTGGATTTCAGAGAATTTCAAAGATTTAATAATTTTTGAAGGAATTTTGAGAGATGTTACAGCTTTCAAGATATTTTGTGGCATTTTACTCCATTTTTATGGGATTATAGGGATTTCACAAGATTTAAGGGATTTTATTAATTGCAAGGAATTTTAAAGAAACGAGATTTCAACATTTTTAAGGAGTTTCAAAGAATTTCATAGGCTCAGAGAAAAATTCAAGAGGTTGACAAAAATTGGAGTGTTTTCCAGAGATTGAAGAGGATTTTAGCAGAATGCAAGGGTTTTGAATAGATTTCAGTAGATTTCAACGAATTTAAAAGATTTCAAGGGCTTCCAAATTTATGGGAATCTCTTTCTTATTTTTCTTCTTTATGGGAATTCTTGTCTAAGAATCTCCTAGGATTATAGCAAAATTCAAGAGACTGAACAATTTCTAAGGAATTTCCTCGGAAATTTAAAATGATTTCAGAAGGTTCAAAAGATTTCCAAGATCTCAAGGAAATTAACGAGATTTCAAATTTTTTCAAGGGATTTCAACAGATTTCTAGAGAACTTTAGGAAATAAGTGAAATGAAATGAAATGAAGATTCATAGGACTTCACAAAAAATTACAGGATTTCAAAGGATTTCCAAAAATTTCTACGGATGTCAGGGATTCCAAGGATTTCACCGTATTTAAGGGATTCACAGGATTTCGAAATAAATCATGAGATTTCAACGAAATTTCAAGGGATTTCAGAGACTCCAAGGGATTTTAAAAGAAGTTTCCAGGAATTTTGAGAGGATCTCAACAGATTTCAGGGGTTCGTGGCCTGGAAATGAGAAATAAGAATTTTGCTAAATGAAATCAGAGGTGAATGAGATGCAAAATGAGGAAACGAAGGAGCTTTAGAGCTATAGAAACCATTTATTAAATCCAGATAGCTATTTCTTTTAAATAATATCTTCATCTGCATATAATAGAGGAATCGTGCAATAACAAGTTAAAAGGAAAATGAGTTGAAAATAAAATAAATGTGAGGAAAATTTCTCAGAAAGGTAGAGTAAAATGGGAATGGAAAGATACATCAAAACTGTTATAGGAGTGGCTGTTTGTATAACGAATACAGTTAGTGGAAATAGAACGTCTTTGAAATTTTCGTGCAATGATTTGTAGAAAATTGAGATATATAAAGAGCAAGCAATAAAGGTGGAACTAATGTTTTATGTCATTTATTTCAGTTTTATTCAATTCGAGAATCCTGAGGGCATTCGTTCTACAGTTTTGTAAATAAATAATATTATATATTTATATATAATTGTAGGGCTCTGATTCACTTAAAAGATACAAAACAATGTCAATAGTGGCATAAACGTTAGAAAATCGTGGTAAAATATTTAAAAATGCCATGAAAGCTTTGAAACCCATTGAAATCCTTTAAAAATCCCTGAAATCTGTTGAGATCCTCTGAAATTCCTGAAAAACTTGTCAATCTTCTTAAATCCCTTAAAATTCACCCAAACCCCTTGAAATATTTTTTTTTGAAATCCCATGAATCCTTTTAAATGTGGTGCGATCCCTTGAATTTCCTTGAAATCTCGTAAAACCCTGAAATTGGTATAAATCCCTTGAACTCTCATTTCCTTTATTAAGGAAGTTTTCTAGAAATGCGTTGTAATCCCTGGAAATCTTTTAAATATCATTGATATCCTGGATATTTTTTTTAAACCCTTTGAAATTTTCTGAAATCCTACAAAGTTATTTGAAAACTCTCGAAAATGTTAGGATCTCGCTAAATTCTCTTTAGAATCCTTTGAAATCCCTTGAAATATATAAAATCTCTCGAATCCTGGGAACTTTCTAGTAATCCCATAAAAATCGAGTAATATCCCGTAAAGTATCTTGCCCAAAATCCCTTGGAATTTTAGAAGCGGTTTCAAATTCATTGGATTTTTAATCTTTTGAAATCCATTGCAATTTTTGAAATCTTTAAAGTCCTTGGAGTAAAAGCTCTGTTAACCCTTAGAAATATTTTTAAATCCCGTGATTTATCCTAATCTTTTTAATGTCTCTTAAAATTTCTTTAAAAACTTCTAAAACGTTAAAATCTTCTGAAATCAAATGAAACTTTTTGAAATCTCTTAAAATCCCTTCGAATCTTGGAAATTCTCTGAAATCCCTTGGAATCTTTTAAAATCCTCTAAAGCCTTTGAAATCATATTAAATCATTTTAAATCCGCGAAATTAGTTGAAATCTTTTAACATTTTTGAAATCATTGAAATTCTATAAAATCTTTCGAAATTTTGATTTTGGAGGGCAAACCGAAAAAATAGTTGCATTACCAACCAATTTGAAGAAGAATGTTGAAGCAAATAACCATTTTAAAATAAAAAAATTGGTATAAAAATTTATAATTTAATAATTAAACAAAGTTTAATTAGCATATCTTAACTTTAATGTTAATTCTAATATTTCAAGTTAATAAATTGTTAAATATTAAAATTAATCAAATTGATTCCTGAAAAAATTGGAAATTCAAAAAGATAACATAATGACGGCTGTTTTCGTAAAATTATTGAAAGTCGATTTTCTCAAAAATCCCAATTAGAAGATTTTTTATTTTATTTTTTTTTTGGAAATAGCTGGCATGATATTGAAGGGTTGCAGTACATAACTAGATAACCAACATTTTCCGCGAAAATAGGCTTTTTGCATAAAAAATTTAAAAAAAATCAAATACATGTTGTTAGAAGGATTTTGTGAAAAGCTCATTTCTAATATAGTAAGAAAGAAGTTAAGAAGTAAAACCAGTAAAACAATCAAATACTTCTTTTTTCTTAGAAAAAGCCCTCAAATAAAACTATTTGCCACTTTTTTGAGCACCAAAGTACGAATCAAATTCCAACCTAAAATCTTAATACCTTCATTTTCTACAAACAGCCACTTTTATCAGGTTTTTTTCACTTAACTTTTTGCCATATCATCAGGAACGATATTTCTGGAAATTCTCATCGTTTATTTATAAAGAAACATATACATTTCTTCTTTTTATAGAACTTTCAACGAAAAATCCTCTGTCACAGGGCGATATCATCACACTAAATCTTTATTTTCCCGAAACAGAATAATTTTTTTGAATAAAAACTTTTTTATTCTTATTGAGCCTCCCCATATCTCGAAAGTCAGTTTTTATTATTTTTTTAAATTAAAAAATAGATATTTAGTCGCTATCCAAAGACGATTTTTAAAATCCATGAAATTTGACTATCATAATTCTTAAATGGTTTACTCGGAATTGGTTAACTTTTTCTAACCAAACTTTTTGCATTTTTTTTAAAGAAAAAAAGGTACCAAGAAATATTTCAATACAAGTTAACACAACTAGGAAAGTCCTTAAAAAATATCTATTGATATGCGATTTATTGATCGTTTCTGTATTTTGCATCGCGTAGGAAAAAAAATGATAGCAGAAGAAAAAAAATTTCCCCGCACTCAAAAATGATTGAGCTCATATAAAAGTGATATGATTATTTTTTTCATAAAATTTTGAAAACATAAAAAGAAGATTTTCAGGAAAAACCCACCTTTGTATTTTTTTAAATATTAAAAAAAAGTTTCTGCTAATATAAAAAGGCATCCTATTAGTTTTATGTGGACTAAACCATTTTTGAGGCATGTACAATTTTTTTTAAATATAATTGTTTTTCTTGTGAACGATGCAGGCTATTACAAAAGTGTAAAAGAGACATTTTCCTGTACCTTTCGTTGATTCCGAGAAAAATGCAAAAATTCGATTTTTACAAAATAATTTTTTTTAATGTGAAGCTCATATTGAACAAGTATAAAACTCATGAGATATGTAGTTCATATTGCCAGCTAATAAAAAAAATGATAGAAAATTTTAAAAGTGGGGTTTTTGAGAAAATCTACTTTAAGGAATTTTAGAAAACGGCCGCCACTTTGTCATGACAAATTTGAAAAATTACGTAATTCTTCAAATCATTCAAATTTTTTCTGGATTAGTTAAAAGAGCAAGAATGTCTATGTCGTCAAGTGAGAAAATAAAATCTCGAATACCTACGCTCTTTCGAAAAATACTACATGTTGAAAAAACTTTCTGTTAATTTATGAGAATTCGCTGGTAATTTTACAATGATTATAAAAAATGAAAAATAAATTTTTTCTTGAATAATTTGTGGCACCATGACCTAGACTTTTCTTGAAATTTTGCCTGATTTGAAATTGAATAATTGGTCTCATTTCCTTTAAAATGATTTAGTGGGAAGTCTTTGTGTTTGCTATTTATAGTGTTTATTTAACTCATGAAACTTTTTTTGTCACCTATTTGTGAGGAAAAAATTGACCTTTTCACCTTTTTTAAGGAGAATAGGTAGTGTGATGACTGAATTGGGAAATAATACAATTTATTTTAGCTTGGATTTTAACTTTCTTTAGAGTCTTTCTTCAGGTCGTATTTGAATAGATGTACCCTTTTTATGAACCCTGATACCTTTGTGTTTAATTTTATAGTCACCATGACTTGGCGCTTTTCTTCACTTTTAATTCATTTCCTTATCGATTTCCGTCGTGACGTAGGTCAACTTCATTCATTCGATTCCCGAAGGGCCATCAATGTATACTGAAGGCGTGAGAGTTCGATTTGACGCTACACACTCGGAAATACATTTTCGTTTCTTGCGATCAAGGGCAAGGGATTAGGACTCGACTTTATATATATCCAAGTCGTCAAAGGCCAAAAAGCAATCTTCGCGAAACTCCATCGCGAATTGACTATCGCTTCCTTTCTCGCCTACAAGCTCCTTACAAACGATGGCAAACTATTTCATCGTCAAAACATTTTCTCCTTATCAAAATTGATCTTATTTATCCTTTTTTATCACTTATAGTACGGAACATTTTTATGAAATGAAATTTCAATCTTATAAGTCAAATTTTTAATTCTTAAAGACCTATTTTTAAAATTGTTCAGGCTTTATGCCAGATAATTGAACACTACCGGGATCACAGTCGATCCCTTTTTTACCTAATGCCCTTTTTTTCCTCTTAAATTTGAAAAATCTCCTGAAACACCTAAAATCGCGAATTTTACCACAATTTTCCCCTTTTTCCCCTTCTTTCACAAGGTTTCAATTCTTTTCGAATCTTTGATGATACCTATTTCAAATATTTCTTATGCGATTTATTTCCTAATTTTGTGGATTTGAAGGACATAATTGACAGCGGAAAATCGCTAACGATTAAGTGGAAAACCTAAACCCGAAAGATAAATCAATTCTTTGCTTGCAAATCAAAGACATCTTTATAGAGATAATACAGGCCAAAATGCTTTAAAACATGGAGAAATAAGGACTTTTCACTAAATAAGGCAATAAATTCTTCTGAATAAAATGAATGTAGGTGCTAATATTAAAATTGAAACGCTTGAAATTACTATAATAACAAGTAAAAATATTGTATTTTCAATAAAATGCATGCATTTTCAATTAAATAATTGAATTTTTCACTAAAATAATGAATTTTCAACTAAAAAAATTAATTTTTAACAAAGTATTTCACCTTTTAACCAAGCAGTTGAATTGTCAACCGAAAAATAAAAATTCTTAACAAAAAATAATAATATTTAATATTTCAACCATACATTTTTCATTTTAAATCTAAATTAATCATGTTCATGAAAAAGACCACTTTTCGAAAGAATACTTAATTTTTCAGCCAAATTGCTGAATTTTTAAGCCAAAAAGAAGAATTTTCAACAAAAAAGTTACTTTTTAACCATGTGGTTAAATTTTCAACCAAATATTAGAATTTTCAAGCGATAAAGATGAACTTTCTACAAAAAAGTTAATTTTTGAAGCGAAGAAATAAATCTTTAACCAAGAGATTTTTCACTGGAGAATGAAAAAAATGTTAAACAAATCGTTAAATTTTCAATCCAAAAAGGCGAACTTTCGACAAAAAATTTGAATTTTTCATTCGAAATTATGAATTTTTAGCCAAAAAATTAGTTTTAAATCCAAGAAGGCGAATTTTCTACAAAATAGTTTAATTTTCAACCTGAAAAAATGATAATTTACCCACAAAAATGTTAAATTTAAACCAAATATTTGAATTTTAAATAAAAAGAACGAATTTTCAACATAATATTTGAATTTTCAACAAATTATTGAAATTTTTAATTCGAAATTACAAATTTTCAAAGAAAATTACTTTTCAAACCAAGAAGATGATTTTTCTACAAAAGAGTTCAATTTTCTACCCGAAAATATAATAATTTCAACAAAAATGTTAATTTTCAACCAAATAGTTGAATACTAAAATAGTTCAATTTTACTGCCAAAGTGGTTGGGTTTTTTAATTCAAAAAGACGAATTTTCAATACAAAATTATGAAAATTCAACAAAAAAGGTAATTTTCAAGCCTGAAGACGAATTTCCTACAAAAAAGTTGAATTTTAAACCCGAATATATGATAATTCCGACAAACATTTTATTTTTAATCCAAATGGTTGAATTTTTACTAACAAAATAGTTGAGTTTGCAATCCAAAAAGATGAATTTTTGAAAAAGCTTTTGAATTTTCAAAACGAAATTATGAATTTTCAACAAAAAAATGTTCTTTTCAAGCCAAAAAGACGAATTTTCTCCAGAATCCTTCAATTTTCAAACGGAAAATGTGATAATTTCAACAAAAATTTTTATTTTCAACCAAATAGTTGAATTTTTGATCTAGGAAGACAAATTTTAAACAAAAAATTTCAATTTTCACTGAGCTTTGATATATTTAACAAAAAAGTTCATTTTGAACCAAATAATACAATTTTTAACCCAAAAAGATTAATTCTTAACCAAAAATATAATAGTAGACTTTTTAACCAAAAAGAATGAACTTTCAACAAAAATAACTAAATTTTCTTATTGGATTCTATTAATTCAAAACGAAATTATGAATTTTCAACAAAAAATGTACTTTTCAAGCCAAAAAGACGAATTTTCTCCAAAACCGTTCAATTTTCAACCGGAAAATGTGATAATTCTACCAAAAATGTTTTTTTTTAAAGAAAATAGTTGAATTTTTGATCTAGAAAGACAAATTTTAAACAAAAAATTTCAATTTTCAACCTGAAATTTGAAATATTTAACGAAAAAGTTAATTTTCAACCAAATAATACAATTTTTAACCCAAAAAGATGCATTCTTAACCAAAAATATAATAGTAGACTTTTGAACCAAGAAGAATAAACCTTAAAAAAAATAACTAAATTTTCTTATTGGATCCTATTAATTCAGTTCGAAATTAAGTAGAAATACAAGAAAAAGGGGGAAAAAGGAGAATAGCGAAAAGACATCGAAGCCTGCGATGAGTAAATAAAAATTTTGACTAATTTTTAATAGTTTTTGAATATTTATTATTTAGTTAATTTCGTGAATAATAACTTCTTTAATTTCTGGTTTTGTATACTATAATCTTATTTTTTCTGACATTAAAAAATGTAGTTTTTTAAAATTATTTCTTTCTAGAGGATTCTGTACTGAAAATAGCACATTCTAGAAAAAAAATTGATTAGAATAAGAAATCAAAATCTATCTACCGATTAAAAATACATTTAATTTTTTCTAAACAATTGTTTCCTAATGTATTTTTGTCAGTAGAAAGTGCTAAAATATTCAAAAGTTTTTTTAAAGCTAGCAAACAAAAAAATTTCAAACGAAAAATGATTAGAAAGCTGGCTAAAGAAAAGGCGCTACAGTGAGAGTACGCTTTCGTTCAATATTCACGAGATATTAGCATGATATAAAACTTTTTTAATAATAAATGAAATCCCCTTTCTTCCCTAACATTGAACTACTGAACTTCTTTGATTCCAAACGCTATCTAATTTTTAATGATGCCTAACATTATGAACTTTTTTTATTTTTATTGATTATAGTTTAAGATGGTATACATCTTCTGAAAGGATTTAATCATTAAAGAGACCTTAATTTTCAATTGTTTTAAGTCACATGATATTGACGCTAATTTGGCCAATATGACTAATTTTCTTATAAATATAAGATATGGGATCATAGACATATAGAAAAAATACGTGACTCTTTAAATGAAAAGCTTTCTTTATTCCCCTTTGTTCAAATGATATAACGTGTACAATAGAAAATTATAAGTTTAGAACAATGGGAACTATCAATAATATAAAATATGAATGGCCGCGATGATTCGAAGAAATTGTAGGTCTAGCAATATCTACTACATATATATGATGTATATTATATCCATAGTTGCTGCAGCTTGCCTGACTAACAATATCCATTACTACTTAACCCTCGAATAGAATTTCTCTTCTCTATATATACATTATATGTTCTACTGTTTAATGCATTTTTACTTTTATTTAATAATTTAATGTCTTGATATTTTCCAAATAACATCATTTACTTAACATTATCAAACTCTAATTTTAAATTTGAACATCTAATCAAATTAATGGAACGGAATTCTGGAAAATCTTGCACTCATTGTTGTTGAAGACCAGATTGGTTGCATACTGCGTGGAAATGACTTTAAGTGGCACTTTAAGTGTGCTCTTCTGAATTTCCTGGAATTTTGTAAATCGCAATTTCCAAGTGAGGATTTTTTATTCTGAAAATGTCTTTCTAAAAGGTAAAATTTAAATCGTAAATGATACTTCAATAATAAAGGCATAAATTCTGTTCTTATCTTTTCGACCAAATGTTTTAAAAATGAGAAACGGATTCTATTCATAACCCCATGACCTCATTAGATGAAGTTATATGCATTCATCTAATAATAGAGATTAAGAATTTTCAGCACCATCAATTTGGTGCATCAAAATTTCCAGATAAGGAATTTTATTTGACGATAAAATGTCTTCCTTAATGTTTCTAAACATTATTGATAAAAGAGAAAATTGTGATTGTAAATGTTTTTCAATATTGAGCGATAATTCTCTTCTTAAAATTTTTCTACGGTATTATAATTTGACAATAATAATAAAATAATTTAAAATTTGAGAAGATTTCAAAAAATGTTAACAAAATGTAGATTTTTGAATATTCTGAAATAAAATTTCGAAAGTTTTCAAGCATTTTGAAATGTGCTAAGATGTCTAATAAAATTGTTTTATTAAGGTTCATGGGAAAATTAATTTTTTTTTTATTTTAACAAACTAAAGAATATTTGAAAATATTTTAAAACATTTCAATTGAGTTCCTAAAATTTAGGAAATTATTTTAAAGTCAAATTTTTCAAATTTGAAATATTACAAAATTTTAGAACAAAGAATAAGTTTAAGAGATATTTAGAAGTTTTGAAAAGATAAAACAATATTTATAAACTTAAAAATATTTCAACAAATTTGAAACAAGATGTAGATTTTTGAAGATTTCGAACCAAAATTTCTTAGCTTCTTAAGCATTTTGAAAAGTTTCAAAAGAATAGAAAAATTGTCTTCGGATTTCTGGGAATACTTGAAGTGATTCTTTATTCAAACAAATTAATTTGAAGAGAATATTTGAAACTATTTTTAAAAAATTGCAAAAGATTTCCAAAATTGTAAAAAATGAATCCGGAAGATTTGAAGAAAATTTGAGGTATAATTCGAGTTAGTTTGAAAAATATTTAGGAATTTTTGAAGTTTTGACGAGGTTAAAAATATTTTAAAAGTTTGAAAGATTTCAAAAAATTTAGAAAATATTTTCATATGATTTTACTGATTTGCAAGTGTCAAACATTCCTAAATAACTTTTGAACCATCCAAAATTTTTCCTTAAATTTTGTAAAATTCTGTAAAATAAAAAAAGAATCTCAAAAATTTGGTAAGTACTTTTTCGACATATCTGATATCTTCAAAAATCGTTTCAAATTTTTTCGAGAAACCTAGGGAAAACTTATTTTTATAACCTTAAAGCAAATAATATTATAATATATAATCGTCTGCATATTGTACACAAGTATTATATATTCGTTATATAAATTCTTTTTGTTTATTGTTCTTGCTTCTCTTTTCTATTGTTATAGATCATATGAAGATACAATGAAATAAAAACATTTGGCAATAATATTAATTTTATTTTTTAATATAAAAATTGCGCCAAACAAAAAATTATCGCACCAGTGGTGCGCGTGTTTGTATTTTGTTCGTTCTAACTTAAATGTTTCTTAGAAACTGCTCAAACAATTATATACATAATAATTATTCTGTGATAAGAGCATTGCAAGTTAAAAAAAGCTAAAACTCTATTTTTCTCATACAACGAATATTGGATTTAAATAAAAATAAATGTTTGGTCAGAATCTTCATAAATCGGATCCCAATGATGAAATTTAGATTGAATGTCAAAAGTCGACTTTATTTAGAGTAGTTCACAGGGATAACAGTCAGTCCCCTATTCCCCTTTATCTCCTATTTCCTCATATTTTCCTCTATTTTTCTAAAATCCCACGTAATCCCTATATTTGGAATTTTTTGTCCATTTTTCGTTTTGTTTTCAAGGTGCGATTAATTTTTAAAGAATTATAAGAAACTCGCAGCTATTAATAAAGAAAGTTTAAGTAACTTAGAGAAACAAAGGCCCAAAGAAAAAAGACAGAAGCAAATTATCGATGATTTTCGGACAAAAATAGTGACAAAAGACAATCTAATATGATTGATTCAACAGTGTAGTAAGAGAAAAAAAAATATATCTCACACTTAATTCAGATACTTTTGTTCTTATAATATTTAATTTATAAATAATTTTTTTTCAATCTAAAAAGCGTGCAAAAACAATTTTTGATTATGTTAGCGTTTTACACAGGAAATTTTAGTTTCTCCGTTTCCTTAACGCTTATTACGGGAAATTTACAATTTTAAACAAATATCATTAGATTTCAAAGGTTTATAATTTTTCAATAATATCAGGTTTTCAAAGTGTTTTACACCAAAAACTGGCATTTTAAACAAAAATCATTATACGTTAGTGTTTTTCGCCGGAAACTATTGGTATCTTCAATTAAAATTTTATAAAATTAAAAAAGTATTAAAAAATGCTGAATTTGGTATTTTTATACAAAAAGCATTAGATTCAAATCCAATAATATTTTTTTAAATAATAAAATTTATAAGATTGAGAAATTTCCGATTGTGTTAGTTTTTTTCTCGGAAAATGATATTTTAAAAATCATTAGATTTTAAAGGATATTTATAACTTTACAACTTTAGATTACGTTGTTATTGACAATGAAAATTTATATTTTCGAACAGAAATCATTATAATTTGAACAAGATTTACAATACTTGAAGAATTTTGGATTATTTTAGTGTTTTTCGTCGGAAATTGGTAATTTAAATTATAGGAATATTATATTTCAAACATTTTTAAGAAGATTCACAACTTTTTATTAATTTTAGGTTATGTTGGCGTTTGACACCGGAAAGACCGGGCATTTTGAGTAAACCGGGAATTTTTAGTAAAAAATCGTGAGATTTAAAAGAAGATTGCAAATTTTTATAAAATTGTAGGTTAAGCTAGCGGTTTTCGCATTATCATTATTCTTTATATTTTCATTGAGAATCATTAGACTAACCTTTTTCGTATAATTTATCGCTTTTCTAGCATTTCATACCAGAAATTGGTACCTTTAATAAAGAATGTTTGGATTTCAAAGAGGATCAAAAGTTTTTGAACAATTTTTATTTATGCTCGCGTTGTTCACCGAAAATCGGGTTTTGAACGCAAATTGGGCTTAGAAAAGGATTTACAATCTTCAAAAATTTTTTTTATTTATTTATTAATAGCGTCTTCCGCGGAAATTAGTTATTTAAAACAAAAATAATTTGACTTTGAAAATTAAAGTTAAGATATCAATTTTCATAAATTATTAGAAATTATTGTCTTTGTTTTCCTTTTCTGTCATTCTTGACAACAGATTTGAAGAAATACACAAATTTTGTAATCATATTAATTTTATATTATTATTTAAAAATTACATAAGACAAACAAATAATAATAGTTTGTTTTGTAGTTTCATATAATGTATGTTTTATTATAAAAGTATTGCATTGATTAATTCTTGTTCAATACGCCGTTATTTTCAGATGAAAAAAATTCCCCTATTTTCCCTACAATTGAACTGCTGAACCACTGTGATCCCTGAATTAGACACCTAGGCTGACAAGTACGTTCCGTGACTACTGAATTCTCGAACTGTAAATACCTTCGAAATTTCGTTTCTGTATTTCCATACATGGGGCATAATTTCTGAAGTGTACCCACCTCGAAAATGAAAGTTGTCCGATCGGGCTAAAAATTGGCCCAATTGTAGTCCTACTAGATAGTACTCCTCACACCAAAAATTAATTCATTTTGATAATTATTTATCAAAGTGGAGGGGGTACAATTTTTGGGTTTTTTGAGCAAAGCCTTACTTTCAAACGTTTATAACTTTTGTCCTATTGCCTTAAACAAAATTTCACTTAAAATGTTTTCGATAGAATTTTTCATAAAATTTCTGGTGGTAATAACGATTTTTAAAAAAAATCAAAATTTGACCCAAATTTTTGAAAATCAAAAATAAATTTGACTTTTTTTAAAACTTGGGCACTTTTTTTTTTCTTCAAAATATTTTTAAACGAAAGCTGAGATTTTTTCCTATAAGACCTCCAATTTTAAGAGTGGCAAATTAATTTGTCTTTGAGTAATAGAACGATACGTAAACAAGATGCCGTGAAAGGGCGGGTGGCGCGCGATTTTCCCTAGTGCGCTCACGCCGAGGTTCGTTGTGCAACGCTTTAGTGCCAGTTTTTTAAGTTAAGTAATATTACATGGTAATATTATCTGTCTTTCTGTTCGATTTTTTGGCGATAGTCTCAACAGTTGTTTTCTTTGCAGGCTTCTTTGCGGTTTTTGTTTTTTGCCATTCGAGAAGATGTCGTATTTCTCAGAGGACGAAAACTTCTTGAGTTGAAGTTTTCCGTCTTGAGTGGAAATGAAAGCGTGGTGCTGTAATGTATCTGGCATCATGACAGCTTTGTCAAATCTGGTTTTCAGTCACCCGGTGGCTAAGGCATGATTTTCTTTGCTGCTGAAACACATTTCGGTTTCCTTACAGTTACTGTTTGCCCACTGAAACAAAGCATGGAGAGTGAGCATGTGATGTTTCGGAGAACATTGTAAGCTTGAACGTACTGCTTGTCTCTTTATATTCGCTCCTATACCATCACATGCACCCTTACCATGAGATGTTCCATGGAAATGTCATTCAGCTTGGATACCAAAATCTTCTTCATGGACTTGGAGATTAACAAAGCTACTCCTATTTTTGAAATGTTGCCCTGTACCTTTAGTGAAATAGTAGATTTTACTTGGCCTGAAATGAGTTTTCAAGTATTCTACTATTATCTTTTGATACTCGTGAACAGCCACCATGTGATGAGCTAAATTATCATTGCGATACATTCTGGATTATGAAGGCGTAATTCTCAGCAAAATCGAAACAAATCAAAAACTCCCCAGGCAATAAATTTTCCTTCAGGTTTTCGAAGAAAAATGTAAATGTAAAAAAAATGTAAATTCAAAAGATGCATATTCTCACTTCTAATTTTTAAAGCATATTCCCAATTAATTTTATACTTACCGTAATGCAGGCCTTTGTTAATTCACCCTGCAAATGCAGAGAACAGTTATTCTAGCAGCATATAATATTACTTAACTTAAAAAACTGGCACTAAAGCGTTGCACAAAGATCCTCGGCCTGAGCGCACTAGGGGAGATCGCGCGCCACCGGCCCTATCACGGCATCTTGTTTATGTATCGTTCTATTGCTCAAAGACAAATTAATTTGCCACTCTAAAAATTGGAGGTCTTATAGGAAAAAATCTCAGCTTTCTTTTAAAACTATTTTGAAGAAAAAAAAAAGTGCCCAAGTTTGAAAAAAAGTCAAATTTATTTTTGATTTTCGAAAATATGGGTCAAATTTTAATTTTTTTCAAAAATCGTTATTACCACTAGAAAGCGTGTGAAAAAATCTATCGAAAATATTTCAAGTAAAATTTTGTTTAAGGCAATAGGACAAAAGTTACAAACGTTTGAAAGTAAAGCTTTTCTTAAAAAACACAAAATTGTACCCCCTCCACTTTGATAAATAATTATCAAAATGAATTAATTTTTGGTGTGAGGAGTACTATCTAATAGAACTACAATTGGGCCAATTTTTAGCCCGATCGGACAACTTTCATTTTCGAGGTGGGTACACTTCAGAAATTATGCCCCACATTTATTATTTAGAGTGTCTTATAAAATAAAGTGACTAGTTTTATGCAATTTTTCACCTTCACCATTTTTGTAATCGTTTTTTCTTTCCATTATCGTCCGTAGAATTAGTGCTAAAAAAAGATATATATGTCGACGCACTTAGCAATTGTGCAATGTATTTTTCCTCAATTTTTCATCGTCATCGTTTGGATAATCGTTTTTTTATGGTCGCTAGTACAATTAGTGCCAAAATAAGATATATGAACTTAGAAGAAGTATAAAAGCGAGCAAAATACTTTAGAATGCATTAAAATAGAAAAATTAACTGCGAGTAAGACACGTATTTACAACAAATTATATTATTTTATAATACTGTTTCATCATGCAAAATTGCATTTATGTCAGTTTTCTGCTAACGGCAGTTTTACTTTACACTCTTCATATCACTGAAGCCAGTAAGTATAAAGAGAGTTAGGATGAAGTTGTTAAAATCAGACATTTTATTCTAGTGAATTCATTTTAAAAAGTCAAATATATAGATGTGGT
This sequence comes from Andricus curvator, assembly GCA_932195095.1. Classification (NCBI taxonomy): domain Eukaryota; kingdom Metazoa; phylum Arthropoda; class Insecta; order Hymenoptera; family Cynipidae; genus Andricus; species Andricus curvator. The sequence continues at coordinate 922,852 of CAKNYM010052989.1, forward strand.
TGAGACAAATAAAGCTAACTTTTTGATAAGAAAACCTAGTGCATATTTTGGCATTGAATTTCCTTTTTAATGAAGAAACTTATTCATTTTAAAACACAACGAATGGAAATCTTATTTGTTTCAGTAAGCACGGATGGTTATGCAGGTTCATGGAGGGCAGCTAATAAAGCTAAAAATGGTCGCTAATAGATCATAAATATTTCTACCTGCATGATTAATAAATTCATCAAATATGTGGACTATACAAATTGCTATGTATAATATAAAGAAATGAAGATTTACAAGATAGTTAACTGTTTTATTGATTGGAAATTCGATTTTATAAGAAAAAAGAATAATCCTTCATTCTTGAATAAATGATTCAGCTGGGTAGTTATGTAGGTACTTGAAAATTCACATTTTTAATTGTATAGGGAAAATTAATGCGAATTTTTCTTTTGTATTTTTAAAATAATTCCAAATTCGCTTTTATTTTTTTACTGTAATAGATAACAAAGTTTGACATAAGCTTCGTAAAAAGTATATTCGTAAATTCTAAAACTTATATTTCTCAGATTTACAACCAAATGGTTGAATTTTCAAGCAAAAGACACAAATTTTCAACAAAATAGTTGAATTTTTAAAGAAATGGTTGAATTTTCAACCTACAAAGATGAATTTCTAACCAAGCGATCGAATTTTAAACAAAAAAGATTAAGCTTCAACAGAATAAGAAAGAATTTTCTATAAAAAAGAAGAATTTTGAACAAAATAATTGAAGTTAAAACGAATTAAACTAAAAATGATCACTTTTCAACCAAAAAAAGAATAGTTAAATTTGCTGTTAAAAAAATTATCTTCAAGCAAAAAAATAAATTTTCAACAAAAAAGTTCAATTTTCAAACAATAAAATAATAAAATGAATTTTTAACAAAGTGTTTCAACTTTGTACGAAGTAGTTAGATTTTCAATTAAGAAGATCAATTTTCTACCCAAAAAGAAGAATTTACAACTAAATACAAAATTTGTTAACGGATAATGGAATGGTTATATTTTCAGTAAAATAACATTGATTTTCAATAAAATAGTTGAACCTCCAACCAATAAAATGAATGTTTAATAAAGTAGTTGAACTTTCAATCAAGTGGTTGAAGTTTCATCCAAACAGTATGAATTGTACATGAAAAATTTAATAGTTGAATTTTCAACTAAAAACGATCAAACCAAGAATAGAATAGTTAAATTTTCAGTTAAAGCATTTAATTTTCTACAAAAAAAATGAACTCTCAACAAAATAGTTCAATCTTCAACCAACAAAATAAACTTTAACAAATTGGTTTAACTTTCAACCAAGTAGTTCAATTTCCAACCAAAAAAGAGGAATTCTTAGTGTAAAATTAATTAGTCAAATATTCAACTAATAATTATAAATGAAGCCGATGATTAATTAGTTAAATTTTCAGTTACGAAAATCAATTTAAAAAAAATCACAACAAAATAGTTAAGTTTTCAACCAAAGAGATGAATCTATCTAATAAAATGATTTTTTAACAAAGTAGTTCAACTATCAACGAAGCAGTTTATTTTAATCAAGAAGATTATGTTTCTACCTAAAAAGAAAAATTTACAACAAAATATATAAGTTTTCAGCCAATAATGGAATAGTTACATTGTCAGTTAAAACAATTAATTTTTAACAAAATAGTTTAATTTTCAACCAATTACTTAGTAGACTTTTCAATTATAAATAATTAACTTTCAACCAAAAATAGTTGGATTTTTGTATTTGAAAATGTTCAAAAACAAGGGAAAAAAGAAGAATGCTTTAAAAGAGGGTAAAAGAGGGGAATAGGGGTAGGAGTGTGAAGTCTGTATTTAGAAGCTTTACTTGTAAAATAAAATCACTAATTTTTTCAGAACATTTCAAAAAATTGTTATACACATTTGTATTTTCCATGTGTGATGACACATTCTGCATTAAACCTTCTCCACCTGTGTCACAAATCGTCAAAAAATCTGCACCCCCCCCCTCCCTTAGCAGTGTCTATATTATAATTTAAGGAAATACTAAGTAAAAATACATAAAAGAATAAAAATAATATTCGGGGGGTTACTAAATTGAGATGAAGACATGTTTCTGAATTCTTTTGAATTCATTCTATTCTTTAGAACGCCTTTAAATTCTCTTGAATTAGTATTATTAGGTATGCAAATTAATTCGGTGCCTTTATTTTGATGTCTTGTAACTCTTAGTCAAACTTGATTTTTTTCTTGTCTTAAGGTAGTTTCAAAGGGCGATGCTTAAACTTTAAAACATAATATAATATGTGGCGGCCCTGCGGACTTAACCTCAAAAATCATTAGTGTATACACTGGCGTCCGACAAGGGGCATTTGAGACATTGCATACTTTTTGCATTCCCATCAAAAAATCATCATTCTGAAATCTCTGACACCACTTTTTGCAATATAGTATCTCGAATGTTCATTGTCTGACGCCATTTTATTGACTATTGATTTTTGAGGTTAAGTCCGCAGGGCCGTCCCCTATTATATTGTGTTTTAAAGCTTAAGATTCACCCTTTAGAACTAACTTAGAGCGGGAAAAAATTCAAGTTTGACTAAGAGTTACAAGGCATCAAAGTAAAGGCACCGAATTAATTTGTAGACCTAATAGTATACCAGTATCACTCTAGAAATAAGAAAATACAAAAACATTCCTAGGTGACGAAACTAAACTAGCTGTGAATTCGATCTCGAGTGTTTCCACTTTGTTTGTATTGGTACTTATATGGTGCTCATTTCACGAGCACTTTGCTTCCCGTTAGCAAATGTATTTGCTTCCTCATAGAGGAAGCATTAGTTTTTTTTCAATAATAGACAAACCAAAGTCTTTATTTTGATCAATTTAAAAATAGAAATTTACAAAAAATACAAAATAATACAAACAATTTTTTAAATACAAAGGCAAATCAGAGAAATCAAATTTTGTATTCGAAATGATAATTTTTTGAGCTAGAAAAGGAAAAGGAAAAGTTCTGCTGCACCCTATCCCTTTCCCAGCTTTATGATTTCTTTACGGAAATTGTAAGAATTATTCTATTTGAAAATTTGTGATCAAAATTCTTTTCTATTCATGCGTCAACTTTGAATTATTTTTGTTGAAAAAAGTTTTTCTGTTTAAAACAGATGATTCAAATATTATAAATGTGGATAACTTCCTTAATAGGCGATAAAGTGTATCATTATTATAGATTAATCGATTCGCCTTGAATCAAGGAATCTTTTCCGTTCTTGCATCAATTTTGAATTATGTTAGAGACAAAAGTTTTACTATAAAAACCCGTGTTTTCGAATATTGTGCATTACCATAGCTTCCTTATTCTTCAATAAAATGTATCAATGTTATAGGTGAATCGATTCGTCTTGAATCAACACAACTTTTCTATTCTCGCATCAACTTTAAATTATGAGAATGAGAAAATTTTTACTATAAAAATCGATTTTAAAAATATATAAATAACCATAACTTCCCTACTCTTTGAAAAAATGTATTAGTATTAAAGATGATAATAATTTTTTTGATTTACTGATCATATAGTTCATTAGCTATCAAGCTTTCGCTCCATGACATGGAGCCTCCTCAGGATAGATTACATTTCTTCTACTCTAAAAGAGCTTACCACATTTTGATGTTAGAATTTAAAGTATGGAGTACTCATATAATACAATGTAAAATCATTTTTGTAGAGATGATTAAAAAGAACCATGTTTTAATTTAGAGTTTATCCTCTCCAGGATTTTTTCCAACAGATTTCCAAACACAAACATCATTTTGGAAAAAAATGTATGAATATTATATAGGTCAATCGATTTGTCTCGAACCAAGAAATCTTTTATATTCTTGCATGAACTTTGAATTATGTCAATAAAAAAAGTTTTACTATAGAAAAACCGATTTTTAAAATATAATTGAGTGTTAAAATAATTTTCAATAAATATTTTGAGAAATCCTTCGGTCAGTTGCAAGATATTAGTGGTGAAAATAAGCCCTACAAATTTCATCAATTTATCTGCAACCGTTTTCAAGTCATCGTCTTCACAAAAAGTGTGACATCCACACACACAAACACATCCGGACGCTTAGAACATTGTATTAGACGTTTTTAAATTGAGGAAGTTTAATTAAATAAATTAAAAAATTTTGGAAAATGTTACCATTACAAAGCTTCCTCTATGAGGAAGCAAAAAGATAAAAAATAAGAGACAACAAATAAAAATAAGAGACAAAAAATGAGGATTTCCTCGAGGCAGCTTAAATGAATGTGTGGGAAGGGGAGAAACAACCCCCGTCCCGGGATAAGTAGCTTTCGACATTAAAGATGCAAGCCTTAAAAATGATGATTCAAAGCCGAGGAAGGAGAGAAAAAGATACAGAGTGGCTGTATGAGGTCTGTCTGGCTAAGTGGCACAACACCATTTTCGTTTCAAACCCCCTGGTGCCTCGGGAGACTTTACCTCCCGTGTAGAGAGTGGTACCATGCCCACTCTCGGGCGGCGTGGCGTTTCGGTCTCCGTGACTTTTGAAATCCCCTGTCCCTGTCTCTCGGTCCCGTGGGATGCTTTCTATGCCTACTGCCAGTGCAGAATATGTACAGGGAACTCAGCAAACCTTCCTGCCTGCCTATACCGTAAGCCACCCCCGTCAGACCCCATGGTACATAAATAAATAAATAAATGGATTTACGAGACCCGGCACGATCTGCTCGACTCTCTCGTGACGCTTCGGTGCGCGAGGGACGAATCACCTCGCTTGGAACAATGCAAAATATTATTCGAGAGGGAGTAGAACAATGAAAGATATAATATGTTAGGTGGACATAGGATGAAAAAGGTGGAATGAAACGATTCTATTAATACCCTTGAGAATTGAGAATTCAGGAAATATTGTACTTCCTCATTACCCGGTAAGAAGAGAAGAATTAAGAAAAATTCAAAATCTGAATTCCCATTAATACGTGAATTTTCCTTCATCGAAAGTTCCACCAACAAGTAGAAAAAAAAGCAAAACCTATTTCTTTTAATCGACTTGGAAAAATTTAATGGAAGTGTATTGGGAGGAATTAAAAAATGGAGGAATGCAAAAGAAACAATAGGTAGAAAGAGAATAATGTAATTTTGAAGACGGAAAAGCTAGTCTTTTTAATCCACTCAGAAAAATTTAATGGAAGCGTATTGGAAGGAATTAAAAAGTGGCGAAATGTCAAAGAAAGAATAGAAAGGAACAGAATAATGTCACTTTTGAGGCGCAACTGTTAATTGAAATAAACGCATTTTTTTAAATAAATAAGTATTGTATTTGGGTAAATAATATGAACATTTTTTTATTAATCTATCGAACAAAAACATATTTTGACTGATTTCATATGAAATCTGTCTTGGAACACGCACTACTGCTGTGTAAATTTGCATGGATTGCACAGCCACACAAAAAAAGTATACGGAGTCAAAAAAACGATCTATATAACATTGTAGTAATATTGGTCCTGCATAGTCGAAATCCAAATTTTTTTAATTTTCTGCTTACCATTTTTTTTTTTACTTTGAATTTTTGGTTTAGGTTAAATTTTTGCAACTTGACTGCTACAAAATCTGAAATCGTTTTCAGGGTTTAGGAGAGGAGAGGAGAGAGGATATGTTTAGTGGCCAACTTGCAAAAATTCAACCTAAACCATAAATTCAAAGTCAAATACAGAAAAAAGTGGTAAGCAGAAAACGGTATAGATAAAGGATGAAAAGTTAAGACGATATAAAATATTATTATTAAAATCACTCCACCGTTATGGTAGCCAAAAAAATTGAAATTTCCAAACTTATATTCCACAAAAACGAATAGGAACTATGCAAGTGGAGATATTTTGTGGACAGATTAGAAGGAATTAAAATAATCGAAAATGAGGCATGTCAGAATGGAATTAAAAATATGCATGACAAAAAAAGTTGAAATTTCCAAACTTATGTTACACACGGAGGAATAGAAACCATGTAAGCACACATATTTGTGGACGGATTAGAAAGGATTAAATTAATCGAAAATACAGCATGTAAGTATGGAATCAAAAATAACCATGAGAGGTGTGTCTACTGCTCGCATTAAGAGGAATTAAAAAAATGGAAAATATGTTCGCCTGCATGGAAAACAACACAAGTGGCAATCGTTAAGGAAATAGAAAAGAACTGGTTTCGGAGATAAACCTATTCTTTCGTTGGGCACTTCTCCCGATGGAAAATTAGCACATTCAAAAAAATTAAATAATGCTCACTCTTTCGATTATATCTGAAAATATTAATTTTCCTCTATTCTTCTCTTCTTACCGGGCAGGGTGGTCCAAAGAAGCATTGGAATTTTTTTTCTTTTGAATTGACATGCATATCGCCCCCTTTGTTCGAATCGACAAAAAAATAAACGCGTTTTTTGTGAAATGATATTTAGAGCTTCTGAAAGACCCTTGAAGTTTAAAACGTATTTCACATGAGAAAAAAAGAGGTTTTTGTAAATTGCATTCAGAATCGTCAATATTAGATAAATCGAGCTGACACGCAGCATTTATTTTCACAATTAGCTATAAAATACAAATCAATAATTACTTTTTTAATATTATCCCCATAAGTCTGTTTTATAGGGTTAAAAAGAACCCATAGGTAAAAAGTTGGGTTATGCGGGATTTTTGCGCTAGTTATTATTTTTTTGCGATTTCTTTCAGTAAAAATTGTTTTTAATACGTGAAATTCTACTGTCTACTAATAATTAGATGTTTCCATAAATTATTTTAACAATTTATTATCGTTTTAAGCAGTTTTCTCTTAGAATAGATGTAGAAAGTCGCGGTTTTTTCCAAATATTTCAACTTATTTTCAATTTTTTCATCAGAAAGAGGTGATAATTACTTGAATTCAACATAGATAATTGTTTAAACTATTTGTTATTATTCATAATAGTATTCTCTTAGAATAATGCTAGGAAGTTGCAGTTTTTTTCTCAAATTTTCCACTTTTTGTGCACTATTCAAATAGGGTGAGGTAATAATTTAATAAGCTCAACACAAAACAATTTTTTTAACACTTTATTATTACTTTGAACAATATTATCTTTGAATAGAGCTAGAAAGTTGCGGTTTCTTTCTGAAATATTCAACTTTTTGTCCACTTTTCACTTAAAGTGTGGTAATAATTAATTAAATTTAACAAATATAATTGTTAAAACAAATTATTATTGTTCATGACTATGTACTCCTATGTTAGTGCTAGATAGTTGCGTATTTTTCTGAAATTTTTTACTTTTTGTCAACTTTTCACTTAGAGTGAAAATAGTTGAATTTTTAAGTCAAAAAGATGAATTTTTCAGAAGACACTTTCCAACTAAAAAAAAGAATTTTTAATTAAATAGTTGAGTTTATGACAAAAAAAAAGACTTTTAAACAAAATAATTGAATTTTCATCCAAATGGTCGAATTTTCAATCAAAAGAAATTAAATCTGAACGAAAAACCGTTGCATTTCCAACCAAATGGTTAAATTTTCAAGCTGAAAACACTGAAAAGTTGAATTTTCAAAAATAGATCGTTTTTAACCAAGAAAGATAAATGTTTAACCAAATAGTTGAATTAAAAAAAAATGGATTAACTTTGAACCAAATTGCCGAATTTTAATGCCAAAAAGACGAATTTTTTAGAAGACAGTTGAACTTTCAACGAGAAAGTTATTTTTTAACCGAAAAAGATTACTTTTCTACCATAAAACCGAAATTTCAATCCAAAAGGATGAATTTTCCGCCCAAGAAGGTGACTTTTCAACAGAACAATTAAATTTGCAACCGCAAAAGATGAATTTTCAACAAAATAATTACATTTTCAACAAAAAAATCGAATGATTAACCAAAAAGAATGAACTTTTAACCGGAAATAGTTGGATTTTTTTATTGGTTTCTATTAATTTAGTTCGCATTTAAACGAAAAAATAAAAAAAAGGGGAAAAGAGGAAATTCCTTGAAAATAGGGAGAAAAAGATCAATTCCTTTAAAAAAGCGAAAAAGGGAGGATAGGGGAAAGAGTACGAATATTGTAATTAAATTTAAAATGAATTGATTTTAACCGTTTTTAACTTGAAAATGTCCAACTGTTAAGGCTTGCAATTTAAAAAAATGTAAACTTCAAATATGGATTAACGAAATTCTAAATTGTTTAATTGCAAACAGTCTAAATTAGAAAATTTCTAAGTATAAAGCTTCAATGAGAAATTCTTCAGTTTTTAAATAATGTTCTTAATAAAAATTATACAAATTTTTTTAGGTTTTAATTTCAATTTTAAAAGTTTCGTTATGATTAAAATTGAAACTAGGTATGGCGAACTTCTGAGAAAAATTTCGATTAGTCGCATTTTTTTTAAACAGTCACAAAAAATCGCATTTCTTCAAAAAATTCGCACGATTCGAGCCCTAAAGAAGTTATGTTACTTGAAGTCACTTTTTATGCACTTTTTAAAAGAAAAAGGTCATTTTTGTGACATGGGTATATCTTATTTTACAGTTTATCTAAAATAAAAAGAAAATATAAGTAATTTCTGTGTGGTGTCAATATAATAATCTATAGTATGAAAATTCTATTCAATATTAAAATTAAAATTTTTTTAATTTATGATTTTCTGGTTTTGTATTTCCTATTATAAATCATCACACTAAATCTGGAAGTATATAGGGTATAGGTTGTTATAGATAATGCCTATTTTAATAAATAATTATTTTTATACAAAAAGTTTTAAGGTTAACACCTAGAAAATCCCTAAAGGAATATCAATTTATTGAAATTAAGTTTGATATCGTTCCTGGTAAAAAGAGTGCCAACTTAAAAGCTAGAAATATCGTTTTAAAAGTTTCTGAAAGAGCTGTATTTATATATTTCAAGTCAAAAGAAGCAGGAAACTAGAAACGAAAGGAAATACATTTCCTTCTTATCTTCAAAAGTTTCTGCCTCGACGCAAATTTAGAATCGCAAAAGTAGTGTCGAAAGCTTCTCCAATTTATTTTCCCAGATTTATTATTTCAGCTCCGGGGCGTTAAAAGTTTGCTCTCCTGGCAAAAAATCGGACCCAGTTTGCAATTATTGTTCCGGGTTCGATCTCGTATTTAAACTCGGCTACATCCGGAAATAATAATCTTTTTTCAATTTAAAAAACTTCAACGAGGGACAATAACTAAATTCGTTCCTAGAATTCATTGCCTTCAAATTTTGTTGATATCAGGAGCCGCGGGGCCGGAATAGAGGTGTTAGTTGCGTCAGGTTGCGTCATGCTTTCAAATACAACAGAAATCGTTCATGCGGGCCATGTCCAGAACAGTGCACAAATCCAGGTTCCAGTGTAATTAAAATTGTTCGTTTCACTGTTGCGATTGCAGCGTTTCCACGGAATAGAAAATCAGTTTACAAAAGAATAACTGTATAGAACTCCATAGGCACAAAACCTTTGTTAATACAACGTCCTTTCATCCGATGCTTCAATTAGTTTTTACTTGGGCTGTCATTTTCGCTTTAAGATTGCGATTATTGAATTTAAAAAAATGATAACTCACCCAATTTATCGTTTTCTGCCTACGTTCCAAGAGCCGTTGCTGAAGTTTTGGCCCAGGTCCAGCGAGGAAAGCCTTTACAAGCGATCGAGTTTTCTCCAGATGGGTTGGAGCTACTGCTTCGACTTGGGCCAAATATTTTTGCAAAGTAGACTCCAGGTTTGGCACTGGGAGACTCGGTAGAGGCTCGTCTTTCTGCAAAAAATAAATAAAATTATTACGTTATTACACTTCATTTCAGAAGAATTTAATCGAAGCGTAAATGTATTTTTCAAATTAGTTTATTAGAATAAAATATATAATACAACATTAGGAAACGTAGTTAGAAATCAGAGGTGTATACATGAGAGGAATTATATAAGCTTTTTTAAATACACTAGTATCATCAATCGCTGACTTCGCGCGCGTGTATTTTCTTGTTTTGAGGGGCAAAATAATTTTGAATACAAAATGAAATTTTCGAATAACTATTTATTTTGTAGATGTCTTTGTTTATTTATTTTTAAGGTATTATAAATATAATTTTCGTCAGATTTTTGAGAGAAATTCAAAAAGATTTTTGAAAATTTCAGATATGTCAAATCAAAATTGCAACATAAAGGTTAATGTTCAAACAAATAATTGAATTTTCAAGAAAAAAAGATTAATTTTCAACCATCTGTATTTTCAACAAAAAATTTAATTTACAACCAAATACATACATTTTCTATCTAGAAGAATTATTTTCTACCAAAAAAGATCACTTCTCAAATAAAAATGCAATATGTAGTTGTTATTTTAATTCAAGAAGATTTGACATTCAAATGAAAAACAGTTGAGTTCATCCAATAAAAAAAAAGAATTTTCAGCTAAGAAGATTAGGGGAGACATGGGCGAGATGAGCATACGGGGTCAAATGAGACACTGCATTTCCTCTCAAAATATGTGATTTTTGTTGCTGTTCTTTTCAGAAATAACAGGAATAATCATTTTTAATTTCTCGGAAAAAAATTAAAAAGAGTAGATAAAGTAAAAATAAAAATGATAAAAACTTCAAAACCTGAATTCTGTTATTCTATGATATCATAGAACGAAAAGAAATGATTAAAAATAACAGATATTTTTAGACTAAAGCTTTTCGTGAAGTTTATTTACCGAACTTGAATGTACTAACGCATTTATGCACAATTAATTAATAAAAACAGATAATATTGAAGTTTTAATCATAACCCGGCCGAACGAGCCGGGTTCATGGGTTCATGGAATTTTCGAAAATATATAAAGATTTAACGGAGAGTTGCAATAGTGAAAACTTACAAAAGAAAAACTGACATTCGTGGTTAGAAGAGTCTATGACTGCTATTGTAAAATCTGTTGTATAAAGAAATTCTAGTGACAGAGCACCTTCAATTGGGTTTGTTTTTAAATTTTATTTTTTGAGTTATTTTTTTTAGCATTTTCAAAACAAAACTTTTATTTATATTGACAATGACAAATTGAAGAAGGCTTCTAAAATTTATATTTAACATAATTTCTTTAAATTTTTCAGAAAAATTTTATAAAAACAGTGTTTATCAATTATTTTTAAAAAATTTGATAAATATGTTGTGAATGAATAATTTCAAATAAATGTTAATCAACTCAAAATTAGAAAAGATATAATATAAAGGAAAACTTTGAATTAATTAACCATTAAATGCATTTATACTGTCAAATATTTATAAAATCCTTCCCCTAAATAATCGGACTCAATTATACCTTACAAAATTATTTGTTGAACATTTTGCAGATCATGAATTGGTACGAATAATCATATTGCTCAATCGTGAAAACAATTATATTTTGTCGTGATACTCATTTCCATTCTGAGAATACTTTAAATAATCTTCTATGTGTACGAAAAACACAAAAAATAACCTTTTATTAAAAAAAAAACTAATAAATAGTTGAGGTGTCTCATCTCGCCCCAGAGTATGGGCGAGATGAGACATGTGCACAGATTATAATTTTCATATTTTCATCGCAATTGCTATTTTTGGAACACTTGATCAATTATGAAATTGATACATGAAGGTTCACAGAATGTATAGAACCACTCACATTTTTAAAAACTCCTATAGATGTTAAATATTTCACTGAAAATTATAACTATGCTCATATCACCCCGGCCTCTCCTAATTTTATAACTTTCAAAAATTTTAAATAATATCTTTTAAAACAACTCGAATTATTCCTAAAATTGTCTTTAATTCTTCCGTATTCGTTTTTGATCATTTTCGAAATTTTTCGTAATGTTTTAAAATCTGTTTAAATATGCTTCTTTAATTAATTAAAAAAAAATTAAAAACCATTTTGAATGTTCCCAGGAATCTTAAGTAAGTTTTTTAATTATCTTGAAAAAACTTCAAAATTTTATTTCGAAATCTTCAAAAATCTACATTTTATTTTAAGTTTCTTGAAATCTACTAAAATATTAAAATAATGAATTTTTTTTAAATCTTCTAAATATATTTTAAAATAATTCGAATTTATTATAAAATTTCGAATAACTACTTATTTTTTAGTTTTTTTGGTTATTTGTTATTAAGGTTATATAAATATAATTTTTCTACGATTTTTGAGGAAATTCAAAAATATTTTTGAACATTTCAGGTATGTTGGATGAAAATTTCAACAAAAAATTTAACTTCAACCAAATATTTAAATTTTATAACAAAAAAATATATATATTCGAAGCGAAAAATGGAATAGTTGATCTTTCAGTGCAAAAATATTTTTATTTTAAGTGAAAAACAGATTAATTCATCCAAAAAGACAACTTTAAAAAAAATTAATCCTCAACTAAAAAAGATTAATTTTTAGGCAGTTGTTTTTGTAACCAAAAACTCTTAAATATTTTTCAAAAGCGACGATTTTTTTACAAAAAAGTAAAATTTTTCAACCCGAAAATATGCATTTTCAAACAAAAAATAATTTTCAAACAAATAGTTGAATTTTTAACTAAGTGCATGATTTTTATACCAAGAAGATTAATTTTGTACCAAAAGAGAAAAATTTTCAACTAAAATGGTTACATTTTCAACCAAAGAAATGAATTTTGAACTAAAATGATAAATCTGCAGCCAAACTAGTTCAACAAAAAAAAAAAAATTGAAAAAAATTTTAATACAAAATAACAATTTCAAAAACGGTAGGAAACAATTTAAAAATATTTTATAAATTTTCGGAAATCTTTCAAAATTTAAAATATTTTTAATCTCTTCAAAATTCCAATAATTCCTGTATATATTTCGAACTAACTCGAATTATTCCTAAAATTTTGGAAATCTTTTGTAATGTTTTAAAAATTTTTTATATTATTCTCTTCGTGTTAATTATTCAAAATAAAAAATCGCTCTAAATATTCCCAGGAATATAAAGGAAATTTTTTTATCATCTTGAAACCTTTGAGATCTTTAAAATCTTCAAAGTTTTGTTTCGAAATCCTCATATTCTTTTGACTTTTATTCCAGATTTTTCATTGATAATTTTTGAAATCTTTTGGAATGTTTCAAAAATTTTCTAAATATTCTTTAAAAATAAATGTTGTCAAATAAAAATTCATGTAAATTTTTCCGAGAAATCTTAAGAAATTTTTGTATTCTCTTGAAACCTTTTAAAATTCTTATGAAACTTCGACATTTTTTTCTAAATCTTCAAAAATCTACATTTTCTTTCAAATAACATTATTTTTATATTCCTTAAAACTTCTAAATATATCTTAAAATTCTTTGAAATAAAATCATTTGAAATGTTTTTAAATATTATTAAATATTTTCTTTCAATTTAATTTTCAAAAAATTATGTTAAATTTTCCCTAGAATCTGCGGAAAAAAATTGTTATCTTAATACTTTCAAAATCTTAAAAAGCTTCAAAATTTCATTTCAAAATTTCCAAAAATCTACATTTGGTTTGAAATTGGTCGGTACCGGTAATGTTTTGGTTACCATAATTTAATTTTTCTTATCTCATTGAATGTGCGCAAAGTTTAGAAATTATAGGTCATCAGAAAAACAAAAGAAGTTACTAGAATACATTTTTATAATTAAAATTCTTCATTTTGGAAATTGCGATTTACAAAATTCTCGAAAATTCAGAAGAACAAACTGAAAGTGGCCACTTAAAGTCATATTCCCACATAGCACACTTCGCGAAAAAACCGGGTCTGCCTCAGGTTTTTTCGGGAAGTGTGCTATGTGGGATTAATGCGGTATGCAACCAATCAGGTGCGAGATTTTAGATAATTTTGCTTCACCTTTTTTTTTAGATAGGTTTAAATCACTTCTTTAAAGATTAAAAGAAAATTGATTTCCTGATTCAAACCATATAATTGACATTAATTTATAGACAATAATGATTTCAGTGATTATCAATTAATAGTACAATATTGCAGACCTTCAGGCAGAAATTTGATTCAATCAGAAAATGAAGGAAGGATCTTGAAAATAAAAGGAAGTAAGTTGTATTTGATATGAAGGATACATAAGTAATTATTAAATCCGAGAAATCCTTGAGTTGAGATTTCCTAAGTACTCTCTACTGGTTGAATAACTTTAATTTCTTCAATTTTCTTTTGTTTTAAAGAAAGTTCTTCCTTAGAAAATAAAATGCAAATCCGGGATCTAAATATAGATTCAAATGTGTCAAGATGTAGCTTGAATTAGTCAAGCACGATTTCAAAATAGAAATAATAATTTAAAAAAATTAATTGCTGGGATTTATTAATAGTAGGATCATTCCACATATTTTGGAAGACTACATTACATAATTTATTTCCGCCAATAAATAAATTAATTACATTTAGATCGCTTTGAGTTTAAGAGAATTCGTATTTGAAGAAATCGAACTGAAATTGAATGGAAATTCACAGAAGTACTATTTACTATTAGGCTGCTTAAAATTTAAAGGCATGACATTTTTACGCTTAAAATTTGAATTGAAAAAATTGCTTTGTGTTACGCCTTTGTGAAAATTTTAAAAGAATTCCTTTTTTTAACTTCAGAGGAGCTGCAAAATATCATTCACGCCTTTTTCTAGACAGTCCACTGAGGCATTAAAAAAATATTGAAGTATTATAAGTACAAGTAGTGTAAAACTTATATTATTTTGCACTAAACTTCGAATAGAAGACCTGTCAATAAATTTCTATTGAATTCACATCTACGGATTTTTGTTATTTTGTGTAATATTAATATTCTATATAATTTAAATTGTCTTTTAAAAACTTTTAAACTAGAAAGGTTCTTAAGTGTGATTATTAAAATCTCTTTTTATTTTTAAATAAAATATACCCAAACTGCTTTTTTAAATGGATGTCAAGATACAATTAAAGAGATTAATAATAATAACGCGGACTTAACACTCTATTCCCTATTCCCAACTTTTTCCCTTTTTTAAAGAATTCTTTTTTTTCTCTTCTTTCAGGAAACTTCCCCTATTTCCCCCCCTTTTTTTTAGTTTTTTCGCTTCAATACAAACTGAGTTAATAGAACTTAATTAGAGAATCCAACTATTTTTATTTGAAAATTAATACTTTTTATAAATGATGTTGGTTTTTTTTCTGCATGGTCTTAAGTCAATACTTTTTTTAAATATTCCTCTTTTGTTTTTTAAGTTGTTGAAAAAGTATTCTCTGTCTCCGCTGAGATTCTTTAAGTAATTCCTAATTCTTTTTGATTGGAAAGTCTAACATTATTTTTTTAATTCAGAATTCATCTCTTTCGATTGAAAATTCGACTTTTTTGTTCGAAGTTTATTCATTTGGTTTGAAATTTAAATTTTTATTATAAAAGGAATCTATTTATTGAAAATCAAACTGTTTTGTTGAACATTTCTTTTTTTGGATAGAAAATGTGTCCATTTTCATTGAAGATTCGTTTTTGTTGGTAAAAAATTTATTTTTCTTGGTTGAAAATAAACTTTTTTGTTGAAAATTCAACTGTCTTCTGATAAACTGGTCTTTCTGGCTTAAAACTTCAACCACTATTTCCTTAAAAAGTCATCTTTCTCAGTCTGAAATTCAATTATTTTGTTAAAAATTCGTATTTTTTATAGAAAATTTGTTCTTTCAGATTAAAAATTAATCTTACTGGTAGAAAAGTCATATTTCTTGGTTGAAATTCAACTATTTGGTTATAAACTACTATTTTGTTGATAATTTAACTATATTGTCAAAATGTCATCTTGTTGGTTCAAAAATTTAAGTGCTTACTTGAACATTCGTCTTTTTGGTTGAAGAATTCATCTTTTTGGCAGAACAGTCATTTTTCATATGTGAAAATTCAACCGTCTTTTAAAAAAATTTATATTTTTGTTTTGAACTGTTTTTGGTTGAATTTTATTTTTTTGCTTGAAAACTCAACTATTTGGTTGAAAATTCATGTCTTTTCTTGAAAATTAATTTCTTTAGTAGAAAATTAAACTTGTTGACTGAAAATGTATATTTTTAGTTAAAAATAACTTGTTTAATAACCATTCATAATCGGGGGGTTATAAATTCAACTGTTTTGTAGAAAATTCGTCTTTTTGGTTTGAAAATTCAACTGTTTGATTAATCATTAATTTCTTTGATAAAGATTTATATTTTTTTGGTTGAAAATTCAAATTTTTTTTTATAATTGATCTGTTTCGGTGAAAGTTTAATCTTTTTTGGATAGAAGAGCAACTTTTTTGTTTAAAGTAATTCTGTTTTAATTGAGGATTCAATTATTTTGTTAATTATTGGTCTTTTCTGGTAGAATTCAATCACCTGGTTGAAAGTTAAACTACTTTGTTGAAAATGTATCTCTTTCACTTGTAGATTCAATTATTTGATTAAAAATTTATGTATTTTGTTGAAAATTTGTCTTTCTTGGTAGAAAATTCATCTTTTTAATTCAAAATGCAATAATTTGGTCAGAATTTCGTCTATTTTGTTGAAAATGTGATATATATTTCGACTTGATGTCTCAGGAATATAAAGTATTTTATATTGAATCGGTATAATTAGATAAGTATTCTGATTTTTTCCATCATTATGTAGAAAAATGTCCATAAAATAAAATTTTTTGAGAAGAAAAACTTGGAAAAATAGATAACAAAATCTACGGATAATACAAATAGTAAATAGTAGAAAAAATACTGCTAATAATTTAAAAATTTGGTAAAAATTTAGTTTTTTAGGATCTTTTTCTACTAGATACACAGAAAGTTATTTTATTGGAAGAATAAAAAAATATGTAGCTTCAAAGTCCAAGGTGTTTCCAGCAAAATTATCTCTTCGCAATCTTGCGTTCAACTCATTGCCAAAAGTAAATATTGTTCCTAACATTTTTTTGAATGTATAAAATCAGTAGCAAATCATATTATCATAATATCATGGAATAGGAATTCCTGCAAAGTTAAAAATACGAGATTCGTTTCTTATCAGAATTATTCTTTGCAAAAATAAATATATCTGATCTTATGATAAATTTAAAAGAGGTGTCTCGGGTTTCAATCGTGTGCAAAACTACGAATCTTGCCGACGTTTCGTGAACATTGCAGTTCACTCATATCAAGTAAATTTCATTTTTTTCGAAGTTTGACCTGCAGAAGAGAAAATTTTTGTTGGTTGATATCAAAAGAGTTACAAATCGCAGACAAATCGCAGAAGTGGATGGTGCCCGCAACAAATTCAAAAGTTTCACCCTTCCCCTCGGTAAATGCTTGTATCAAAGGAAATTTTTTTTTCATAAATAGCCATCCAATAGGACTATGCTCAAATTTGAGTCCGATCGGAGATGTCGTATTTTTAGCTTCGCAAAAAAATTTCCATTTCACGAACGAATATTTTTTATCACCACTTAGCAATCACAAAATATTTATGTATGTTCTTAGTCTATATTTCAAGAGTAATATTTGCACTCGATTCACTTATATATTACAAATTTTTATGAACATTTTTTCATATTTGGCAATGATGCAATGACGACTGTTGTCCTTTAGTTTTCATAGTAATGATCAAATGTTAATTTTACATGATTTTACATAATTTAACGACGAATTCACTATAAAGAATGCATTCAAACGCAGAAAATGCAGGAGATGCTGGTTTTTTTTGTCAAGAAATGTGACGAAACCGAGACCACCTTTTTATCGATCGCTCTTTCATCTGTAGAGGTTTTTTTTAAGTCGCTACACATATTTGAGGCCACCTTGAATGGTTGAAATGTTTTTTTTTTTGGTAGTCATTATTCTTGGCACCCTAAAGGATGCTTTCCGTCCTGCGCCCTTGGGTATCCAGTCCAACACTGAATAAGGAATAGTCGTAATATATCTAACCAGTAGCGTACTTTCGGCTTTTGGCATTACACTTTAAAATCGAATATTGCAACTGCATATCATAATTATTCTGCAAAAATGCACTTGAACCATATAATCACGTGCGAATTATTGGAGTCCCGACAATAAAACAAAACGTCGGATGGTTATAATAAATAGGCATTGTATTTAAAAATTCAATATTTCATATAAACATTCTTGAATCACAATCATTTACAAGAACATTTTTTAACTTTTGTTTTTTTGTGTTTCACAGACTTCAAAATATCTTAAGTAAGAAATGGCTTTGCCCCCCCCCCCCATATAAAAGACTATGTAATTTATGCACGGCCCCTAAAAACGTTTTGATCGTGGAGGGTAGTTTCCTCCTGGATGCTTCTTCAATGAATGTGCTTATATACTCACAGTTTTACGAAATGATTCGCATACAATTTAAAAAATTTTTGGAACTCTATACTCAGGTTCTGATGCATGTCCAACAATGGCAAGCATGAAAGTCTCCACTTTCGAGGCTGGTGTAGCAAAAAAGTATTTTTAGGAATTCCTCAGAAAACAAGATAAAAGGAATAAAAGAATGTTACTTTATGGCAAACTCTGTTGAATTGTAGTTATATTAAAACTGTTGTTAGGTTGTATTATGACAATTAAATATTAATGACTATCAGAGTGACATTTATATACATTTATACATAAAAATATAAATTACACATTATTAACAGTTCATGCTGGAGTTTGGATTAGAGGCCGAACAACCTTATAGTGTAGTGGATCCCGCGGTTCGGTTGACTCCAGAACTTTATGACAATAGCATCGTGATAAGGACTAAAACACAGTTCATGGACACGTTCTCCTGTTGACTCATTCCCTAACCAACTGCGAAGTTCAACGCGAGTAATTTTTTCTCCATTCGGGCTCTGAATAATCTTCTGAAGCTGAATGACACCGCCATCAACATTGGGTCCTTCATGTATTTCGATGGGATAGCCAATGAGTCGTTCGCCTGGAACTTTTTTTCCAAAGATGACTTCACCATTATTGGCACCAACATCTATAATTGGTGGTTCAACTCTGATAGATGTTAATGATGCAGTTCCGACTGTTTTCTCAACTCTGATAGATGTTAATGGTTCAAACTTGCCCGCTGATGATATAACCACATTGAGAACCAATATTGTAATAAATATATAGGCGAATATCAGTTTATACGAGGACATTTTTACGTAAATCAGTGTATGATCACTTATGTCTCATCTAAGAACAGGTGATTTAGAAATTGTCTGAACAAGATTTAATAGAATCTAGTATCAAATTTTCTTATCAGTGTCTAAATAGAACGTCATTTGACATGTGACTTTCCTCTTTTATAAAATGTATATAAAGAAATATTTAAAGACATCATAAAATACGTTTTATGAGACGATTAGGCAACATGGCCTCTTTTTACTTAGATTGGGTCTGAGAGGGTGATTTACGGAAAGAAGTTTTCAACACATGCTAGTAGTAAGTGATTCGAATTAGTAGTTCAAAAAAATTGCTACAGAGATCAACGAATTGTCAGCGTGCAAGGTATTAGATGAGAGTAGAGTAGGTTGCTCAAATGTAAGTAGATGAATTAGCGTTTAAGTCTGTAATTATTTCGTTATCGAGACACTATAATTATAAAACCCCATTAAAGTATACCTGGAAGAATAAATTACTAAAACTATAATATTTTTTTCATGAAACTATTTTTAATATAGATATTAAGATACAATTACATAGAGATTATTAATTTATAGTAATAGTTGTAGAGTGCTGTAAAATATTTTTTCTCTGAAAATTCTATTGTCAGCAGGCATACTCGAATCAGAAGTTTAGTTCAGTGGACTCTAATTAAATATCGTTAAATACCTCCTTTTTAAAGTAAACTAATGTAAGAACTATAACATATTTCATCAGTTTTTTTTTAAATTTGGGAAATGTCCAATAATTACTTCGTGCTACTGCTACTATTGACTCACAAACCCACCAAAAGATTATAAAACGATTGTATATATGTTTTTAGCTAGGGTTGTTAGTATATATTTAGTACAATATTGTACTATCTTTTCTAAAAAAGTATCGATTCCTGAGACAGCGGCAACGGCGGCGGCAGCGACCTATTCTTATAATACGGAGAGATAATGAAAAAAAATGTCAAATTTCAATGTTCTCAAAAAATTGGAATAACTCTGGAAATGATAAACATTTTTCAACGTTCTTAGGCTCACTTTAAAAGAAAGCTACGGAGAATTTTTTTTAATTATTAAGATATTTTCCCTAGTTTCTGTTCTAGCAACAAAGATGGTGCAAAAAGTCGCAAAATTTGAACAATGTGTAAATAATTAAAATTTTGTTAAATCATTATTTTTCATATTTTAGTAAGTTTTAGTAATATTTATGAAAATATTATTGTTTAGCATTTTTTTCAATTACTTGGTGAATATAATAATTATTTAAAATTTTGAAAATGTGTTGCACCAAGCTTGAGTCTAGGGTAGAATCTTGGGACAAAATTCTGAAAATATCGTGAAGATTTAGAAAAATACTATGAAAAATCACCTTTGAAATGAGTTGAAGAACTTTTGCAAATATAAATTATTTCTATAGTTATTCCAATTTTTCGGAAACATTGAAATTGAATTTTTTTTTGCCACTTTTTAAATTTTAATTTACATTCTGCCTTCAATTTGGGCTAAATAGACGCAACATTTTATTACCTTCCGTGCTATCATGAAGGGATAAAATTAATAACGATCCAGATCGTAATTAATATACATATATACTTATTAATCAAAAAATGTGTTAAATTAAAAATTATCGAGAAGGAAAAAGTCGCTTTTTATTAATAATCAGGAAAGAATTTGTCTAAATTATCTAATTATATTATAGCAAAAATGTTTTGAATGAAAAAATTAATGTTTACATTTTCGAAATATAAAATCAAGCTCCCTGCTTTGGGATTTGACATTGCATCTAATAACCGAGGAATGTCGTATTTTTAGCTTCACAGAAAATTACCGTTTCGCGAAAGAATATTTTTTATCGCTACTTAGCAATCAAGCCATATTTATGCATGTTCTTAGTCTAAATTTAGAGAGTAAGATTTGTACTTTATTTATTTATGAATTTGACAAATTTTTATCAACATTTTTTCATATTTGGCCCATGTAGCAATGACGAATGTTGTCATTTAATTTTCATAGTAATGAATATTTGTAAATTGTACATCATTTTACATAATTTAACGAAGAAATCAGTATAAAAAATGCATTCAAACACCGAAAATGCAGGAGATGCTAGTTTTTTTTTTGTCAAGAAATGTGATGAAAACGAGACCATCTTTTTATCGATCGCTACACATCTTTGAGGAGGATTAATGAACATTTTTCAACTTTCTTAGGCTCACATAAAAAGAAAGCCTCCACAGAATTGAAAAAATTATTAGTTAATTTATATTTTCATATTTTAGTAAGTTTTAGTAATATTTATGAAAATAGTATTCTTTAACATTTTTTTAATCACGTGGTGAGTATAATCATTATTGAACATTTTGCGAATTTTTTGCACCAAGCTTGACTCTAGGGTAGAATGTTGGGCAAAAATTCTAAAAATATCGTCGCAATTTAGAAAAATACTACCGAAAATTATCTTTAAAATGAGATGAAGAACTTTGGAACATACAAATTATTACTAGTGTTATTCCAATTTCTCAGAAACATCGAAATTGAAATTTGTTGTGCCACTTTTTAAAATTTAATTTACATTCTGCCTTCAATTTGGGCTAAATAGACGCAACATTTTATTACCTTTCGTGCTATCATGAGAGGGAAATATTAATACTATAAAAATATATATATATATATATATATATATATATTAATCCTATTAAGTAGATGGTGACTAAACAAAAATGTGTTAAAAAAAAATTTCGAGAAGGAAAAAGTTGATCGTTTAACAATAATTGAGTGGTTGAATAATAAAATAGCAGTCTTGATGTATATCGAAAATATCCGGCTACTTGTACCAACATTTTGGTAAAAATAGTCTAATTTCAAGGTATTGCGTTGCCACAGCCTAATGAAAAAGTAATAGTTTAGCATTTCACTAGTAAAAAATCACAAGCTTATTTTACTATACATAATCATTTTGCGAAAATATTGACTACTTCTTCAGTAATTTCAGTTGACAATTGATTAGTGAACTTTTCTTGTCGATTGCTCTCGATATAAAATGGTACTTGATTTTTTTCTAACGTGAATCAAGTAATGTTGAATAGATTAAGTGTGTAAGTAATTTTTGCTTTGTCATTTTGAAGCAGTAACTATAAATACGTATGCTGGTGGAGGTGTCGCAGCCGATTTCGAAATTTCAGAATACTGCCTATCATTGTTTTAATTATCAAGGAAATAGTATCAAACAAATCATTTCTTTAACAGAAAGAACAAAATAGTCATTATTTATAACGTTATAAATTTTATATATTTTACAACTCTTCTCTGGGTGAATTTTTTCAAATTTTCAAAAACACACAAAATTGATGCTCTTGTCTCGTAAGATGTCAAACTACCATTATAAAAAAACACTCATTTGAATTTAACTTTGATTTAAACTCGGTTCAGCCGCATTTTGAGGAATTCTTCGCAAAATAAGATAAAAGTAATAAAAGAATGTCACTCTACGGCAAACTTTCTTAAACATGAGTTTTATTCAAAGCGTTGTCATTTTGTTTGATTACAATGAAATATTATTGAGTATCAGATAACCATATATATACTTTGATATATGCAAATATAAATTACCCATTAAGAACATACATGTTCGAGTTTGTCCAGATCAATTTCATAAGTATTTTGCTTCAAGGACCGTACAACTGTATGGTGTAATAGACCCCATAGTGCGGTTTGCTATAGATCGTTATGAAGACAATGTCGTGATCTGGACTAAAACCCATTTCATGGACTCGTTCTCCTGTAGACTCACTGCCTAACCAACTGCGAAGTTCAACTCGAGTAATTCTTTTTCCTTCCGAGATGTGAAGAGCCGCCTCAACTATAGTGATACCGTCGTCATAACGTGGATTGGACGGTTGTCGTATATGGACGGGGATGCCAATTTCTTGTTCGCCTGGAACTATTTCGCCAAAGTTGACTATACCGTGATTGGCACCAACATCTATAGTTTCTGTTTCAATTCTAATAGAGGTTAATGGTGCAGGTCTGAGAACTGACGATTCAATCACATTGAGAACCAATTTTATAGCAAATATAAAAGCAAATTTCGCTGTATGCGACGGCATTTTGTACGTATATCAGAGTATAATCACTTGTGTCGGATTTAAGAATAACTGACTTCGAAATTGGATGACTTCTTTCATCAATTCGAAAGTCAATATGAAAATCTGCTGAAGATGATAAGCTTTTATACGATATAATATGAAATTTGCTTATCAGCGTTTAAATAAACCTTCAGTTAACGCATGTCTTTTGTATTGAATCAACCTGAATATCAAACAGTATGTTGAAACATCATAAAATATGTTTTATGTGACTACTAAGTCACACGGCGGAGGAAGGACTTAATGTTTACTTGGATTGGGTCTGAAGGGGTGATTTACGGAAACAAGTTATACAAATTTTAACAGGAGAGGAAATACCGGTTTTGCTGATAGTAAAATATTCTAATCACTAGCTCAAGAAATCTCTACAGAGAGCAATGAATTGTTAGAGGTCGAGGGTATTCGATGAAAGAAATGAATAGCACGCTTACATGTGAAATGTAAATAGATGAATAAGCGTTTAGGACCATTCTGAATTCATTGTCGACACAACTAAAACTAACATTAAAGGCTCATAGTAGAACAACGGATGAGGTGTTAAATCCTGCACTAAATCCTGCTAAATCGTGTAACTAAAATGGAGGCGGAGTAATTTGCTCCGACCTCACATCAAAAAAAGTTTTTAATTTGGACATTTTACTAAAAATCCTAATACGATGGGGATTTTACATTGGTTTTCGCGCCAAAACTACGGTTAGTAACAGGGGAAGAGGGTCAGTGGAAGTAAGGTTACGCACTTAAATAACATTTAGTACGTTTTCTGATGATAATTTTGAACAAAGTTTGCATATTTTGGGAAATATTTAGTGATGCATGTCGAGCCGATAATTCTCCGAGATACAGTTCAATCACTGTTAGAAATTTTTGCAATTTTAATATACATTTAATATACTTTTGTATATTAAATCTAACATCTAGGTATACCAAATCGCCTTTAAGAGACTATTTTATTAAATTTCATATACCGCATATTGATCATTTATCAGGAAAGTCAGATATTTGTACTTTACACAAATTAAAAACAATTTTGGCAGCAATTTTCAATTGAAAATAATCAAACATAATATTTTCTCCTAGATAAATATAAATTACACTGGTTTTTAAGAGAAAAGTTGAATTAAACAAATAATTGAGAAACCTAACCTCCAAGCACCTGTACTCACGTTAAAATTCTAACATTCACAGCGAATTTTAGAAAAAATTCCACCCGTACGTTGCACTTTAATTGTAAGTAGGAATTAAGTCGACGAATTCAAGGTTATTCCTTTATTTTTTAATATTTGACAGGATCTGAAGGAATCAAAGAACTTGCTGTTTTCACGCACTCTGTTTTACCGACTTTAATATACATGCATATTAATTTTACAACATGCTGGTATATTAAAATTAATGTACGGTATTTGCAAATGACTTTACTCACATGTATATTAAATTTCGACCAGATTTTTTTAACAGTGATAATAACCTAATAAGTTTGAAAATCGCTTTCATATTTCATATTTCAGAGTTCTCAGTCTTACCCCTATTCCCCTCTTTGACCCTTTTTTCAAGAATTCTTCATTTTTCTTGTTTTTTTTTTTTTCGTTGAAATGCGAACTGAATCAACATGTAGAACACAATAAAAAATTGAACTATTTTTTGTTGAAAATTCTACTATTATATTTTTTCTTTAGAATTTATCTCGTTTGGTTAAAAATTCTTCTATTTGGTTAAAAATTTAATCATTTTGTTGAAAATATAATATAATCTATTATTGATATTCATAAACAAATTTTTAACATAGAATTTTGAATAAACTTATCTTGCATATCTCACAATTTTATTTTGCACAGTCATTCTTTATAAATCAGAAGTCCAGTAAGGCGGTCACATTAAATTTAAGCGTTATTGACATTATGTAGCAGTATGAACTCACAAACCCGCCAAAAGATTATAAAACGATTCCCAATTCGGAAAAATCAGATTCTTCGTATAACACAACAATAATTCATAATATGTTTGTTGCAAGTTTTTTTTGGTGCTAATTTAACTAAAAATCTAAAAATAGATAATTATTTTGACTATAAAGAAACGAATTTCTGTGAAGTCTCTTTTTTTATTTTTTTCAATGATAAGTTAATTCAAATATAGTTCTCTGAATTCATCAGAGTTTCCTGTATAATTTGAGATGATTAGTAAACCATAATTATCTTAGCAGATGGCGAACAATATAGAAAATACACTAAATTAAATTCTTGTCATGAAATTTATCAATACAATCGTATTCGGCTTATCAATCTGCACCATTTTCATCTATTGTAATTTTCGATAAAATTAAACAAATAATGAAAATAATGAAAATTGTGCAGATTTACAAAAGGAATACGACTGCATTGGTAAGTTTGATGAAAAAAAATTCATTTGGTGTATTTTCCATATTGTTGGTCATATTTTAAGATAATTTTTCAAATCATAAACTGTAATCATAAACATAAACATATTATATAGAGGAAGAAGAAGAAGAATTCAAAAACTCATAATGCCGTGCAAATCAAGAAAGCGGTTACTACAATTGGGATTTGTCACCTGATTCGCAAATGTTTTTCATTTAAATATATAAACAATATGACGAAACGAATACCAATCGGAGGGCTTAATCCCAAATTGTAGTTACCGCTTTCGTTTTTTGGACGGCAGTATATTATTTTTTTAAAGTTCATGTTTTTTAATCATCCTAATGCAAATACAGTCAATTCTTGTGTTGGTAGAGACGCCGCGAAAAGAAAATAAGAAATCTGTCAACTGTTTCGACTATTTTTATGTGAGATTCGTAAGTTAGCCAATAAGGCCATTGAAATCAACCTTCGTTTTTCTTCTCTGATTGGAAGAAGCGATTCAACGGCTCAAGGGAAGGCCGCAACTATCAAAAAAAATTTCGGGGAAGGAGGGAGGGGGGAGTAATTTTTCAAGAGAGGATTTCCAGCGGCACACTCGCATACACTCAGGAAAGTACTATGTTTGTTTTGTTCGTTTTGAAATTGTAATATATAAGCATTGCATCACTGAAATAGTAAAAAAACACAAGTTCATTTTAGTACAGTCAATTAAAAAAATAGTGACTAATTCTTTAATGATTTCAGTTAGTAGTCAATTGGTGAATTAGTAAATTATAAAATTCTGCGCTTTTTTTAAAATGTGAATATAGTAGGAGAGAGTGGGGTATGGTGTCCGTGTGGGGCATGGTGTCAGTTACAAAAAACGCCCACGTTTGTTGATTTCCATATTATTTTTTTGAATACAATGACTTTCTTTGGTTGGAAAAATAGTGATGTGCTGAAATTCTTGTTTTAAAATAAGTGCCAGAAGAGTTATTATGAAAAAAACAGTTTTCACGGAAACAGATGGAAAAGTCTTTGGCAGAAATTAAGCACTTACAGCATATTTTGAAATACTTGAAGCATGAAAATATTAGATTCTAATAGGCGAAGTATTCCTTTAAACTGCTGGTATCATAAACTGTTTTTATAAGCGTTCTAAATGTACTAAAATTAATAAAATCTTGAAACATGATATACGGGGCATGTGATTTGAAGTTATATTTAATTATAATACGGTAAGTGCCAAGTTCCCGTTTAATTACTTTGAAATAGACTATCATGTGAAATTCGTGATTATAACCTACAAATATAAAAATTGTCGTTATAAAGGTAATAAATGTATTTGCATTCCTAATTATAGTTTCCTATTAAACTATACTTGAAAGGATTCTCTTTACTTAACCGCTCAATTTCATGTTTTATTCCTTTGAAAGAGACCTCGAAAGAAACCAGCATGTAAACTTTGAGGTTATAACCTAAAAAGATTGAAACTTATTGTTATGAAGTTTTTTGCATTCCTAATTATAATTTCCCATTTCAAACACACTTCAAGCCATTCTCTTTATTTATTAGGGTGTTCCTAATTACATGGGTTGAACAATAACTTAATAAATAGGATTTCGAATATTATTGATCAATGCCAGTTTTGAATTTTCGCGCCTTTGGTACCTTTCGGTAAACAAGATATCTGTTAAAGAAAAGAATAGAATTTTCAAGGAGCACGAAGGAATAGTAAGGAGTGGTATCACCCTATGTGTTTGGTGAGCAGAGGTGGGACAAGCGACGTCCAAGAATTCGTTAATGCTTGCCACGAATGAAAACTCGTATGCACGGTGGTGCACATGCGCAGAGCTGTTTTCGCAGTCACGTGTTATACCCACTCCCCTACATTATATTTGACATCTCGATGCATATGTAGGTTATGTTCGTTTGTGTTTTTATTTTGTTGGGTGTATATCACGTTCCTGAATTAAAATCGAGAAGGAAAATGGCATCAAAAATACGAAAAGGATGTAGAAAGTGTAAGTACTACAATAACATTATTATAATCATTTATGGATTACGTAAGTAAGGGATAAAGTTAATTTCAGTGAACAAAATATTGTACGTTAATATGTGCAAAATTTTTATATTTTATATGTACTCTTTAAATTTTATTGAAACATTCACATTCACAATTTTATTTTACTAAACCGGCAGCACAGAAATGTTCAAAAGAAAACACAAGTTCGAAACTTCAAACACGTGTTGACATCGTTGGCATGGCAACCGCCAGTGCGCATGTGCACCACCGTGCATACGAGTTTTCATTCGTGGCCAGCATTAACGAATTCTTGGACGTCGCTGGTCCCACTCCCCACTTACAGGGATACTACTCCTTACTATTCCTTCGTGTCAAGGAGTAAAGAAATTATAACTAGGTTTTGCGACATACTTTACTTTGATTGATAAGAAAAAATTTATTTAGTGTTGATCGTGTCTCGAGTAATTTTTTTTCGTTACATTATGCTTTCAAGCATTGTCCGCTTTTTATTCTACAACGTTCATATTCATGAAATAAATCGGCAGTAATAAGGCGGACACCATGCCCTAGGGTATGGGGTACGCTGACCGAAATGCAAGACTAACGATATTAATTAAATATCAAATAAAAAAAATATCAAAAAAATCGTTAAAAAACGTATTTAAGTAATGACATATGTAACATGATAATGTGAGCTTCTCGCCAAATGATACAGACATCAAAATCACTATTCAATTATAATTTAAAGGACATTTCATTCAAAGCCTGACACCATACCCCACTCACCCCTAAGGTTAAATAGATTGGAGGGGTAAATAATTCTTCTTTCTTCATTTTGAAGCAGTAACTCGTAAATACGTATGTTGGTGGAGGTGACCGAACCTATTCAGAAGTTTCACAATATAGCATTATATCATTGTTTGAATAAATCTGACAATTTTCGAGCACGGAAAAAAATTTATAGGTAAATCAGCGATATTTTATCCTTAGTTCGGCTACAAATATTGATAGAAAGGAACCAACGATATTGTTAAAATGTGTAAAGCAGGGATTTGCCGCAGAATTTATTGTTAGTATTATTATTAATTATTCATATATATATATATATATATATATATATATAAACCGTTAAAACAAAAATACTATATAGCTGAATTTAAAATATTGGAATTCTGAATATGGCGCTAATGAAGCAGGATTAATTTTGACGGAAGACTGAAATTTATAATTGATTGAAATATTTACCTCATATTTACCTCATTTCCAAAAATAAAAAATTACTTCAATAAAATTTATTTTATATAGTATTATTGATTTGATTTTACCTTATCTTTTTGTTTAAACTACACATTTTTCCGTATAGTTTAATATAATGAGAATAAATAAATAAATTCCTCAATTTTAACCAGTATCTATTCGGAATCAAAAAAAATTTAATTAAACTTTCTTATTGGTCACGTTTCCCATTTCTATAACCTTCTTTCAGAAAAAAATTGAATTTTCAACATTACTTGATATTTAAATAATATTGATTTAAAAAGTACATTGAAAACAAATTCTCATTGATTTAGAGTAATAACATTCTTGATTTAAAATAATGAGAGTAAATCAATTATTTCTTAAATGTTCACTTCATTTAATTTACATCATTTACTTTCACTTCAAATTTAAGAAACGAAGTTAACTAAACTACTTTCCTGATATAACAATAACTTTTCTCTGGATGAATTTCCTTCAAATTTTTAAAAACATTAAACCCTTAGGCTCTTTTCTCGAAAGATTTGTACGAAGAAACACATTTCTTGACAAAAATTCTTTCTAAAAAAGAAACAAAATTAATGTACTATTTATTTTCAATTTCAACATAAAGCTTAAAAATTAACTTATTTGGAAGCAAACATGAATTTAAAGAAAATTGTTCTTAATTTATACATGAACTATTTACTATATAAAAAATCTAACCTTACAATTTGGTCAAACTTCATATTAGAATTCCAATCGTCTATTATTCATATTCTTTGCATAACCTGGATCAAATTTTTTGCTCTACACATTAATTAAAGTTCTTTCAAGCTTATAATGCATTGAAACTTATATGGAATTGCAAAATTAATGTTTTTTTTAGAAAAACATTTCATAAAATACATGTGTTTTTTCACTGTATAAGATGAAAATTCCATCTGAAACACTTCCTTTTTGATGAAGACTTATTTTTATTATGTATAATGATTGTTTCAAATTCAAAAAAATAATAGTAAAAGCACTTTTGTGTAGAAATTAAAATTAATCTTTAAAATTCTCCCGACTCTTTGGAGTTATGATTTTGGCACCAGGTATCGAAATGGTCGATCACCATTCCCGATACATGTCTCGAAAAGCGAATATTCCGTGCATGCTTTACAAAAAGGATTTTTAGCAATTCTTAGTAAAATAATATAAAAAAGAACAAAAAATTATCACTCAATGGTAAGCATGGTTGAACATTAGTTTTATTTATTCTATTAGATTGATCACTGTAAAAATTAGAGATCTATTTTTCACGGTATCATTTTTTGCGTATCCTTTTTTGAATAGAATTAGTTCATGCTGCTATTTTCAATGTAAGACAAATGAATCTGGATTGCCACCAGTGGTTTCATTTCGAACCTCTCGAGACTGTTTTTTCTATGTCTTATTTCAATACCTGAAAATAGCACTACAATAATACTTTTTTTCACAGTGTTTGATTAAAATTGAATTTTTTTAATTATCAGATTGAAACTTGCATACTTTGATATATACAAATATAAATCTCACAATAACAGCTGGAGTTTGTCTATAGATGAATTTGATAAACAATTTTAAAGACCGTACAACCTTACGGTTTATTTAACTATTTTTTTATTTATAAATTGTTGTTGATACAGGACAACGTCTGTCGGGTCCGCTAGTTATATATATATAAACTTTCCAGTGGACTGAATTGTGAATCTAAACCATTCTCGAATCCACTGGAACACACACACAAAATTTCATTAAAATCGGTCCAGCCGTTTAGGAGGAGTTCAGTCACATACACATGGATAGAAGAATTAGATATATATAAAGATATAAAAGCGAAGATCACTTTACGCGACGCCATTTTTTACGTATGCTAGTGTACAATCACTTGTGTCTAGTCTAAGAACAACTGAATTTGAAATAATCTAAAACCTTCTGTTAATTAGAAAGTCAATATGGAAATCATTTTGATTATCAGCGTTCAATAAATATTGAAAAAACATGATGAAATACCTTTTACGAGAAGAATAAACCACACAATGGGAGAGGGAATACATTTTTGTTTTCTCGATAATGTATTTACCTCGCGCTAAGCTGTCAGTCTTTGTACTTCCCTACCTTTACGTAAAATCTTTGACAATTAAATGTGAAATCATCGAAAGTAGCAATTTGGTGATTGTGCATTCTCTTTTGTTAAAGCTCCTTCGGCTTTAACGAACACATTCTCATCGCATGTCTCGTGCTTCGCACTCGAATAACATTTGTCCAATACGCGAATTTTTCTATATTATGTACAACTTGAATATATTAATGTATACTATATTAATATCTGTATTTCGGCTCCGAACTGCTCATTCAGATATAGCAAAATAAAGTACAAATTTTATTTTTCATGATTATTTCAATATTCCTTTCTTATTTTCCATTAATCTCTAGTCGTTTTTACACAAAAACTTGTTGATTTCTAATGTTATTTTTCACGATTGAATCAAAAACTACACGTCCTATAAAAAAATGGATCAAAGCAAATTTGTTGATATCATTTAGACGAACAAATTATGACATCAGCTTAGGACCGATTTTAAAACAAAACTGTAGTACGCATATTTTCAAATCTTACGAATTGAAAACTGTAATTTTCCCTTCGTGTTTTTTTTAGAATATTTACAAAACGTGATTTTTTGTAAATATTGTGCCTCTGTTCGCAATTTTTGAATTGGACAGAACAAAATAAAGCAAATGCATTTTATTATTTGTTCTTTATTTCACAATATATTTTTTTTATTCATTGTACAGAGCATATGTAAACAAATTTGTTTTAGATAAATAAAGTGATTTCGTTTTTACCTATTTTTGTTGTTGCATAGTTTAAATGGACACCGACGTGAAAACTATTTTTTCTGACTTAGGGGGCCTGAAAACGTCAACATTTGATGTAATCCACGAAAGTCGTTTTTCACATAAAATCAATACCTTCCCATTATGATGAGAATATAATAATTCATTATTTTTTGTGCGATCAAAGTTTGAATTTTCGATTTTTCCAAGAAAATTCACAAAAATGTCATGATATTCTTGTAGGGCTTTCGAAAAGTAACGTTTTTCGTATCTCGACTTTTTTCCATATCGCGCTTTTTTCGCTTAAAATGTTAATTTTCGTTTTTTTGAGGGGATTTCGAAAATGCTATAACGAAAAAAGTCGCGGGGATAAATTGTTCGAATTTTTGAGTATTACGGATAGACGTCCATGGAATTTCTGAATTTCGAAAAAAATGGTCTAAACATTTTGAAAATGCTCTAACTTTTTGAATTTCTATCCAAAATAGCTGGTTAACGAACTCGATCTTTCTTTTTGGCCCCTGGAACTGTGTGCCAAAGCACAATCCAATCCGATTAGTCTTTCAAAAGTTATCCGGTATACGGACGATGACAACGACAACGACAGACAGACACCGACGTGAAAAATATTTTTTCTGACTCAGGGGGCCTCAAAACGTCGACATTTGATGGAATCCACAAAAGAAATTTTTCATATAAAATCAATACCTTCTCATTATGATGAGAATGTAAAAATGTAAATGAGTAATAATTAGATTTTGATGCTTATCATTTCTGATAGTTTAAAAAAATGATTATTTTAACGTGATTAATGTAAGGTTAAATAAATTAAGTGTGTAAATAATTCTTGTGTTTTCCTTCCTTTTTGAGCACCAACTCGTAAATAAGTATGTTGGAGGAGGTATCTTAGCCTTTTTAGAAGTTTCACAATACTGAATTCTATCATAGTTTCAATAAAGCTGAAAATGTTACACAATCGCGTTTTTTCATTAATATTTCCTATTTGTCACTTTTGTCATTTCCATAACCTTATTTTTTCCAAAAAACACCGTTATAACAATTTTAAGTCAAATCGGTTTGTATTCTTGAAGTTAAAAATTTTGACTCAAGATTCTAAATCAGCGACCCGAAAATTCCCGAAGTAGCAATTCTCAGCCTTATTCGTTTTGTTTATATAGTTATGATGCAGCATATTGAATCCCCTATTTTAAATTTTTAAATTTTGATTCCAAATTCTAGATCAGCAACTCGAAAGACCCCGAAATGTCAATTTTTTAATCTTACCGGTGTTTTGTTACAGTTTTGACCCGCCACATTGAATTTAACAATTTTAACTTAAGATTCGTGTCCAGGCGGGAAAAACCACTTTGCGCACACTTTACATGCAAGAAAAGACATACCTTCGGTCCAGGTTGGAAAAAAAAGTTTCTATGTCAAATTTGAGTGTATAGTAGTTTTATTCACATTGTTGATAGGTTTTTTGAATACAATTGAATATTATTGATTATCAACAACAGCCAACAGCCATACCACGCTGAAAAAACCAGTTCTCGTCAGATCACTGAAGTTAAGCAGCGTTGGGCGCGGTTAGTACTTGGATGGGTGACCATTCGAGAAAACTGAGTGCTGTTGGCACATCGTGGGTGTGGTGAGCCCACACTTGTAGTTATTTACTACAAGTTATCCACCTAGAAACACTACCCGAATCGGGTAGTGTCACGCCTACCCCGAAAGGGAAATGGCTTAATGGTATACATCAGGTTCACGCTTACATTCCTTGATATATACAAATATAAATTTCAAAATAACAAAAGTTTATGCTGGAGTTTGTGCAGATCAATTTGATAAACATTTGGCTTAATGAAAGCCGTACAACCTTACCCAGTAGTCTATCGAATGGTGCGGTTTACTCCAGAACCTTATGATGACACTTTCGCGATCTGGACCAAATCCCATTTCATGGATACGTTCTCCTGTAGACCCACGTCCTAAGAAACTTTGAACTTCAAATCGAGTAATTCTTTTTCTCCGCGGGTTTGTTATTCTGACCTGATACACACTGACACCATTGCCAGTATCTATGGGCGGTGCATGTACTGGGAAGGTGGCTAAACTTTGTTCGCCTGGAACTGGTTCATCAAACTGTACAAAACCGTAATGGGCACCAACATCTACAATTTCGGATTCAACTCTAATAGATGTTAATGGTGCAGGGATGAAAGCTGATGATGGAACCACATCGAGAACGAATTTTGTAGCAAATATAAAAGCGAATATCAGTTTCGACGACGCCACGTTTTACGTATATAAAACACTGGTGCCTGATCCAAGAATAACTGAATTTGAAATATTCTGAACCCCTTCTTTAATTGGAAACTCAATATGAAAATCTGATAGTGTGACAAGCGTTTACACAATCTATTAGCAGAATTTGCTTATCAGCGTTTAAATAAACATTCAGTTGACGTGCGATATTCGTTTTCGAAAACTAAGCATCAAGGAATGTTTAAAAACATAATAAAATACTTTTTATGAGATGATTAAACCACTTGACCAGAGAGGGTCCAGATGTTTACTTAGAAGGGGTCTGAGAGGGTGATTTACGGAAAGAAGTTTGTAAAATTTCAATAATTAGTTTCAAATGCTCATTATCTCTGAAAGTTATTGAAAAAAATTGAGTGTTTGAATAATAAAATTTAGTCATATTTCATAATTTTACACTCAGAAGAATATTTTCCTTGAATAAAAGAAACAGTTTCTTTAACATGATTATCTTAATTTAACCAAAAATAACATTAAAACGAAGAAAACCATTTTTAATTAAAGAGAAATTTGCATTGGAACAAAAGAACATTTCTATGAACCAATTAAATTTCTTTGACTCAAAGAAACTTTTCTTTCATTGAAAGCCAAGGAATATTTTCCTTTGATTCAAACCATCTTTTTTTTAGTGTACTAATGAAATAGTAAACAACTCGAAAGTTTTGCTATTCGTATTTTGAACTTTTTTTTGTCGGTTGTTCTCGATATAAAATGGTGTGCGTTTATTTTTAACGTGAATAAAGTAAGGTTAGATAGATTATGTGTGCAAATAATTCTTGTTTTTTCCATTTTAAGGAATCAGTAACTCATAAATGCGTATTTTGGTGGAGATGATGTAACTCATTTAGAAGTTTCACAATGCTGCCTTCGGTCATAGTTTAAATAAAGCTTAAAATCTTACACAATCGCTTTCTTTTATTGAAATGTTCTATTTTCACGTTTTTCATTACTATAACCTCTTTTTAATCAACATATACTATCTCTAAATAAATTGACATATTTTCACAAAGCAATTAGTAGTTTTCCACTATCGAATATTAGTAAATGTTTCTACTTGTCATCTCGTCGTCCCGAAAATCGGGATGAGTAGTCAAATATTTTTAGCATACTAGTAATTTTATACTAATCTTTAGTGGCTCACTTTTTTTTAAATTTGATTAGTAGAATTTTATTAATAATCAGTGAGATTATTTCTTCAATTTTATAAGCACTGACTAGTATTATATAATATTTCGTAAAGTTAGCCCTGCACGAACTGAAAAAGGGATTAGTTCTACGGACAGTTCCGTAACGGTGAACAATTCTTTAATTTTAACAATTTTTTTGTATTCAAAAAATTATTTTTCTTTAAATTAAATAAATAACATTCGGCAAATTCTTTCTTCTTTGAAAGATACTTCCACTTTAAATTTGAAAAAATGAAACGTAACTTTTCTCTGGGTAAATTAAGAAAAATTAAGACTTAAAATATTAAGGCTCAGGAACACCCAGAAGAATATATTGTTTCGAATAAAAGAAACCGCTTCTTTAATATATTTATTTTTGTTTAATTAAAAATTAATTCGAAATGAAGAAAACCAGTTAAAATTATATAAAAATGGTAACCAGAACAAAAAGCTATTTCTTCAAACCAAAGAAATACTTTTCAATCAAGAGAAATTTCTTAAAATCAAACAAACTATTCTTTACCTGAGAGCCAATGAATATTTTCGTTGAATGTAAGAATCTTTTTTTTTAGTGTGAATCACAACCAATTAAGAAATTTTCTAACTAAACAATAGTTTGAATCCGACTTGAGCAAAAAAATTTCAATGAAGATTCCATGAAGATTCTTTAAGCTTCTATAGTTTTTTAAATATAATTCAGGTACTCTACTTTTATTTTCGTATTCTGATGAATTTTACCTGCGTCGTTCGGAAATTGTCGGTGAATTTGAAAACTGTTGAAAATTAACAAAATTTCGACGATTACTTTGAACATATAAAAAGTCGAGAAAATTACGAGCAAAATTAGAAAATTATATTTTTAGGGAAAAAATTCTCCTGGCCTCGAAAATACTGCAGACCGCATAAAACCGATAGGATGCCTTTTTTATATTAGCAGAAATTTCTTTTCAATATTGAAAAAAGTGAGGTTTTCCAAGAAAACCCAACCTTTTTTAGTTTTCCCCATCTTTTTTTTACAATTTGTGCTTATATATAAGAAAGAAAGGTATGCTATCAGATTTATGCGGGCTAAACCATTTTTGAGGCCAGGAGAATTTTTTTCTCTAAAAATATAATTTTCGATTTTTTTTGTGAATGATCCAAGATATTGAAAAAAAACGAGAAGTATTTTTTGTAAAACATTTTAGCTCTGATTTTAGATGTTCAAGCATTTATTTTAGACATTTTTTTCCTTTCCTTGTTTCCGAGAAAAATTCGATTTTATGAACAAAAAATTCTTCTGGCCACAAAGATTGTTGCAAATAAACGACCAAATTGTAATATTCGTAACTTTATGGAAAATTTTTATTCCTGAAATTGAAAAAATACGTGTGTCGCCTAATTTCCTCTATAAAAACAACATATTTCGTCGCTGAGAGATTCTGCGACTTAAAGTGTAGAACTTGCCTTCTACAGTATTTTCAGGAATTTTAAATGAAATAAGATAAAAGGAATAAAAGAATGCCATTCTGTAGCAAACTTTATTATGCATTAGTTTTATTCACATTATTGTTAGGCTGTTTGGTTACAATTGGATTTTTCAGTTCCAGATGGCCATTTACATTTGGTAACACAAATAAAAATTGCGCAATAAGAACAGTGAATGCTGGAGTTTTCCGGATCAATTTGATGAATAATTTGACTTAAAGACCATACACCTTTACGGTATAATTAATCCCAAGGTTCGGCTTACTCCAGAACCTTATTTTGACGCTATCGTTATTTGGACTCAAACTCACTTCCTCGACACGTTCTCCTGTAGAATAAATGCCTAAAAAACTTATAACTTCAACTCGAGTAATTCTTCTTCCAAGCCTGGTAGAAAATTCGGCTTCAATCACAGTGACACCATCGCTCAGTTCTCGTGGATTGGACACGGCGCGTACTTGGACGGATTTGCCAATTCGTCTTTCGCCTGGAACTCTTTCTCCAAACATGACTACACCGCGATGGGCACCAACATCTGCAACTCTACTAGATGCTGATGGTGTAGTTCTGACAGCTGATGATGGGATGACATTGATAACCGATATTATCACAAATGTAAAAGCGAATATCAGTTTACACGACGCCATTTTTTACCTATTTCAGAGTATAATTACTTGTGACTTATTTAAGAATCACTAACTTAGAAATTGGCTGACTACTTTCGCTAATTAGAAAGTAAATATAAAACTCTGAGAAATGTGACAAGCTTTTATACAACCTCTTATCAAATTTTGTTATCAGCGTTTAAATAATCCTTCAGTTGACGTGTCGCTTTTGTCTTCAATTGACTGAATATCAAGGAATATTTTAAAAGTTCATAAAATACTGGTATTAAACCAGGAAAAAACATTTGTTACGAATTCATGCAGACTGTTTTATTAGAAATTTCATAAATATTACGTTCCGGAATGTGACCGGTTCCCTTATCAGATAACTTTCAACATAGCGGAGATTTAGCGACAGATCATGAAGCTTTTTGCCAAGTTGTCACAAAACAAACAACTGACAATATACGTGGGTAGTGGTTAGAAAAGACAATAGTAAAATACATAGTCTTGGTTGCTCACAAGTCAAGACCATGTTTTTACTATTGTTTTAATATTTTCACTATTAGCGACAGATTAAGACGCTTGTTGCGAAGTGGTTACAAAACAAACAAGCGTCAATATAGGGGAGACCATCCTACAATTGATAATGAACCTAATATAATCATTAATTAATAATCATAATATAATCATTAATTTGAAATACTCATTTATATGAAAAAAATTAATTTAATTCAATTAACAGTTAGGCCTCTATATGTGTTGATAAATTAAAATCAGTAATAATTATTGTAAGTATATTTGTGTTTTCAATCAATGATTATCTAATGTAGGTTCATTATCTACTGTTGGGTGATTTCCCCTACGTTGGTAGTCGTTACAAAAAAAAATAGTAAAAAACGTGGTCTGGATGTGTGAGCATCCAAGACCATATTTTTTACTATTTTCTTTTCTAATGACTACCTACGTATATTATCATTTCTTTCTTTTATGACAACTTTGCATCAAGCTTCTTGGTCACATATTCTTCTGATTCGTCCATGAACTTTTGTCCACCTTCTTATATATATTATATATTATAATATATATGTATATTATATTCATCATATTATATATAATAATAATTATATCATATGTTATATTCTCATATATTTTGAGAAATTAAAAAAAAAGATCACCGCACGTGGCGCCAGCCTGGCCCAATGGCCAAGCAGATCCTTACAAATACTTTGTTAGTGATTGTGATGCAGCCTATTTAACTACAACTTTAGCAATATTTCCTTCTTATTGTTTCAAGAAAGCTGAAAATGTTGCCCTCCATGAGCGTTACGTATTTTATAAACGGTCACTACATTAAAAAAATCATTTATCTTGTTTATACGAGGAAATCAGGTTTAATATTATAATAAAAGGAGGTGTTTCGGGTTTCAATCATGCGTAAAACTACGAATCTGGCCGACGTTTCGTGAAAATTGCAGTTCACTTCTTTAGGCTTCATATTGAGAATAAATCAGTGCTGTATATGATGTTGCATTTTTTTAATTCGCCAAAAAAAATGTTGACATTGTTTATATAAAGAAAGATTTTTTTGAAGCAGATTTATTTGATGCCTGTGTCAATGAAAAGTGCTTATACAGTGAGCATAAATAAATCCATCCATAGTAAATACACCCCTAGTACTTCATAGTGGTATTATATTTGAATAAAAAACATATTCATTTAAAAATAAAACTAATAGTACCAAACAAATCATTTGTTAATTTCAAGAAGAAAAAAGGTTATTATTGGAAATCAAATATGTGTTTATTTTAAGAAAATTCTAAGGTTGATTTTTTAAGAAATTTTCAAAACATTCAACTTGGATTCAGACTTTGTCCAATGAATCACAATCAATGAAGAACACTTCCAATTAAACAATATAGAAATTCATTCATCATCATATTTGCGTTACCATATAATTCCTTATGCAATGTAAACTTTAACAGAGACATAAACGTACCTCTGGGAATTCTTAATAAAATAAGATAAAAGGAATAAAAGAATGTTACTCAATGGCAAACTTGGTTGAACATTATTTTTATTCACATTCGTGTTAGGCTATTTGATGGAAACTAAATATCATTGATTATCACATTGACATTCACATAATACTTTGATCTTATGTACAACATTAAATTGCACATAAACAACAGATCATTTTTGAGTTTGTCCAGATTAATTTGATAAAAAAGTTGACTTAAGGACCGTACAACGTTACGGTATACAGAATCTTAATTTGACACTATATTGATTTGGACCAAAGCCCATTTCACGAACAAGTTTTTTTGTAGAATGAGGGTCTAACCGACTTTGAACTTCAACTCGAGTAATTCTTCTTCCAAGCGTTTAAAAATCGCCTGATACATAGTGACACTATCGTCAATTTTTGGTGGATTGTGCGTTACACGTATTTCGACAGGAGCGCCAATTTGTGTTTCACCGGGAACTCTTTCTCCCAAGATGACTATACCGCGATTGGCGCCAATATCTACAATTATTGATTCAACTCTAATAGACGTTAATGGTGCAGGTCTGACAGCTGACGATAGAACCACATTGATAAGGAATTTTATAAGAAACATAAAAGTAAAGGTCACTTTACGCGACGCCATTTTTTACGTATGCCGGAGTATTATCACTTGTGTCTGATCTAAGAATTACTGAATTTGAAATAATGTGCACAACATATATTATCAAAGTTGCTTTTTAGCATTCAAATAAACCGCCAAATTAACGTGACTTACGTCTACAAAAAAGGAAAATATGAAATATTTAAAAAAAATCATAAAATACCCTTTTTTAGACGATTAAACTACACTTACGATATATGGTTTGAGGAACGTCTATGTTTGAGAAATATCATTCAAGGCTTTTTTATCTCACCTCCATAAAAAGTGCAATTTAAAGCCTGCAAACAATCACTGAAAAGATATTTTTCCGTCGTTGGTAAAGAGAAAAATGAAAAAAAATGTTGGATACCAGAAATTACAGAAAATTTTTGGTTATTTAAAAAATTACGAAAGATTTCGGAAATTTCTGGTAGGTTTGGAAATTTGATAAATTACCGCAATTTTTCGGGAAACATAAGATATCCAAAAATTTCAGAAATTTTCGTCAATATATGTTAATTTATCGGTAACTTATTAACTGCTTGGCCATTAGGCCATTAGGCCAAGCAGTAACTTGTAAATACTTTATGTTGTGAAAGTGACATAGCCTATTTACGCAATATTGCCTTCTTATTATTTCAAGAAAACTGAAAATGTTGCCCTCCCCCCATAGGTGTTACATATCTTATGAACCGTCACTATATTAAAAATATATATTCTTTATCTGGTTTGTAAGAGGAAACAGGTTTAATATTGAGGATACAACAGTCCTGCATATGATGTATCTTTTCAGGTCTTCGAGACGCATCGATTGACCTATTGAAGAACCTTTCATGTCCTTCCATAACCTACTAATACCGTTTCTTAATAAAAAAAAAATTATTCACCTCGTTCATATAAGGAAATTTTTTTTAATGTTGTGTAGGTAACAGCACTGTATTTGATGTGATTCTTCGCGTTTTCGAATTGCTTCGAATGATCTATCGAGGAAACTTTGATGCCCTTTCATGAACTATCAAAAGT
Organism: Andricus curvator; assembly: GCA_932195095.1. Classification (NCBI taxonomy): domain Eukaryota; kingdom Metazoa; phylum Arthropoda; class Insecta; order Hymenoptera; family Cynipidae; genus Andricus; species Andricus curvator. The sequence continues at coordinate 963,836 of CAKNYM010052989.1, forward strand.
GATTTATAAAATTCAAGAAAATTTTTCAGTTCATTCATGTATGAAAACTTATTTATTATTTGAAATATAACACTACTCTAACTTAAAAAGTGGTTCCTTACAAAAAAAGACACATTGACACATTTGATGGTCTCTCTGATTTTATGGAAATAAGATTGTCGGTATAAGATAGGAAGAGCAACTTGATAAAATAAGTGTCAGTTCTTGTTTTTTCGAGAAAATAAACCTCCCTCTATGAGAAATCAAATTGACTTGAGGCCTGTGAGGAAGCATTTTCATAAATCGAAGTTAACACAATAATTTCTTTAATTAAAAAATGAATTTTCTCTGGGTGAATTAAAAAAAAAAAATTTTAACACAAAAGATTCAGGATTTTCTCTTGTAAGATGCTAAACTAACACAACAAATTCTCATTTCTATTCAAGGGTCACAATCAAATAAGAACTTTTCTATTTGAATAATATAAATTCTCTTTTCATCATCTTTGCATCGCCATATAATTCATGATGTAATGCAAACTTTAACAGAGACCTACAAGTATTTATGTAAGTCTTCATAAAATAATAAGATGGAAGGAAGAGAAGAATCTTACTCTATAGCAAACTTTGTAGAACATTAATTTTTCACATTGGCGTCAGGCTGTTTGATTACAATTGAATATTATTGATTATTGAATTAACATTCACATAATAGTTTGATAATATATAAAAATGTAAATTGTACATAAACAACGGAGCATTTTTGAGTTTGTCCAGAAAAATTTGATAAAAGAGTTGACTTACGGACCGTACAACGTTACGGTGTAATTGATCCCAAGGTTCGGTTTACTCCAGAACCTTATTTTGACACTATAGTGATTTGGACCAAACCCCATCTCATGAACACGTTCTCCTGTAGAATGAATGCCTAACCGACTTCGAACCTCAATTCGAGTAATTTTTCTCCCAAGCGAGTTTTTAAAAATCGCCTGATACACAGTGACACCATCGCCAATTTTTGGTGGATTGGGCGTTACACGTATTTCGACAGGATCGCCAATTTGTGTTTCGCCTGGAACTATTTCTCCAAAGTTGACAATACCGCGATTGGCGCCAACATCTATAACAGTTGGTTCAACTCTAATAGATGTTAATGGTGCAGGCCTGACAGCTGATGATGAAGTCACATTGTTAAGCAATTTTATAGCAAATATAAAAGCGATTATCAGTTTCAACGACGCCATTTTGACGCATGCCAGAGTATGATCACTTGTGTCTGATTTAAGAATAACTGACTTTCAAGTTGGCTGATCACTTTCGCTAATTATAAAGTAGATATGAATCTGCTATCAAATTCGCTTATCAGGGTCTGAATAAACCTGCAGTTAACGTGTGAATTTTGTCCTTAATAAACTCAATATCAAAAAATATTTTCAAACATAAAATTATGATTTCATATTTCACACAGAATTTCAAAATTGTAAATCGGCGAGCAAGTCAAACAAATTATGTATATACCAGACTGTCAGATTCTGTTATGCATTTCCATTTTGAACAAGTATAAGGCATAATTCATGAAATGGATAGTCAATAGATAAATCACTATCGCTATCGGAAATGGTCAATTTAGATTGCGTATTCACTAGGTTTCAGACCGATTCAAATTTTCCAATCGGTTCTTTGTTTTTGGGTAGAACAATTTCCACAGAGAGCAACGAATTTTCAAAGTGCGAGGTATTAGATGAGAGTTGAGTAGGTTGCACAAATATACGTAAATGAACTGTTTAAGAGAAAAGAAATTTGTTTCGGTCTTGCGTTCTAAAAATTAGTTTATCAACCTGTAATAAACTAATTTTTGTAACACATGACCGACACAATTTCTTTTCTCCTATCAGAAAAATTATTACAAAAAAACTATGCTCAAGTCCAAAATTATTTTATAACCGAGGCACTACAATTGTATGAATCTATTTGGAATTTGTAAGGAAAAACCTTATTTTATCGACTTCTCCCAGACTATTTATTCAGAATTTTACAAATAAATGACGTTTCGGAATCGGACCGATTTCCTCATCAGATTCTCTTTAACATTTCGCAGTTAGTTTGTTAGTATTTTGAAACCAATTATATAATATACGGATAGATGAAATCCAAAACTTTTTTAAAAACATATTGAATACTCGTTCTCAATATAACTAGTAATGCTCAGTTTTTTAAATTAAATAGGACCTTGATGATGGAGAAGGATATAGAATATAAATAATACTTTATGTTTTGAAGTTAAAAATTGTTGTATAATAGTTATGTTGAAAATTTAAAAATTAAAATTTAAAGGGATGACAGTATGTGTACCCTTCGTCATCCCTTTAAATTTTAATTTTTTACCGTAACTATTATACAAAAATGTTTAACTTCGAACAATAAAGTATTATTTAAATTCTACATACTTCATCATAAAGGACCTATTTAATTTCAAAAAATGAGCATTACTAGTTATATTGAGAACGAATATTTAATATGCTTTAAAATTTTTTTTCGATTTTATCTATCCGTATATTATATAATTGGTTTCAAAATACTAACAAACTATCTACGAAATGTTAAAGATAATAATCTGATGAGGGAATCGGTCGGATTCCGAAACGTCATTTATTTGTTCAATTCTGAATGAATAGTCTGGAAGAAGTCGATGAAATAAGGTTTTTCCTTACGAATTTCAATTTGTTATTACCCAGACGTTAAATTAAGAATATCAACATCCCGAAGTTCTTTTCATGTATGAATCTATGAAAGTACGTGGACGAATAAACTATTAAATCTTTAATGATGTATTTAATATTTTTATTTTGAAACTTTAAACTTTTTTTTAGAGCAGATGCTAAGGTACAATTATAGAGAGATTGCTAATTCACTAGAGAAAAATACGTATTACTCTGTGTATGAGTAATGTAATACGTTCTTCTATGAAAATTATATTGTCAGCAGGCATTCTGCAATTATAACACTCAGAGAAAAAGTTGTCTTCAAACAAAAGTATCGTCCTCTAGCCTGTTTTTTTTTGAACCAACTGAACATCTTCTTTATGCAAACAGAATGATTTGGCTGCAAGATTAGATGAAGTTGGTCGCGAATAGATGTTTGCTGCAAAATGATTCTTTTTGAAACAAATGAAAACTCTCTCATTCTTGAGAGGAAATTTCATTCGTGATACTGCTCATTTTCTTCCTAAGAAGAGCTAGGAGTCGATACAAATAGTTTTAGATGCTCAAAATTTCTGACAGTTATTGAAAAAAAAATTGAATTAAGTAATACAGTCCTAATTGGAAAGTTTGGTGATTACAACTGCGTCTCATAAAATAAACAGTTTATTATTACTATATTGAACAAAAATGTGTCGTATTTAAAATTAGCCAGTAGAAAGAAAGTCGATCGTCTAACAGTATTTGAATAACAAAATAGTAATATTTTGGCATTTCTCTATTCAAATAGTAAAGAAATCACAATTTCCTAATCAATTACTGAACTTTTGTTGTTGATTGTTCTCAATATAAAATAGTAAGGATCATTTGAGCGCAAATAAAGTAGGGTTAAATAGCTTAAGAGTGTAAATAATTCTCGTTCTTTTATTTTGATGAAGCAGTAACTCATAAGTGTGTATGTTGGTGGAGATGACGTAGGTTTCTTAACAGTTTCACAATACTGTCTTCTACCATTGTTTTGATAAGGCTGAAAATTTTCCACAATCGCAATCTTCAACTCAACTTTTCTATTTGTCACGTTTCCTATTTCTATAACCTTCTTTTAATTAATATACGCAGCCTTAAATAAATTCATATATTTTCACAACGTAATGAGCCAGTTTCCACTATCGAATTAGTGATTTTCTACTTCTTTTTTTGTGACTTTAGGTTTAGAGAATACATAAAAAAAATTACTTGATTTAAAGAAGTAACTTTTCTTGGTTTACAATAAAGCTGAATAAAATATTTCTTTAACTTTTGAAGTGGGTGTTGCAAAAAAGTGCTTCTGGGAACTCTCAATAAAATAATAAGATAAAAGGAATAAAAGAATGTTACTCTATTGAAAACTTTGTTGATCATTAGTTTTATTCACACTGTTGCTAGGTTGTTTGAGTACAATTGAATATTATTTATTAACACATTGACATTTACGTCACACTAAATCTGATGATATCAACTTGGTCTGCAACAGAATTTTGATATATGAATGGAAATCGTACTTCAACAATAGTTCATACTGGATTTTGTCCAGATCCATTTTATAAACAAGTTGACTTAAACACCGAACAATTTTATGGTGTAATTGATCCCAGCGTTCGGTTTACTCCAGATCAACAATTTGACTTCGTAGTGGTTTGGACTCAAAGCTATTTCATGGACACGTTCTCCTGTAGAATGAGCGCCTAACCGACTTTGAAGTTCAACACGAGTAATTCTTTTTCCATACTTGGAGGTAAGAGTCACCACTATTGAAGTGACACCTTTGGGAAATCGGCATAGGAGTGGTTTAGGCGGTATGTTTACATCGATGGGATGGCCAATAAGTTGTTCGCCTGGAACTCTTTCTCCAAAGATGACTAAACCGTGATTGGCACCAATATCTTTAATTTCTGATTCAATTTTAATAGACGTTAATGGGGCAGGACTGAAGGCTGATGTTGGAACCACATTGCTAACCAATGTTATAAGAAATATAAAAGCGAATATCAGTTCACACGACGCCATTTCTTACGGATGTCAGAGAATAATCACTTGTGTGTGATCTAGTTCTAACTAATTTTGAAATTGCCTCAACTCTTTCGCTAATTAGAAAGTAAATACGAAAATCTGATGTCGCAAGATTTTTATAGGGTCTGTATATCATCAAATTTCCTTATCAGTATCTCAATTAACTGTCAGTTGACGCGTGACTGATTATCAAGAAATTAGGTTATTTCACAATCACTATCTGTTCAGAAAATATTAACTTATCGTATGCTATCGCGAATATTAAATATGACAAATGCATTGATGTTCTTATGAAAATCATTACAGAAGAATTTTAAAAATAAAATATGAAAGAATATTAGATTTGTTGAATTTATTCTCCGAAGAAGGATATAGATCCTTCTTTTAGGTACGTGCGATTTTCAAGTAACGGCCAAGTAAATTACACTAAAATAATCAACGAAAAGCTATTTTGTTGAGGTTATCAAGAACGAAAGAAGTAAAAAAATGTAAAATCAGGAAAATAAAGACGATTACCATTAATAAATAGTGAAAAAATGTTAAGTAAATACATTTGAGACTTGCAGTGTAATTTGAAGCTATGTGGAGAAAATTAGATCTTCAACACTGTAACAGTATTATTAGAAGAACATAAATTCTGGTCTTAAATCTGAAAATAATTTTTAGTATCTCTGAATAAAAATCAAAATTTTTTCGTAGGATAAACCGTTTGCAATTTGCAATGTTACAAACAAATGATGTTTTAACAAAATTGACATTTTGCATAGTTGTACCTCAGAATCTTTATTGCTCAAAAGAGTTTAAAACTTGTACAATGTAAATTGTTCTTAGAAAATTGCTAATTTTAACAGGAGATCGTCCAGGCTTTTCATTTCTTAATAAAAAATCATCCAGGCCAATAAATCTCATGTTTCCCCCTAAGACTATTGTACCTATACTGTACTGTACTGTTGTACCTATACCTACCAATAATAACATTGTTTATTATTCATGAGCTCTCTCTCTTCATTGTTGCAAGCTGATGTTTATTCCGAGAAAATAATTTTTGAAAAGTTTACTAAATAATTGCAATTTTTGATAGAAAATTAGGAAAATATAAAAACGAAAAAAATTTTGAAAATCGAAAATAGAAGTATGTTGTAAAATAGCGCATGAGCAAACTGAACATATGTAATTAATTTAGAGTCCATTGATCCATTGTAATGTTAAGATTGTAATTCAATTTTGGTAAAACTAACGTCATAAAAAAATGTTATCGCTAATAGCTTGAAAATCGTGGGTTACAGGGAAGCGTAGATTTATAAAAATTATATTGTTCACAAGGCTGTGAATAAATAATGAATTCGTACGAGAAAATGTTACGAGAGTCAAATTTTATTTTGTGTCAAAGATTAATACAAAATTTCCAAAAAAATCAATTTAGTTTCCTAATGGTTTTAAATATGTATATATATATATATATATGTATATATATGTAATGGTTTTTATTTCTACAATTGTTATAAAAAATTAAGCAAGAGAATTCATGAACAGTAAACAATGTTATTAATGGTATAGAGTTTCCAACAAATTTGGGAAAAATTATGACACTGATTGGCCTGGATGATTTTTGATCAACAAATGAAAAGTCTAGATGATTCTATCTTAAAATCATTAATTTTCGAAAAACAATTCACGGAGGGAAGTTTCCATTCGAACAGAAGATTTTTCTGCTTTCAAGACATCTAATAATAAATAATAAAATTGTTAAAAAAATTGTTACAAAAACTGACCAGGATTTCGAAAAATTAGACAAGATGTTCGTAATGACGAAACTTTTTTTTTTGACCCATTGAACAAAGGGTATCTCGGGGACCTATTAGTGCATACAGGAGTGTTAGTGGCGACTCAATGAATTAAAAAATATTCTATTTGAAACAAATAATACATTGATGCGCGAAACAAATATTTTGGTTTCTTTGAATCAAAGAAATATCGAGATAACTAAAAGCGATGATAACTGAGTGAAAGAGATATTTCTTTCATATAAGGATCAAAATTCAGTGTTCACTGGGGGGGGGGGGCTAGTAAAATGGACCCTGGGTGAGAACTGTTAGTCCGATAAAACATGTCATTAGTCGTATGAATTACTTTGTTCACTTAAGTGTTAATTTATTTAATCGGATGATGTGTTCCTTTTAATGGTGATTGGTGGTGATCAGCATTCCTAAGCACTCGCCGTGCTTGAAAATTTTTGTTTACTCCACGAACATAAAAATAAATATATTACTATCAATTCTAATCATTAAAATTGAATTGAATTTTTTTCAACAAATGGGCCTTTTTAATTTTTGTACTTTACGTATTCAAATTTTTTTAGCAATAAAGGTATTTTCGAGTTAAGTAAATGTAAATTGTTCTTTGAGTCAATTTATATTTTATGAACTCTGTAACATGTTTATTACAAAAAGTATTTCGCATCTTAGAGCCAATTAAATATTTATTACTGTTAAAGAACATTTGTTTCGTTACAAAGAAATACTTATTTGACCTTAAAATACGCTCATTCAAATCATCGAATAATATTGCGTTTCTTAGATCAAAAGAAAATATTTCTTCGGTCACATTCTGCTCTACCATTTCTTTGACTCAAAGACATTTTATTTGATTCAAATAAGATTTTTTTTCAGTTTAATATAATAGAAAAAAATCACAAGTTTTTCAACGTAAATAAAGTTAGGTTAAATATATTAAGTGTGTAAATGATTCCTGTATTTTCATTTTAACGAAGCAGTAATTCATAAATGCGTATGTTGGTGGAGGTGACGTAACTTATTTAGAAGTTTCACAATACTGCCTTCTATCATTGTTTAAATAAAGCTAAAAATGTTACACAATTTATTTCGTTTACTAAACTATTCTATTTTTTAATTAATATACACGGTCCGAAATAAATTAATATCTTTTTACAAAGCAGTTAGTATTTAGGTTATTTAGGTTCTCCTCTTCTAAGATGAATTCAAAATTCGACTTTGGTTTAAACTTGGTTCAGTGGATCACAATCAATTAAGTACTCTTCCAATTAAACAACATAGAAATTATTTTTTCATTATCTTTGAATTAATATATAATTCCTGATGCAATTTGAACATTAAAAGAGACATAAAAGTACACAGGAAAAAATTAAGTTTCATTTTGAACAAAGAAACGGCCTCAAAATGTACTGAAACAAAATTGAACCATTTCTAGGTTCATATTGAGCAATACGAATATTGAAGGTGCAATTCAATCGTTTTTCAGTTTTGACATTGCTCAAAAGAGTGAATATAATTGAAGTTCAAAATGAGTTGTATGTAAGAAAATGACCTGAAACAAAATTAAAACCCAATTTTTTTCTGTGTATTTCTGGGAATTCTTGAAGAATTAATGAGATAAATAGAAGAAAAGAATGTTACTCTATGGGAAAATTCTGTTGAACATTAGTTTTATTCACACTGCTGTTTGGTTTTTTAATCACAATTGAACATTTCTGATCATCACATTGACATGTACAAATGTAAACTGCACATTAACAACAGGTCATGCTGGAATTTGTCCAGATCAATTTGATGAAGAAGTTGACTTAAGGACCGTATAACGTTACGGTGTAAGTAATCGGAAAATTGGGTTTACTCCAGAACCTTAATTTGACACTGTGGTGATTTGGACCAAAGCCCATTTCATGGACACGCTCTCCTGTAGCATGAATCCCTAACCAGCTTTGAAGTTTAATTCGAGTAATTCTTCTTCCAAGCGAGTTTTTAATAACCGAATCATACACAGTGACACCATCGTCAGTGTCTTCTGGATCAGGCTGTACACGGATATCAATGGGGTGGCCAATTTGTCGTTCGTCTGGAACTCTTTCTCCAAAGATGACTACGCCGTGATTGGCACCAAGATCCATTACTGGCATTTCGACTCTAATAGATGTTAATGGTGCAGGGCTGAAAGCTGATGATGAAACCACATTGATAACAAATTTTATAAGAAATACACAAGAAAATATCACTTTACGCGACGCCATTGTTTACGTATGCCAGTGTATAATCATTTGTGTCTAATCTAAGAATAACTGACTTTGAAATTGGCTGTCCTCTTTCGCTAATTAGAAAGTAAATATGAGAATCTGATGAGTGTCACAAGCTTTTATACAATATTATCAAATTTGTTTATCAGCGTTTAAATAAACCCTCAATTGACGTCACTTACGTCTACAAAAAAGTGAAATATGAAATATTTAAAAACATCATGAAATACCTTTGCATGATGCGATTAGACCACACTTACGATTTATGGCTTAGGTAGTCACCACACGGAAAAAATTGATATCTAATAATATCATAATATTGGTGAAATTTTTGATGCAGGGATTTGCAGCTGAATTTATTACACGTTTTATTATCAATAAATCACATAAATAAATCGTTAATACAAATATATTATGTAGCTGAATTAATAATGTGGAAACACTGAATATGGCGCTACTGAAATACAATTAATTTTGACAGAGGTTTGAAATTTATGATTGATTTAATAGTTTACCTAGCAATTAGGCAGATTATAAGGGCCTATTTAACATGACATTATATTGAATAGATAGCGGAATGACTTTTGCACTACTGTAAGTTTTTAAAATTTGGATTAAAACATATTTCATTTCTTTGAATTTTTTACTAACCAAAATTTTTTACTCGAAGTTTCGATTTTGTATGACATCTGAAACTCATGACGTCACATAGCTAATTCAAAGTTATAAAAATTCCCTAATTAATGCTTACATTTGGCTGTTTCAAAAACAAAAATTACTTTTTTCAATTCTAGTTTAGTTTTATTGATTTGATTTTTCAGTATTTTTCTGTTTGAACTACAAATTGTTTCCGTGCATTAGGGTGGTCCAAAAATTCAACTTTCGAAGTTTCGTGATCGATCACCCCTAATTCGTCCCTTTTCTGGAAAAAGAAATTAACTATTTTTTCAAATTGGTGATACCATGTGATTTTTCATTGGAAAAACTCGGTTTTAGAACAAATCGAAAAAAGAAATGACTTTCAATTTTGACCCGGAAAATGCCCCAACAAATGCAAAATAACAGTTTTATGTAAAAATTCATGCTGAAGACGGTATTTTTTGAATTTTTGCAGCATTGATTATTTTTATTCGATTAGTGACAAGCTTACAAATATTTTTGAACAATTTCTATTTTTATAATTTTGTTTAAACCAAATCGTGAACAATTACTATTTTCTGGAATTAATGGTTCAGCTAATGAATTTTAAGAGCGACATTTTTGCGGAATACAGTTTGCAATTATTTAATCAATTAATAATTATTCACTTGCATCTTTTCATACGAAATATGAAGGAAATTCTAGTTTTTTCAAATCTCTACACTATGTCGCTCATTAATCTCTATTTGATTATCTCAACGAAATCGATCTAAAAATCAAAAAATTAGGGCACAAGTTTTGAGATTAGAAAATACTGAATAATAAGCGGCATAGTGTAACAGATTCGAAGAAACTCTAATTTTCTGCAACTTTCCTATGAAAAGGAGGAACTGAATGATTATTAATTTTTTAAATAATTGCAAACTCTCATCCACAAAATAGATCACTCTCAACATTCATTAACTGCATCATTAATTCCAAAAAGTAGTAACTTTTCAAGATTAAACAGGGGAAAACATTTTTTAAACAAATGAAAATTGTTTAAATTATTGCAAACTCTTTAACCAAAAATATCACTCTTTGTTATTCGCCTTATTTGCCTTATTAATTTCAGAAAGTATTTTTCAAGATTTTCAGGGAAACAAATTATTTAAATAAATTAAAATTGTTTCAATTCAACACCAACAATTTCAAATACTTCATTGCTGTTTTTTCTTGGTTTATTAAGTTTGAGGAGGGAAGTTGTGCTTGGCGTATAAGATGTTGGCCGTCCTACGCCGTATGTCATTCGCTTTTTCGGGCGGAAGGGCATATATTGTGGATTTCAAATTCCTGATGATTTAATATTTCGGGATTTTGGAGGGAGCTACTGCAAAATTATGTCTTTTAGACAAGGCTGAAATCACTCAATTTCTGAGAGGATGGTTAGAGATGTTTTTTACTGTGTTAGTTAGTGGTATGTGCCCTACTGGAAGTAATTTGTCAACTCTTATTTTTTGTTTTTGAGTGAAAAGATCTTTAGTCCATTGGGATTGGTCAAATGATATGCGGTCCAATGTAGACCAAATGTAAAATCTGAGAATGTTTGATAGGAAGAGGTGAAGTTTTAATAGTTTTTTGAAGGTAGTGTGCAGGACAAATTTGGTATATTGAATTCTTTCTTTCAAGAGAAGCAAACTTGTTTTATGTAGAATTGATTTGTATTTGGGTGCAGGATATACCCTAAAAAACATTTATAACTGCCCAACCTGACAGTATACAAATGCCTAAAAAAAAGGTCTTTACTTCCCAAATTTGTTGTACTTAATACTTTTCTAATAATTTTTCCTTTAACATTTCTCTGTCAATAATGTATGCGCTTATTCGGAAATTAATACCAACAATCGTTAATTTTAGAAATTTTGGATCATATAAATTTCCTTCAAATTTTCAATTTTATATATAATTTTGTAACGTGAATAGAAGAAAAATGATACAACTACCCATTTTGTCGTTCAGAACTGCCCATTTCAATTTACAACTGCCCGACTTAGGTAAACCTGCTCTTTACGGTATACCCTGTTTAGATGTTCCCAAATAGTTTTTCAACTGTAAGAATTTTGGGACGATGTTGTTGCCCTTGCACCGTTTCAAGAAAGCTAAAGATGTTAGTAGACTAGCTTGAGAAGACCTGAGCTGACCAAAAGTGTTAGTTTTTGTAAGAAAACTCTCCCTGTAGAGATCTTTAATAATATATTTGCTGCTTTCACGATGATTCATTATAATAAATTTAAAGGATGTTTTTCGGGTTTCAATCATGTGCCAAACTACGAATCTTGCCGACATTTCGTGAAAATTGCAGTTCACTTCTTCAGGGCTATCCTGAAACTGGAGTCATTGCTCCCAATTCGGCTCTTCAACCGCACTGCGCATGCGTTGCACCAGCAGCCTCATTGGATGTTGATCGCGCGCTTAATGATTAAATAATTGAGGATTAAATATGCGAATCAATCTTTTATAATATAAAAATAATTATAAAGTACAAACAAATATTATGAATTTTTTAAAATACACATTAGTGAAAAAAGATATTCCTTCTTTTGAATATAAAATCGAGTAATTAATTTGCCTTTCACTATTTATGTATTTATTTATTTATTTAACGACAGCTTACACGATACATATATAATACCTAATGCTAGCTGCATTTGTGATCCGAAAATTAATTTCGTTGATTCAAGAATGAGGATTTATTATAAAAAATTGATTTATACATTCAATAATTTCCAAAAATCGCGCCATTTATAGCCAATGAGACTGCCGATGCGACGCATGCGTAGTATAGTTGGGGAGCCGAATTGGGAGCAATGCCTGAAGTTTCAGGTTATGTAGTTCCTATAAATATTTTCTACGATGCCTGTGATTGGCCAGAGCGCCCCACCGTAGGGACTGTTCGACCTTTTCGGACTTGATTCGCCAATCAAGGTCGACCAGTCCCCACGGTTGGG
>CAKNYM010052989.1:986235-1017914 GCA_932195095.1 Andricus curvator
CATTTGACAACGTTTTTGTAGAGTATATTATGGTTAAACTTTGAACCTCAAATTCTCAGTTTGACAGTTGAGGGACATGGCGTACTATAAGTTTAGGGCGACGAAGTGTGGGCTCACCACACCCACGATGTGCCAACAGCACTCATGTCAGTATTCTTGAATGGTCACCCATCCAAGTACTAACCGCGTCCAACGCTGCTTAACTTCAGTGATCTGACGAGAACTGGGTTTTTCAGCGTGGTATGGCCGTTGACTGATTGAAACCCGAAAAACCTCCTTTAAATGTAGTATTCAATTTCTTCTTAAGTATTTAAAGCTTTGAACGAAAAATTACGCAACTATTAAGCTTTTCAATTTGAAAATGTCCCGTTTTTATTTCTTGAATGTCAAATTATTGAATTCGAAAAAATGCGATAAATCTATAGAAGGGTACGAACAACAATTGTTGAATTTCAAAAACAGTATATTTGAAGCAATCTCATTTATTCTGTTTCGACATAAAACTGTTGAATTTTGAATGTCATGAATTAAAATTCTTTAACTATGAAGGCCTTCATTTCTTAAATATGTACCTTTGAAAAATTTAAATTTTATATCTAACAAATTTTTATATACTTCATACTAAAAATATTAAATTAGGAATTATTTCAATTTGAAATATATTCTGAACCGAAAGCTAACGATGAAAAAAGTGAAAAAGCGATTATCTATACGGCTTAAAAATAAACATAGCAAATTTTATATTTTCAAATTTTTCACGTTCTGGATTCAAAAATCAAAAACTGCAAGATTTAAAAAATTAAAATTGTCCTCGAAATTGTTAATTTCAAGCCTTCAGCATTAATTATCTTTACAAGAATTAGTCTTTAGAATTCCATAATTCAAAATTGGAAGTTTCAAAACTGTACGACGTCTCACATGGAGTCCTGACTGAATAAGTTCTTCTACTATAACTATAAGAATTTTAAAAAATCTCGATCGTTTTGACGTTATTTTGTTCCCTAATTTTCCTTTTATTCAAGAAAAAAATTAGACGGGCCTGTGAAACAGATTATTTTGAACACCAGTTTGTATTTTGTATTAATTTGAATTAATTATTATTTTGTATTAATTTTGTTGATATAATATTATAGAATGTTTTTAAATAAAAAATTGTTTAAATTTTAGAAAAACAGAACACAATAAGTACTAAATATTATCATTTTGACAAGATGAATCGATTGATGTATTTAGAAATACTATATAGCCGAGTAAACTTATGATATGCACAGATTTTTAATTTTTGATTACGCTTTTGATAGAAAAACTTTCTTAACTCTAGGAATATAGAAATATAGGAATATAAATTTATAGATTAATAAAATAGCCTAATATTGTAACTATTAAATTTATTCGTTTTGATGAAATAAATCTATTAAACTTTATAAACCCCTTATATGGTATATGAACAATAAACAATAAATAATAAGAAGCCCTAATAAATAATCAATAAATGATGAAAAGGTCTGGCAAAATCGTCTTTTCCATCCACTCCGACTCTTTTTACAAACAAAAATCCTATTTTCCATCCCCTTAGACTCCCTTCACAATTCAAAATCTAATTTTCCATCCCCTTAGACTCGCTTTACAACTAAAAATCCCCTTTTCCATAATTAATATAAAATACAATACATACAAAACAATCTTCTATGAGGAAGCTCATAAAATTATCTAAATTAAAGGTAGTCCATATGATGAACGCGCCCAAACTACATGATTTTGAAAATTTTCATTATTTACTTCTTGTTTGAAGCAACGATAAGAAGTTTAGCAAAAGAAGGGTAATGAGTTGATGTTATCAGTCAGATGCTCACAATTTTGTAGGGTTACTGAAAAAAACTAATTTGTATGAAGTAATATATTCCTTATTTGCAAGTTTGGTGATTTCGACTACGTACCATAAAATAAACAATTCATTATCATTATATTGATTGACCCTTCTGAGTAAATAATGACTGAACAAAAATTTCTTCAATAACAAATTCGCGAGCAGAAAAAAGTCGATCGGTTAACAGCAGTAGAGTGTTTGAATATCAAAATAGTAATATTTGAGTATTTCACTAATGGCATCATACAAAAATCATAAGTATATTATTAAATTAGTGAACTTTAATTGTCAATCGTTATCGATATGAAATGGCGAGCAATTTTATTAACGTGAATAAAATACGGTTAAACAGATTAAGTGTGTAAGTAATTCTTTTTTTTTCATGTTTAAGCATAAACCCATAGATGCGTATTGTAGTGGAGTTGACGTAGCTTACTTAGAAGTTGCACAATACTGTCTTCTATCATTGTTTCAATAAAGCTTAAAATGTTACATAATCGTGTTCTTCTAATACTAACCTTTTAAATTTGTCACGTTTCCCATTTCGATAACCTTCTTTTAATTAATATATAAAAACAATTTATTTACTTTGAAAATAACTCTTCTCTGGGTGAATTTTTTTCAAATTTTTGAAAAACTGAACACCTAGCTCTCCTCTCGTGAGATGCCAAACTGCCACAATAAAAAATCAGTTCGCAAAGCAGGCGGCAAGCACCCTCACTTCCGGGTTTCGTATGAACGGGTACGATTAAGATTTTTCTTTTTTTACATTCTCATTCTAATGAGAAGGTATTGGTTTTATGTAAAATTTGACATAGTCGGTTTTCATCAAATCTCCACGTTTTGAGACCCCCTGAGCCAGAAAAAACGGTTTTTACCAAGGTGTCTGTCTGTCTGTAGTCTGTCTGTCTGTCTGTCTGTCAGTCTGTCTGTCTGTCTGTCTGTCTGTCTGTCTGTAGCCACGATAACTTTCGAAAAAATGATCAGATTTGATTGAGCTTTGGCACACTTTTTTATGGCCTAAAAATAGAGAACGAGTTCGTTAACCAGCTATTTTGGATGAAAATTCAAAAAGTGAGCACATTTTGAAAATTTTTGAGTCCACTTTTTTTGAAGATTTAAAAATTCTATGTATGGTTATTAGTAGTACGCAAAATGACGAACAAAATATTCTAATGAGTTTTCCGTGATAAAAAAAAAATTACTGGAGTTATAGCATTTTCAAAATTCCAAAAAACAAACGAAAATGTACATTTTAAGCCGAAAAACGCACGATATGAAAAAAAGTCAAGATGAGAAAAACGTTGCTTTTTGAACACCCTATAATATTTTCATAACAACTTTTTGAATTTTTTGAAAAATAAAAAATTCAAATTTTGATCGCACAAAAAAATAATGAAAAATCAAAAATTCCATTTTGCTGTGAATCTATGCAAGATACGAGAAAAGATCATTACACCAAAATTGTGCGCCCAAAAAAGATCTACAAATTTCTTATCATTCACTTTTGGATATGACGCGTAGTTTTTGTTTTATTCGTAAAAAGCAGCATTGAAAATAGAAAAATCAAATTCTTAGACGAATAATATGAGCTACGAAAAAAATGACAACAACAATATTTGTTCATCCAAGGAAGAGGTACAAATTTGTTGTAAATCATGTTTCGATAGGATGCGTAGTTTTTGTTTTATTCGTGAAAATAACATTGACAGTAAAAAAAATCAAATTTTTGAAAAAACAATGCAAGGTACGAAAACAGATAAATGAACAAAAATTGTGCATTCAAAAAAGATTTACAAACTTGTAATCAATTTTTGTTGTAAGAATATATTCAAAATGAAAAAATTAACTTTTTTGAAAAACGGCACAAGCTAAAATAAAATTTTAATGAATAAAATTTGTCGCCTAAATTATATCATTATTTTTCATTTGAAATCAAATACAAATTTAGTAATTTGTATATGAAGAACATATAACACGAAGCACAAAGTGCACGCTCAGTGTATTTACCAAATCGCACGTCGTAAGTGCGTTCAAACTTTTTTGTTTCTATCATACGGTGCACAGAACCGAGCGTGGAACGCAAGGTTCAAATGATTTTCAAATCAAATATCGAGCGCGAAGCGCGAGTGTCTGGATGAGAATGTGTTCCTTAAGGTCGATAGAACCTTGAGTAAATAAAGTTCCTTTTCAGTCTAAAATAAAAACAAATTTAACAATCACTTAATATGTAGAGGTTTTGATAATTTTATAATATTTGTAAACAAACTTTTTCTTTTCATCGAAGTCGAACACGAAGTTGAAAAATCTAGAGAAACCGAGCGTAAAGCGCGATGTAGATACGCCCGAGCGCGTAGCGCGAGGTGAATACATAATCGAGCGCGAAGCGCGAGATCCAACAGTTGCGCGCCCTAGGCGCGCTCAAACTTGCGAGCGAAGCGAGCCGCGCGCGAAGCGCGCGATGAGAATGTGCCCGCGAAGCGGGCAGATTTTTTTTATTGGTAAGATTTCAATTTCGTATGTTGATTTTGAGTTAAATTTGTGAATAATTTATTTAAATTTGACCCTTGGAGTTTATGAAGAAATTTTTTCGCTTTCTTTCAGAAAATTTCCGAACCTGTACGCTGGTTTTGTGCCAAGTTTGAGAATTTTTGAATCAAAAGGCCTAAATTGTCATGTTTTTGCATAGCAACACTATGATGAGCATATAACTCAGGGTTCTCAGTATTTTTCCTCGCACGAGACACTCGAAACACACCTTTTTGCAAAAAACGAAGTCGTTAGACCTAATAGTTTTTGCGCTGGGACTGATATCAGTGTCATTTTGAGTGAAAAGGACTAAATTTTTATGTTTTTTCATAGCAACGATATGATAGGCAGTCAGTTCAGCGTTCTCAGAAATTTTCTTACATTAGACAAGCAAAAAACATCTCCATACAAAAAAAGGAAGCCGGTAGACCTAATAGTTTTTGCACTAGGCTTGGTAACGGACGGACAGCTATTTTACCGACTAATATAACATATAAGATAAAAGAAATAAAAGAATGTCACCTCGTGGTAAGCTTTGTTGAACATTAGTATTATTCACAGTGTGTTTAGGTTGTTTGATTACAATTCAATATTATTTATACATACTTGGATATATACAGATATAAATTGCACACTAACAACATTTTATGCTGCTGTTGGTCCAAATCAATTTGATGACGAATTTGACTCAAGGGCCGAACAACCATACGGTGTAATTGATACCAAGGTTCGGTTTACTCCAGAACCTTATGGTGATACTTTCGAAATCTGGACTGTAACCCATTTCATGGACACGTTCTCCTGTTGACTCAACGCTTAGTGAACTTTGAAGTACAACTCGAGTAATTCTTCTTCCAGGCGAGCTGGTAATAACCACCTGAAGCACAGTGACACCTTTTCCGGGCCGGTGATGTATTTTGAAAGATTTGCCAATTGGTTGTTCGCCTTGAACTCTTTCTCCAAAGATTACTATACCGTAATTGGCGCCAACATCTATAATTTCTGGTTCAACTCTAATAGATGTTAATGGTGGAGGGCTGGCAGCTGCTGATGAAACCACATTGATAACCAATTTTATAGAAAATAGAAAAGCAAATATCAGTTTCGACGATGTCATTTTTTACGTATGCCAGAGTATAATCACTTGTGTCTGAGGGGTAATGAGGATGCAAATATGAAAATCTGATGAACGTGACAAACTTTTATACCATCTATTATCAAATTCGCTTATCAGCCATTCTATAAGCCGTAGGTTGACATGACTTTTGTCTACTAAAAAGATCATACAAAATATTTAAAACACATGTAAATAAAAGAAGCACATTCTGCAAAGTATCGTTTAAGACTCTTTCGGGACCGTCCAATCAGTGCTATGGAAGCAACTGAATATTGGATTGAATACATAAAATTCGGCTGTGTAAAAATTACGTAAAGCATTTTGGGTGGATGTCAATGAGTTTTCTATGCTGTCTTACATGGGGGAAGGGGGACCGTTGCCGAAACCATTCATTACGTAGGTATTTTTAAGTCTGCAAGTAAATAAAAAAATAAAGTTAAACAGATTTTAAGTTAAACAGTTTTTTGTGAACGCAATCTAGTGTTCAGGGGAGAGTATGCAAGAGTAGGTCATTTTGTGGAGTAGGTCATTTGAATGTATCAGAATTTTGCCCAAAAAAATTCTGAAAGCTTTTGATCACAGTACTTGGAACAATATTCAGCATAACTGGATGCAATATTGTCGAGATATTATGTATAACAATTGTTCATGATAAAAAGAACTGATTTTTGACATACAACCAGAAGCAAAATTGTCTTCATTTAACCAAATCGTTTTGTTGGCAGCATTTGGTTGATTTCAGAAAACATTTTGGTTAAATGAACAAAATTTTTCTTCAGTTGACCAAATTCGTTTGCTTAAATACATAAAAGTTTTTTATTGTATCGTTTAGTTGATAAGAACAAATATTTTGTTTAAAGAAATAAACAAAGGATCCCGCATAATGTATATTGTAAATGGCTTGCCATTTGCAAGGTAAATTGTGCTGGGTCCATTATGGTTAGATGAATTACAAGTTTTGGTTAAATTAACCAAAATATTTTCTGAGGCCAGAAGAAAACTCTTATTTGATTTAACTAAAATATTCTCTTGGATCAAGTTTTACTTGGATGAACCAAGATATTTTCTCAAATCAACCAGAAATATGGTATAATCAACCAAATTTTCCTAACCAAAAAATGTTCTTGGTTCAACCAAATATTTTATTGCCCATATAGTAACCATATTCTAGGGTTTCTTGAACAAAATTTTGTTTATTCAAACTTTGTAATATATATATATATATATAACAAATTTTTATATACTTCATACTAAAAATATTAAATTAGAAATCCTTTCAATTCGAAATATATTCTGAACAGGAGGCTGAAAATTGAGATTAAAAAAATTTTAATTGTCCTAGAAATTATTAATTTAAAGCCTTCAGAATTAATTATTTTTACAATAATTAGTCTTTAGAATTCAATAATGTAAAATTGGAAGTTTTGAAACTGTAAGACTTCTCAGACTCTTTTTACAAAAAAATACTGTTTTTCATCCCCTTAGACTACCTTTACAATCCAAAATCCCATTTTCCATCTCCTTAGACTCGTTTTACAACTAACAATACCCTTTTCCATAATTAATATAAAATACAATACATACAAAACAATCTTCTATGATGAAGCTCATGAAATTATTAAAATTAAGGATAGTCCATATGATGAACGCGCCCAAACTATTTTCCAGCGGTTTTCAATTATCTTTACAACAAATTTTGTTTTGTTTTTTGGAACACATTATTTTGAAAATTCCTATTATTCACTTCTTGTTTGAAGCAATGATAAAAAGTTTAGCAAAAGGAGGATAATGAGTTATTCTCTCGGATCAAGTTTTACTTGGATTACCCAAAATATTTTCTTTCGTGAAAACTGGTATGATTAAGATTTTTCTTTTTCTTTTGGGAGAAATTTCGATTTTGTATGTTGAGAATTTCGGATTCGGTACGCTGGTTTTGAGCCAAATTAAAGTCAATTTTGAGAATTTATGAATCAAAAGGCCTAAATTGTCATGTTTTTGCATAGCAACACTGTGATGAGCATTTATCATAGGGTTCTTAGTATTTTTCCTTGAATCAGACACTTAAAACACATCTTTATGCAAAAAATGAAGTCGTGAGACCTAATAGTTTTTGCGCTGGGGCTGCTAACAGTGTCATTTTGAGTAAAAAAGGCTAAATTGCTAGGTTTCTGCATAACAACGCTATGCTGAGTACCTTTCTCAGGGTTCTTACTATTTTCCTTGCATTAGACACTTGAATCACATCTCCATGCAAAAAATGAAGTTGTTAGACCTAATAGTTTTTACGCTAGGAGTGCTAACGGGGTTCCTCGGTGAAAAATTTAGTACACAGAAAAACGACGGTCCTCAAAATCACGTCAAAATTGGTGTAGTAGCGGGCCAATTATAATAATAATCACCTACTTTTCAATTGTTTTAAATTTCACATCGCGTATTAGTCACATAAGAGAAAATATTTACTTAATAGTGCAAGTCTTATAGGTTAGTCATGACCGACTGCATAAAAATTGAAGCCTAAGCGCTCGAAGAATTTCGGATTAGGAAATTGTAAAATATTATGTATATACTCAAACGGCACCTAATCAAAAAATCAGCACATTTTTGAATAATAATCATCAAGTATATTGAGAAAATCTTATAGGTTTTAACAATTTAAGGTTATGTTTGTGTTTTCGCAACAGAAATGGATCATATTGCAATTAGGAAATTATATATTTTGAGTCAGTGGAACTAACTTTACGAACTTGGATAACGTTTAGTACGTTTCCTATTGATGAAAATATATCCCTGCAACGGCACAGTTAAATAAAAACTTAATGATTTTAAGAATTACTTTCATATTTCAGACTTAACACTATTTCTCATTTTCCCCCTTTTTGAAGAATTCTTTTTCTCCCTGTTTTTAAGAAACTTCGCCCCTTTTCCCGCTTTCTCCTTTTCGCGTTTTTTTTAAATGCGAATTGAATTAATAGAAATAATAATAATGAAATCCAAATATTTTTTTTTGAAAGTTCATCATTTTTTATTGAAAATTCTACTATTATATTTTTGGCACGAAACTCATCTTATTTGGTTCAAAATTCTATTATTTGGTTGAAAATTTAATTATTTGAAAGAAAATTCGTCTTTTTCAGTTTGAAATTCAATTAGTTGGTTTAAAATTCATGTGTTTTATTGAACATTTCTCTTTCTTGGTAAAAAAATAATCTTCTTAGTTGAAAATTCGTCTTTTTGATTAAAAACTTAAATATTCGGTTGGAAATGCGTTTGTGTTTTGTTGAGAATTACTTTTTTGACTGAAAATGTAAATATTCCATTCATGGTTTCACAATTGATATTTTTATTTTGAAATGATCTTTTCTAGTTGAAAGTTCAACTGTTTGGTTAAAAATTCACGTATTTTGTTAAAAAAATTTTTTGTTGGTAGAAAATTAATCTTTTTGGTTGAAAATTCACCTATCTGTTTGAAAATTCATCTATGTGGTTGAAAATTCACCTACTTGGTTAAATTCTGGATTATTTTGTTGAAAATTCAATTCATTGTTCTTGAATATTCATAATTTTAGTTGAAAATTAATTTTGTTCAGTTGAAAATTCAACTACTTCTTTGGAAGTTGAGCTGCTATTTTAAAAATCAATTTTTTTGTTGTTTGAGAAATAAAGTTAAAAAAGGTAAATTTTTTCTACAATTTTGTTTTAAATTTCATTATTTATTAACAAAAATTGTTCATAAAATCATTCTTAGTATCTCCGAGCAAGGATAAAAACTTTAAGCCTCTAGCAGTTTTTCTGTTGTATAAACCGTTTGCAATTTACATCGTTACGAAGAAATAATTTTTCAACAAAATGGATATATTTGCACAGTTATACTGCAGCATTTATTGTTCAGAAAAATTTTAAACTTTTACATTGTCTATACCGAGGTTAGGTCTCTTGAAAGCAAAAAGAAATCTTCCGATCCAGATCAACCAGTGTCATAATTTTTCCTAAAACTGTTGCAAAACCTATTCTTACCATTAATAACATGGTTTATTATTCATAAGCTCTCTTGCTCCATAGTTTATAATAATTTTCATGAATGAAAACCCTCAATGACCAGAATTGATTTTTAACCATTTTTTTATCAATCTTTGATACAAGATAAAACTTTTTACATTCGTGACATTTTCTCGTACGACGAGCCATTATTCATTTACAGTTTTTCAGGCGATATATTTTTTATAAGTCCACGCTTCCTTGAATAATTTTAATTTTCTATGGAAAACTAGAAAAATGTAGAACTGTAAAAATGTTTGAAAATCGAGAACAGAATTCTGTTAAAAAGTAGTGCATGAGGACCTTGAATACGCATGGTTAATTTATAGCGCGTTGATCCATTGTATATAACAAAATTCTCATTTTTCTGAACTTTGTGCAAACAATCAGAAGGCGATAATTTGATGATGGAAACAGATTAGGCCACGTTTAGAATTTCACAATATGACCTCCTTATTATTCAATACATTTAAGAATGTAACACCATCGGGTTATTTTATTAAACTTTTCTATCTTTCACGTTTTCCATTTTTATAACCTTTTTAAATTATTATAAACAGTACAAATAATTTTCTTTTTATCAAGCAATTAGTTTTCTACTATTGAATTAGTTTTTTATCTCGACTACTCAAATTAGTAATTTTCTACTAATTTTTAGTGGCTCACTTTTCGCTAATCATATCTGTAAAATTTCACTAGCAATTATTTAAATTTTACCAATTTTGATGCATATAGTAAAAAAGCCTAAAAACTAAAATTTACTTTTTTAAACACTCAAGTCTATACTCATTCTCCTTGTGCCTTATAAAAAGACTCTCCTAAAAACCACAATTTTCAATAAGTTATCAAAAAATGTGCTTTCGCAATGATATGTGGTTTTTAAAATTTTTTTAACACAGTGCCTATTGTATAGTAAAAAAACAAGAACAAAACTTTCGAATTGTTCATGCACATTGGAACTGCCACTTATTATTTTTTCAAATTTGTATTTCATATTTAAAAAGAGCGTCTTGAAAAACCACTGAGCAGTACATTTATTTCAGATCGGACCATTATCGTCTCAAAAACGTCCCAAGTCAGCATTAAGTATGTTCTAAATACGAAGCAGTACTCCTTTTTTAAATAGAAGTGTGTGTACAGAGGAAAAAAATGTTCACTTTATTATTTTTGTGTAACATGAAATTTTCTAATGTTCAGGTTAGTTGAGTTTACCATTCGAAAATTTCTTTCTGCGCGAAAATTATTAAAATCAAGCAGCTTTTCCCTCTGAATACACACTTTTATTTACAAAACGATTCCCGCTTGGCATCTAAACAATATATCGTTTTAGTATTTATTTATTAAAATCAGGTGATTGAATTTGGAATTTAGAGCTTTCATTCAACAGCATTAAAAAAATAAAATATCACGTTTTTCAATATCGATGATCAGTAAGATACATACGGTCATGACTTGGTCGATACATAACCGCCTTTAATTTGAATGTCATGACGGTCAACACAACACGGCTCTCAAAATGAGACAAAATTCGGTCTAAAAATGATGAATTTTTCCTCGATGAGCATCTACGTTCAAGGGTGCAAATATGAGACTGAAAATTCATATTTTGAGACCGTTGCCATTTGAGCTGCAACAAATTTAACACCAGCGTTTCTCTGTGTGGTCCGCCGGAGTTCACCACCGGCGCAGTACTGGCCCAGTTCTGGTGACCAGTACAGATAATCGGCAGTTTGCCCAGTACTGGCGGACGGTTGGCTCGACGATCGGGGCAGTACTATGCTGACAGTATAAATATTGAAAAAATGAAAAAAATACGTTTCAAAATATGATTCATGTGTTCCAAAATTTCGAAAAACTATAAATACAAATAGCGCGAAAACTATTTTTTTCTGTTTTATTTTTAAGGGGGAAAAAATGTAATTTCCATCTTTATGATAAATTGTAAATGTTCAGAAAAAATTACGTTTGATGTATTTCTTAATCGTTGTAAAATAGTTAAAAAAGCCTGAGAAGCAAAACTTTACACGCAAGTTTAAAAAAATTTGTTATTAAAAAAAGTGTCGCAGTAAGCGATAAAATTTCTAAGTTCCGTCGATACAAGTTTCAAATGCTAATTAAAAAAGACATTTTATGATATTATCAAAAGTTGCAAAATGGTCTACAACGCAAAAAAAATATATATTGCACGAAAAATGTATTGCACATCTATATGATGTCGTATGATAATACAAAAATTTATGAGAGAAAGAAGTTCAAAAATGGTTGTTTTAACTTTTATGAGCTGTGGCTTATCAGGATGGTTTTTTCATTGAGTTTCAATTATGTAGATATAGAGTAATGGCTAAGACTACCTACTGCTAGCGTTAGAAATTTTATTTGTAAAGTTATGTTTAGAAATGTAATATATTTATTCATTCTAAGCAGGACCATTAATATTTATAGACAAAATACTCGCAATCAATTATTATTTATTTTTTAAATACCTTAAAATAGTGGGTATTAAAATTAAACAAAAAATTTGAAATGTACACGCTTGTATTTATAAAAAATATTCGGACGATATGCAGTGGTGTATTTCCACCTGGGTTATTTTGAGCAAAAGTGCCTAAATTTTTATGTTTTTTCATAGCAACGCTATGAGAGGCATTTAGTTCAGAGTTCTCCGAATTTTTTTACTTGCATTAGAAATGCAAAACACATCTCCATGCAAAAAATGAAGTCGATAGACCTAACAGTTTTTGCGCTAGGACTACTAACAGGGTTATTTTGAGTAAAAATGCCTAAACTTTTATATTTTTGCTATGGTGAGCATTCAGTTCAGGGTTCTCAGTATTTTTCCTTGCATTAGGCACTCAAAACACATCTCCATGCAAAAAATTAAGTCGGTAGATTTAATAGTGTCCGCACTAGGCGGGGTAACGGACGGACAGCTATTTTACCGATTAATATAACAAGATGGGATAAAAGGGATAAAAGAATGTCACCTCATGATGAACATTAGTATTATTCACAATATTTTTAGGTTGTTTGATTACAATTCAATATTAACCGAACAACCATACGGTGTAATTGATACCAAGGTCCGGTTTACTCCAGAACCTTACGGTGATACTTTCGAAATCTGGACTGAAACCCATTTCATGCACACGTTGACTCAACGCTTAGCGAACTTTTAAGTATACAACTCGAGTAATTCTTCTTCCAGGCGAGCTTTTAAAATCTTCCTGATGCTCAGTGACACCTCTTCCGGGCCGTTCATGTACTTCGAAAGATTTGCCAATTGGTCGTTCGCCTCGAACTCTTTCTCCAAAGATGACTATACCGTAATTGGCGCCAACATCTATAATTTCTGGTTCAACTCTAATAGATGTTAATGGTGAAGGGCTGACAGCTGACGATGAAACCACATTTGTAACCAATTTTATAGAAAATATAAAAGCGAATATCACTTTCGACAATGCCAATTTTTTACGTATGCCAGAGTATAATCACTTGTGCCTGATCTAAGAAATTTTGAAATATTGAAACCTTGAAATTGTCCTTACTCTTTTTGTAATGAGCGTGACAAGCTTTTATACCATCTTTTATCAAATTAACTTATCAGACATTATACCGGGTGTCACAAAACTCCCGGGGCGGCTGAATATTTCCTCAGGCAAGATATTTTTCAAGGAGGTCCAGGTCATTCTTCAAGTATCTTTCAACAAGGAATTCAACGGTGACTTTTATTTTGATCTTGACGAAGACCTTCAAGGTCATTGCAAGGTCAAGTTAAAAAAATGAACCCTTCTTTATATCAGCAATCGATAGAGCGGGAAATTTTACGTTCAAATATGTACTCAGGTCATACATAGGTACACTGTAACCTTGAAGGTCACTCTAAGGTCATTTAAACTTAAACAAGATTTGTATACCTCTGGGAACAGAATTTTTTTAAATTTGTTTCGTAAAGAGCAAATTTACTAACTTTAACCAGGCATATTCAGTACTGACCTTAAGCATGACCTTGACGACTATGTTCAAGGTCATTTCAAGGTCAATCTTTTTCATTGGAAACAAGGTTGCAATGTACCTATGTATGACCTGAGTACATATTTGAACGTAAAATTTCCCGCTCTATCGATTGTTTTGCAGAAAATTCGTATTTTCGACTCGAAAATTCAACAATTTAGTAGAAAATTCACCTATTTGGTCAAAAGTTGAAATTTGTTGAAAATTCATTTCTTTGGTTGAAAATTTAACTATTTCGTTTAAATTCGTTTTTTAATCATGAAAGTTAATTTTTTTTAACTGAAAACTTTACTGTTCTATTTTTGGTTGAAAATTGATATCTTTTAGTTGGAAATTCAAGTATACGGTTGAAAATTGATGTATTTTGTTGGAAATCCATCTTTTTTGGTCAAATTTAACTGTTTTTGATTCTAAATTAAAATACTTTTTGTTAGAAATATCAACTATTACTATATCACTTTTTGTTCTTGAAAGATTCATAACTCAATTTAAAAATCCATTCCTTTGGCTAAACATTGAACTAGTTTGTTTATAATTTTTTTCCGTTTGAAACAAATTTTTGAAGGGAAAATTTAACAGTTTGGTTAAAAATTGAGCCGTTTGGTTCAAAATTCAACTATTTGGTAGGAAATTCATTTCATTTTTGGTTAAGAATTAAATTCTTTCAGTTTAAAAATTCAACCATTTGTTCGAAAATGTATGCTATTTTTTTGTAGAAAATGAACCCTGTTTTTTGAAAATTCAACTTTTTCGTAAAAAATTGATCTATTCTGTTAAAAATCTGTCTTTTTTGGTTAAAATTGATCTTCGTGGCTGAAAATTTAACTATTTGGTGAAAATTTATTTCTTTTGTTGGAAATTTGTCTTTTCTAGTAGAAAATCAATCTTCATAGTTGAAAATTCAACTCTTTTGTTGAAAGATCGTCTTTTTAGCTCAAACATTCATCGTTTTGGATTAATTTTTTTTTCTTTATCTTCAACTCTGGTTGAAAATTCGTCTTTTTGGTTGAAAATTCTCCTCTTTTGTTAAAAATTTTATCTTTTTTTCGTTAAAAATGCAACTATGTGGTTAAGAGTGATTCAGTTTTAGTTGAGGATTCGACAATTTTGTTGAAAATTCGTCTTTTTTTGGTTCAATTCAACTGTTTTTCATTTAAAGTGAAAATTTTTTCTTGGTTTGTATATCAACTACTACATTTTTCGTTGTGAATCAATCTTTTTAGGACGAAAATTCCACTCCTTGCTTGAAAGTTGAACTACTTTCTTAAAAATTCATTTTTTTTGTTTAAAGATTCACCATTTTAGTTGAAAATTAATCTCTTTGGTTGAAAATTGAATTGAGTTGAAAATACTTTGTTGAAAATTTGTAAGATTTTACCAAACCCCCTTCCCCCCAAATCTTCTTACATTATTTTTGGATGACCTCTAAACAAATTCACGAAAAAATTTAGTCGGCAAATATTACGTGAGAGAGGCAGGGGAGAAGGTTCAAAACTCACGGTTCCTAGAAAAGGAGGGTACATATATGGTTTAAAATTCCGAAAAAATCTTTACGTAATTTAAGCACGCTCCCCGAAAGGCATTTGGCTCAATGTTATAATAATAAAATAATAATATTTCGATTTTCTCAAAACGAATCCTATCAACCCTATATTAATAATTTTTTAGTATTCACAGTGGTGATTAGAGTATTTGGAGAGGGGGAAAGTTTTTTGAAGGCACGAGCCCTAAAGTACACTCGAGGGGGACGTGGGTGTGTGTTGGCCCTTACGCGGTTCTGTCGATTGTAAAGTAAAGAATCAATCGAGAAACGAAGCGTGTCTGGTCGAATAGAAGGGGAGGAAGGGCTCGTGGCTCGCCCTGGGGTTGTGTACGGTTGGTTGATCCGAATCCCCTTTACAGGCCTAACAAGACCAACTTTGCGACCCGAACATCGACACGCAACGACCCTCGTTTTCGTCATCGAGCGTGAATGTTTCCGGTAAGGTGGCCCGGATACCCCGTAATGGACTCCCTTTTCCTAACCGCCTTCAACCAACTCCTCAATTTTGCAAATTGGCTCACCCTGGTCACTTGTTCTACTTTCTAGTTACTCAAAATCAACCAGGACATATATTTTATTTTGTATACAGTACGACTTGAAACTATATGGGGACGTCATTTTTTATAGTATTTGACGTATGAAATTGAGCCTTTTACTGAACTAGACAATTTTTTAATTTAGAGGATTGATTTTTTATACAGGGTGACTAAAAAGTCCCGGGACGGTTGGATATTTCGTCAGGTAAAATATTTTTCAAAAAAGTGAAGGTCATTCCTGAAGTAAATTTCAACGAGGAATTCAATGGTGACCTTCATTTTGACTTTGAAGTTGACCTTCATGGCTTTTTGAAGGTCATTTGTTTTTTAAAAATGGAAACCCCCTTTTTTCACATCTGCAATCGATAGAGCGAAAAATACTACGTTCAAGTACGTACCCAAGTCATAGGTCAATTGTAACGTTCCAGGCCAGTTAAAGGTTATTTGAAATTAACGAAGTTTTCCAAGAGGTCAGTGTAATTCCTGAAGTAAATTTCAACGAGAAATTCATTGGTGAGTTCTGTATTGATCTTGGTGATGATCTTCAAGGTTTTTTCAAGGTTTTTCCCAAGCAGTTTACGTTTACATTTAGCATTACCCAAAGGGAACAGAATTTACTAGGTCCACGTCGTTGTTCCTGGGTAATGCTAAACGTAAACGTAAACTGCTTGGAAAAAACCTTGAAAAAAAATTTGAAGATCATCACCAAGATCAATACAGAGCTCACCAATGAATTTCTCGTTGAAATTTACTTCAGGAATTACACTGACCTCTTGGAAAACTTTGTTAATTTCAAATAGCCTTTAATTGACCTTGAATGTTACAATTGACCTATGACTTGGGTACGTATCTGAACGTAAAATTTTCCGCTCTATCGATTGCAGATGTAAAAAAGGGGATTTCTATTTAAAAAAAAAACAAAGTTGACCTTCAAAAAGCCATGAAGGTCAACTTCAAGGTCAAAAT
The DNA here is from genome assembly GCA_932195095.1 of Andricus curvator. Taxonomy (NCBI): domain Eukaryota; kingdom Metazoa; phylum Arthropoda; class Insecta; order Hymenoptera; family Cynipidae; genus Andricus; species Andricus curvator. Next base: position 1,002,840 of record CAKNYM010052989.1, read on the forward strand.
GAAGGTCACCATTGAATTCCTCGTTGAAATTTACTTCAGAAATGACCTTCACTTTTTTGAAAAATATTTTACCTGAGGAAATATCCAACCGCCCCGGGACTTTTTAGTCACCCTGTATAAGGGTGGTCTTGGCAAACCATTAAGGGCCGATTCCACCAACTCTGATTAAATACATGGTTAGCTAATCATGATTATTTTTTAATCAAGGCTTTAATCATGATTAAATTGTAATGCGTTCCCCCATGGACATTTTAACTGTGATTAGCTAATCATATACCCTTCTCGTGGTAACTCCGATATTCCCTTGTAATGGCGATTCTGATTGGCCGCTACAAGAAGAACGCTTAAGTTTCTTGCGCGCGCACGGTACAAGCTGACGACATTAACCAAGTCATGTGACACCCAGCAGAAGTCTTTTTTGTCAAGAAGTTAAGTAATTTTGCGTGGATGTAATATATTAAAATAATGTTACAAATTTCCATCACTATTTCAGTTCAAAAAATAATAATGTAAATTATAAAGGCATTAATAGTGATTATTTAAAGACGCTCAGAAATATTTGATGCATATATGAAAAACATACAAGAAGGAAGGTTGATGATGCGCACTGCGAGGTTACATTGGTTAAATGTTTATTTCCAGCACTGCAAAATGAATTTATGCGACTGAATTCTTATTTCGTTAACTTATATATTTTACATACGCATTGTTTTTAAAAACGAATTATCTCTTCCAATAATGTGAAAGAAACAGTAGGTAAGAAAAGTGAGGTTATTGGAACACAATTTACACTTTACGGACGCCTCATCAAAGATATTTTGGCTTCATAGTTTCTTTCATATACACATTGAAAAGAACAAAAGCGTAGATATAATAAAAATTATTATCAAAAATGATCCACATTCAGTCTGAACATGCTCCAAATGCTCAAGTGCAAACTTCGGTTTTGAGGTTCTGTTCTGCCAACCAGCGTTGATCGCCGATTAACTCCGTTAACCAGCCATTATTGGGCGTTTAAGTTAACCCGTGATTATTATCTTCCTTTAATCAAAATGAAAAGAATGGTGGAACGCAAAGTATTGATTAAATAAGGCTAATCAATGATTAACGATTTAATCAGAGTTGGTGAAATCGGCCCTAAGAGTTTTCCTAATCCCCAATGCATTTTTTGCTTTAATGAGGTAAGAGTCATTTGATTTAAATCAGAGCATGTAAAATCTCTCACTTCAAAATTCGAAGATGACGATGGAATGGTTATACTCACAGCTTGTGATTTATTTATCGTCATTTAGTTATCAGTGAGCAAGCGTGAAAAAATAAAATTTGAAAATATTAAAAAAATGTAATAATCACAAAGAAAAGAGGGAGAAACATTTCTGGTAGTCCGCTGGATCGACCGTTTATGCGAAAATGTAATCAGGAATAATTCACTTGTAACCCCAAGCGATCGACTTGTAACCCAAGGTATTTCACTTGTAATCCCAGGTAATCCTAGGTTATCGATTTTTTAATCTTAGAAAATCCAACTGTAATCCAGGGTAATCTAAGTAATCCGCTAAATATGCTGTAATCTACTTGTAACCTCAGAACATTGACTTTTAATACCAGGTAATCCATATGTAATTTCAGGTAATCCACTTGTCGTACTAGGCAATCCAAGTTAATTCTAAATAATCCACTTCTAATTTAAGATAATCCATTTTTAAACCCAGAACATCCACTTGTAATCCAGAATAATCTACGTCTTCGGATTACCTGAGTAATCCTGGTAATCCGAGTGATCGAAGTAATCCACGTGCAATCCTACACAATCCGTATATGTCTCTTCAGATATTCCAGTTGTAACCACAGGGAATCCACTTGTAATCCCATGTAATAAACTTTTAATCCCAGGGTATCTGGAGTAATCCCCGTAATTCAGTATAATCCAAGGTAATTCACTTGCAATCCTAAAAAATCCACTTATAATTCTAGGTAATCCACTTGTAATTCCAGGTAATATACTTTCAATCCCAGAAAATCGAATTGTGATTCATTGTAATCCACGTGCGATCCTAATAGTCTACTTATAATTGGGAGTAATCCAGAATAATATAATTGTAATCAGGAGTAAGTAATGCCGATAATCTGTGTGATCCAAGCAATTCACTTGTAATTGTGAATAATCCGTTTGTTATCCCAGGTAATCTACCTGTAATCCTAGGTCATCCGCTTCTAAATCCAGGTTATCCACTTGTTGTCCCAGGTAATACACTTGTAAACCTAGATAATCCACTTATAATCTGGAGTAATCTAGAATAATCTAATTGGAATCAGGACTGGTCTAAGTATTCCGGATAATCTCTGTGATCCCAGGAATCCACTTTTAATCCTACGTAATCCACTCGTAATCCCAGATAATCTACCTGTAATACCAGGTTATCCACTTTTAATCCCAGGTAATCCACTTATAACCCCCAGGGAATTAACTTATAATCTCTTTCAATCCCTTGTAATCCATTTTTATATCCAGATAATCCATTTGTAATCGACTGCAATCCACTTGCAATCCCAGGAAAACTACTTGTAAACTGGATCAATCTAAGTAATTTGGTTAAATCAAAGTATTTCAGCCTCCTGTGGGGTAATCCAATTCCGCTGGACAGCATTCTTAGGAATTTGGAAAAATTACGGTATCCTTGGCTACAAAGTTTTAACGCAATTTCCTATAGTCTTATTTCTCGAGAAACAGGAAACTTAAACTTTCAAATCGATATCAATTTATGGGAAGAATAAAACTTTCTTTTTTCACGTCTGGCAAAATGTATAATTTATAAATTTATATTAGTTCAGGGAATTTGTATTTTCCTTAGAGAATAACAGAAAATATTCAACGTCTTTTCAGACTAGATGGAGCAATGAAAGAAATTTTCTTTTTAAGTAATTTTTTTCTGAAAAAACATCTGAAAAGACGTTCAATATTTTCTGTTATTCTCTAATGAAAATACAGATTCCTTGAAATTTTTTATTTGTACCATCTATCAAAATAATGCGTGTATTTCTGAAAAAAAGTTTCTTCTCTCGATCTCTCTAGTAGCTTAATGGAAAAGCACCTGACCGGAAATCAGTAGTTCTGTGGTTCGATTCCCAGCGGAGCGAAAGGAGAAGATCTTTTTTTTCAGAAAAAAATTATTGAAATTTTTTTTTTTAATTTCTTTCATTGCTCCATCTAGCCTGAAAAGACGTTAAATATTTTCTGTTATTCTCTAATGAAAATACAGATTCCTTGACTAATCTGATTTGTACCATCTAGCAAAATAATGCATTTATTTATGAAAAAAGATTCTTTTCTTGATCTCTCTAGTAGCTTAATCGGAAAGCACCTGAATGGAAATCAGTAGCTCTGTGATTCGATTCCCAGCGGAGCGAAGGGAGATCTTTTTTTCAGAAAAAAGTTATTTAAAAATAATTTTTCTTCCGTAGCTGCATCTAGTCTGAAAAGACGTTAAATATTTCCTGTTATTCTCTAATGTAAATACAAATTGCTTGAAAATTTTGATCTGCACCATCTAGCAAAATAATGCATGTATTTCTGACAAAATTTTCTTTTCTCGATCTCTCTAGTAGCTTAATCGGAAAGCACCTGACCGGCAATCAGTAGTTCTGTGGTTCGATTACCAGCGGAACGAAAGGAGATCTTTTTTCAGAAAAAAATTATTTAAAAAAAAATTCGGTTAGTTCTACTATTTCTATTTCTCGTTCTATTATTTCACTATTAGTCTAGAAGATGTCATATTTATTAGGTTCTCTTACCTAAATTTATAAATTCCGACAAAAATGAAATAAACAGTTTTAAATCGATATCTCGATTAGATCTCGTGATTTACTACCTACAACGTCAAGGGATATACAAAACGGGGGGACCCCTAGAAAGGGAGAAGAGTGTGACTGGGGGTTGGGTGTCGCCGAACTCACATAACCCAAGAGACGGTATAAGAAATGAGGTCCCCTTGGAAAGGGGAAAGGGTGTGCGTGTCTCCGAAGTCACTCTACCCCTGAGAAGGGATATAAAAACCGGTTTGGGCCCTGGAAAGGGGGAAGGGTGTGACTGGGGGGATGGGTGACACTAAAATCACTTTATCCCCGAAAAGGGATATCTACATTTGTGTGTGTGTGTGCGCGCTCGCGCGTGTGTGTGTATGTGACGTGGCCATAGGTGTGATTGGCCGCGGTTCTACTGGGAGCCGGTGTCATTTTCATAGATGGCAGATGCTCCAAGTTGGACCCTGTGGTGGTTGCTTAACCTTTTTTCAAATTATATATCGAGAAATATTCGAGACATCGATTTTAAGGTTTCAGATTCGAGTTTCTCGTAAAAAAAACTTGTCGAAATCCGTATTAGGAAATTGTAAATGAAAAAAGAAGTCCATTATTTTAACAGAAAAAACCCGATATCTCGAAAGCTATTGAAGATATCGATTTAAAAGTTTCATATTTGTATTTCTTGCGAAAAATCCTACAGGAATCCTAATTGAAACTTGGTCGTCCCAAATATCGTAATCTCTCCGAGAGTGCTCTCCCCCTTGACTTTTGTTTTACAGTATATTTAGAATTATAATTATATTTAAATTACTTAATGGTGGATATGTATGTGCTAAGCTGATGAGATTTTATAAAGTGTTTAAGGCACGAAGGAAACAATTTCTCAGCTTTCAAAGGTCGTATCTAACTCTGGAGTCCTGAAAGGCCTCACGCAGGGTCAAGTTCTCAGTGGCCTCGTTAGAAGCACGAAACCAAAAGGGGATTCCCCTGGTACAAGGACGGCGCGGCCCAACGTTTGGCTCTCCAATTACTCGTCGCGATTTTCATGAACTCGTTGCGTTTCTCGGTTCAAGTTCCGATTCCCTCGGAACTCGAACCCTTCCACGTGCGAGCGTAAAATAATTGCTTCGCCCGAATGCACATCTCCGTTTGTTTGCTAATTTGTTCGGTTTGACGATGTTTACGTTGCGCTGGTAACACCGACATTTTTTCACGAGTTCACTGAGTCCTGAAATCGATTTCCTTGAATATTCTGGAGAATATTCTGAAATCCGAAAATATATAGAGAATTTAACTAAACTCAATTGAAATTCTAGCAATTGACAACAAATTTGAGAAATTCAATTCTAGAAGACAGAGTTAATTTTTGTTTAAAATAGGATACAATTTTGGAAATTCAAATTGTAAACCAATTCAATTATAGCAAGTCGAGTTTCTTTTCAGCAACCAAAATTCAATTCTGGCATTTCAAACTGAATTCGATAAATTAAAATTGAATTATAATAATTCAGATTCAATGAAAGGTATTCCTATTAAATTGTAGCAATTTCACTTGGATTATACTTGGGAGTACCAATTCAATTCTAGAAAATAAGTGGTACGTTATGAACTAAGGGGAAGAAGCGGAATATTTTCGACCAATATAAGTTTTCAGTACCAGTCGTAGGTGAGCGTGCACGAGCCGAAGACGAGTACTGAAACACCCAACTCCCGAGATAATCACCCTCAGTTTAAGCTACCCCTAGTACTAGAGGCCTCGGAATTTGGTGATGCGGGAAACGCGGAGACGAAATAGAGGATGTGCTCATTCAAGCATGACAAACAGCTCGAGGGCCGCACTCTCGGCGCGTTAGTTGCATCAGGTTGCGTCATACCTCAAAATTTAACACAAATCGTTCACGCGGCCCTTCCTGTTTTGAAACCGTGCTCATCTCGGGAGTGAGTGTAATAGTAAAAATAAAAATAGCAGGATTTTAATCCATCATGTAAAGGATTTTCAATATGAATTTTCGAGCGTGAATATATAATTTATGAACAAAATATTTTGAAAGTCTACCATAGGTATTGGATATTTTAACTTGGCATCTGTCTGGTTATTTTCAGTAATTCTCAAAATTTTCGACAATTCTGCTTAGTTACTTTATAAATTACGAACTTCACATCCCTAATTATGAAACTTTTTAAATTTGAAGAATATTTGGTAAATTTATGAATTATCAAGAATTTTGGGAAATTTTGAAATTTATGATAAATTTATGAATAAGCAAAAATTTCTAAAATTTCTAAAATTTTGGAATTTTTAGAACTTTCAGAAATTTTGGAAATTTAGCCCAGGCGGTTGAATTGTACATAGTGGAAGAATTTATGTAGGTATAATTCTCATTTATTTTATACATTATATTGTACAAAATAAATGAAATTTATACATAGTGCTTCAAACTTTATTCTATTTTTATATGAATTAACCGAGCAAGTCACGCCTACCCCAAAAGGGAAATGGCCTAATGGTATAATAATAATAATAATAATAATAGGAAATATTTAGTTATTACAGAAATTTCGTAAATTTGTAAAATATCAATTCTAAACTTTTTGGAAATTACGGTGAATTTATGAATAAGCAAAAAGTTCTAAAATTTTAGAAATTTATAGCAAATTTATGAATTGGAAGTGTCTATAGGTACCAAAAAACCTAGCTATTTGCACTATTTGTAAAAATAGCTCGTTTTTAACCTCTATTTGTACTAAAATTTCGATACACCTAACCGCGGCCTTATAAATTATCAAATATTTTGGAAATTTATGGTAAATTTATAAATGTATAAATGACCAAAAAAATGAAACTTTTAGAAATTTGAAAAATTATATAATTTTCAAAAATGTTGGAAATTCACCCAAGTCGGTAAAATTAATCACACTGAAAGATAATCTGTATAATTTTTTTAACTTTATTTTTATCTTAATATGAATTTAGAAAACTTTTGATTAGTACAGAAATTTTTCAGATTTGGGAAATTTATGGTAAATTTTCTAAATTATCAAAAAATTTTAAAATTTTGTAAATTTGTGGTCAATTTATAAATTAGCAAAAATTTTGAAAATTTATAAATTATCACAAAATTGTAAAATTGTCAAAATTTTGGTATTTTTAGCATTTTTAGAAAATTTGGAAATTCAGCCTAAACAGGAAAATTATACATAGTGAATAAAATTATTTATAATTTTCATTTGTTTTATAGATTATTTTGTATTTAAGCAAATGAAAATTATGGCTGTGACTACTCGTCCCGAAAAATTGACAAAGCTGGAAAAGGAGATGGACTAGCCATCCCGAAATTTTAGAACGACTAGTCAAACTTATGAAAAATATTTGACTACCTATCTCGAATTTTGGAAAGACAACACTACGGAAAATCATACATAATTTTTACCACTTTCTTAAATTTTTCCGGTCTGGGTGGATTTTGCGGAAATTTAGGCATTTACAGTAGCTTACCATACATTACCGAAAAATTCTACCATCTGCAACAAAAATTTCGCCACAGCATTTAAGATGAGAGGGTCGATTACCGCAAAATTCGTGCTCACAGTTATATAATGTCTTATTATTTGCATATTACGTCATTTTTACTCCCTAGGGAGAGAAAAGTACGTTTTGTTCCCTACAGACTAAAAAGTTGATCTTTAGCCCTGCTTCATAGGCACGAAGAAGGGCTGATATCATGCATGTCTAATACAAACACAATTCTGGCAATTCAACTTGAACTTCACTTTTAAATCTAGAAATTTATATTCAACTTTAGTAAATAAAATACAATGCTACCATCTAGGAATTAAAATTCAATTCTAGAAATTCCAATATTCAATTATAGCGAATAATATAAAGTTGCAGCATTTAAAATGCAGTTCTAGTATTTTTATTTCTAGAAATGCAAAATTTAATTTTAGAAATCGCAATTCATTTATGTAGCAAATAAAATATATAATTATATCCATTCAAATTCAATTCTAGCTATTTATCATTTACATTTTGAATTTCATATAATCCTTGTTCCTTCTTAAATTAATGTAAATTGCAAAGGAGAGTGATTCTGTACACAATTTCATATTTTGTAGTTAATCATTTTAAAAATGACAATTTTACGAGAATTTGATTGGACGGTAATACAAAAATATGTCTGTGGGTTTTAATTACATCCGATGTAAGTCCACATTATTTTCTTTTACCAAGAATGCATCAGTGGCTTCGATCAAGCGCCCTCGTTTGTACGATTCGATAATAATCAATCGGACGTTCCTGCTATTCGGACTTACTGAATTCGAAATAATTGCCTGGCACCCCCAGCTCACCCCACTTGAAGCACCATCGACTGGTGAGGCGTGACTGTCGCACCAATTCACATTCATGTCAAAACATTTCTGTAGGTATATCCTAGGAAAGATACAATCATTCCGGAGAAATATGGATAGAAAAACTACTTTCAAGATGATTATTGTTAAAAAATGTACATCTTGCGGCTTATAAGATTAAAACCGTTTATAATGAGGTAATTTAAAATTCATGAAAGGCTGACAAGAAGTTGGCAGCTTTAAAAATAGTAAGCTCTTAAAGTGGAAGTCTTTAAAAGAAATAAGTTTCAAGGATTGCTTTTATAAACCTTACCAAAAAAATAATAAAAAATTTATATTGGAATTTAACATGAAAATGCAATTACAAAAGAGTTTAATTGAAAGCACTTCTGAAAATACAATAGCTCGAAATTATGTATGTGTTATTAGTTTCAATGGGTTTAATGAAGCTTATAATTTAAAAATTAGTGATTTATGTTGTGAGCGATATGAATTATTCAGTCTGGTGTTTCTCAAATTGAAAAAGATTTTAGAATATTTAAAGATTCTTATAGTTGATAATAAAAATCGTTCATGACGCGATACCTAAGGAAAAGAATTAATCTGTTGATATTTTTTGTCTTCATACATATTATTAATCATATAAGTAACAAATAATGAGCAAATGATTATTATCCTTTTTCCCATCATATCGATTTTTTCTATACGCTTTCAGTTTGAATTTTATTGATTTGTAATCTTCTAGGTTTTTAATTTCCTGTTTTGAATGCTGGGTACTAATTCCAATTTTTCACGGCTCATCTTTTGAAATAAAATAAAATCGTAAGATGTAAATATTAAAATGTATTTCTCGTATAAGTATAATGTTCAATATTTACGCCCCGCTCTTTCTTTTTAGTCGTATTTTTATTTAAACTTTTTCTTAGGCTTTTATCCCGGTTTTTTCATCAGCCAGACAGCCACGGACTCAGTCAATTGTCTGATGAGTTAACGATACTACGAATTAAATTAATACGATGTTTGAAATCTTTTGCGATGATGTTGTAGTAGGTACAGAATTGTTATCCTTACACAGCTGCCGCGAGCGTTGAAGGGTACAATTGTCGCCTCTGGATGATTTCTTAGAACTTTCGTCTGTCACTCCATAGGTTTTTAGTCGCTTGCTTCCTGATGGTCTACATAGTTTCTTACACTGCGACAGGTGTGCACATTGCCTGCAGCCGAAATCACAATAGGATGTATAGATGCATGTTTCGGATTCCTCCACATTATCTTTTCTTCACGCCTTAGATCGTTATACTTACTGATCTTAGTTGTATAATTTGCCTGCACATTTCGGTTAAGTGGACAAGAAATTTTGATGATACAGACTCTTCCACCTTTTTTCTCATGTCGGGTTGATTGACTCGGACTACTAAGTACACTACTAAGTACAAATTTTCTTTTATCTGATTAATACGCGATGTGAAATTTACAAAAATTGAAAATTAGGTAATTATTATTTATTATAACTGACCCGCTCATTACTATTTATTTTGTCCAAATAATGAAAAAGAAAATCGTCTTGGCAGGTTGCAACTCAAAACTACACCAATTTTGGCTTACTTTTGAGGATCGATCACTTGCTGCTGTTTCTGGTTTAAACAAGCGTATAGCTTCAGGTCATCCATGTACAGGAGATGGGTAAGTTGCTGACCAACTTCATTATCATGTATCTTGAACCCATGGGATATGCTACTTATAGTGTTTTGCTCAAGAAGTTCAACGATCAAAAGTACCATAATGCACTGAAAGAGTCGTAATGCGTATTAATCTTGTTATCTTTGGTTGTTCATGATCAAAATACTTGATTCTTGCACCCTAAAGCATCATCCCACGACTTAGAAAGTCGATGATGCATGGGTAGATTTGGTAAATTTGTTAGATGTCAGACAAATAGTCATGTGGTACGGAAGGAAACGCTTGCTTGTAGTCAATGTCTGCCATGTGCAAGTTCCTTTGATGTTTACGAGCTTAAATCATGGCAACAGCGTCTATGTTGACTAGATCTTTACTATCTCGCGAGTTTTTAAAACATCCTTCTTGTTCTTCTGTAAGGATTTCATTTTCGTTGCAGTTAGAATATACCTTATCTGCAGTGATGGCTCTAAGGCATTTATAAATTGTTGGTAGACTGGCTATCGGTCGAAATTCACATTGATTTTTTGGCGTCTGGTATTTTAGGCAAAAAATACGTGGTACCTTTGAGCAGAAAGCTTGGCATCAGATCTGATTGTTCGATGATCTTTTGAAAACGCCTTGCCAACGCAGGATGCACACTCGGCAGGTATTGTACGAGATTGTGCGTCATGTCCGGACCTGGGGCTTGTCTGTGATGTTAGTAGGCTCCATTACAGGACTATTGCTTGCTCTTTTTTACTATAGATGAATTCACAATGCGCCTAAGTTCCTTCTGTTTGTTTCCCCAAACACCCGACCAGTAGTCAGTCATGCCTTCCAATTGAGGAACTTCTAATATGTTTCAGTGATTATTTTGCTTTTCAATCAGTTCATGATAGAATCTTCTTTCATCTACCCAAAATGTTCGATTTTGCTGCCTTCTTGCCCTACTCTTATCGTACCGACGCAGTCTAGTAGTAACAACATCAAGTCTCTGCTGTTGGCAGTCTATAATATCATTCAATATTGCTGGTGTCAATGTATCAATGTTCCGAGGAAGAATGATTTCAGTAACATGGTGTATCAGCTTTCTGGTTTCGATTCCTTTATTATATTAAGTCGATCGATCCAATTTGCTCCTTACTTCACTGACATCCATATTCAACCTGATTTTCCATGGTGGATCTCGTTCACTTTCTGGGGCAAATAGTGCATTTGTATGCCTAGTTCTATGGCCCAACGTTCTAACGGCTGCCACAGTTGCATGACGGTAAATCCCAGGGATCTTTTTTATCTGAAGTTGAATAAAAACGTTGCAAACAATTGACGACTACAATTATCCGATGTCGGATTATTTTTATTTGTCTCCAGATAGAGCTGTGCTGCAATTTTTTTGATATTTCGCTATTTACTTCTGGATATTTTTTTGAAATTATTATCATGTATTTTTTTTTTTAAATGTCTTCATGTTACAGTCCTTTCACTAAATAATCGTCTATCTTAGTGCGATGTCGTCACAATGAATTTTGATTTTCTTGGAACAGAATAAAGTGTGTGCATCAAACATTTTTAATTCTTATTTACCTTCACCATACCTCAAAATTCTTGGACGATTTACTCGGAATTGGTTCCCTTTTTTGATCTAAACTTTTTAATTTTTATTCAGAATTCCAGTATTTTTGGAGAATGTTTTTATTTATGATTTAAATTGAAGGTTATATTTTTATCATAATCCATAGCCTAGTCTGTTCCAATTTGTTGTCAGTCATACTTTGAGATTGTCAGCTGACAGATCTATTTCCTCGAAAATGAATAACTGTTTCTAATCAAATTTATTTGGGCTTAAATCAGCAACATGTCATGTCGGAAGTGGACTTCTGTCTTATCTGTAAATGGTGATTTCGATTTTACAGAACCTTTTGTCGCTCTCCTAAGAAATTTCAATTTGTTGGTTATATAGTTTCGTAATGTATAGTTCCTTCAAATAAATTCCAGATTCAAATATATTTTTCACGCGTAGTGTTTTTGCTAGGGTATAATTATTTGATTTCTATTTTTTTTTTCAAATTTTGAGTAAATTAATACTCAATTTAGAATCAATATGTAACATAATGTAGAAATAATTGAAAAAATGACTGCGTTTTAAAACAAAAGTTCTGTAGTATTTTTGTATGAGTAGTCATATTGAAAACGAGTTGTATAATCGGCCTTCACTATTCTTTCACTACTTCCTTCGATTCATCAAGCTCTTGGCTTCAAAACTGTCAAATGATTATTCTCCTACTTATCATCAAAAATATATTTTAAGTGTTTTCATGAAAAGTGTCATTTGGTACAAGATGAATAAGTCCTTGACATGTTAGGCTTGGGTATCAAAATAATTTTTCTACTTGTAGGTTGCGAGAACACATAAGTAAGCCCTACTAACCAAACAACTTTTGTACAAATAATCAAGTTCATGCCTTTTACCAACATAAACAAATAAAATTATTCGTAGTTTGTTTGGAGCTTGTATATTTTCTTATGATACACTAAACAATATCAGTGTATAAATAAAAAATGTTTTTGAATAACATTTTCGAAATATTGTTCCACGAATATAAACGCGATGTTCTGGGACAACTGATCGAAAAGACTTGAAATGTGAATATTCATTTCGTAAAAGAAGAGTACCATATCCGAATAAAATTGCAACATGTTATAAAGTATCAAATATCTTTGAAATGAATGTTCCAGCTTTAATTTGGTATATCAAACTTTTCCCACTTGTTCATGATTTATCAATATTAGGACTTCAACATTTTTTCTATTTGCATCGTACTGGTTTCCACTATGCAACCTAAACCTTAAAAAATAGAAAAAAAGGGACTGCATCAACCAGTTTTGCTACTCACCCCTTAATTTCTTGAATCTACATAATATGTACCTTCCATCACGATGGTATGGTGGCACCTTGCAATTCTACGTGCGAATTCCCCATGGGGCTTGGCGGTTATGCAAACAGCGAAGAAAAAAGAGAAGGGAGCGATCTCGAAAGTGAGAGGGAATGATAAAAAGGGAGAATCCTAAGAGAGAGAGAGAGAGAGTGAGAGTCAATGTTTGCTCGACTGGTTCAGGGGAGGAATCGTAACGTGGGGATGTTCTGGCACTGGCAGGGCCACAAGGATGGGCCGGGGTGTTACTAATTGGAGGGGTGACGAGGGGAAACCTTGTTATCTCTTAATTGCTACGACCCTCCACGCTGTTTTGCATCGATAAGGAGAGTCAGTCCTTCCTTTGTCCCTCATTGCATTGCTCGTCGTTTGTTGCGACCTTTACGACCGTCACGTCCGCGGACCGCACGCGCGATATAAAACTTTCTGACTGTCGTAATGTACTTTTCGTTTCGTTTCGTTTCGTTCCGTGAAATGTCATGATTTCGATGATTTACCCACTCGCGCATACACACACAGAGTTTCGCAACATTTTGCATGTATCTTCGTTATGTTTGCAATTTGCATCTTTCATTTTATTAGGAGAGGAAGAACACTTCATTAGAGAGGCAAAAAAAGCTTTTATTGCTTGTGTGATTACTAAGTGGGATAATTACGGTTTGAGGCGATAAAGTAATGAAGAGGCTGTTCCTTGGATCAGAATTTCTCGGTTTTGTGTCGGGGACAAGGATATATCCTTTGAAGGCACTAGAACTAGAAATTATCTGGAAAATTGTTATCTCACCAAAAATATCTACGATGCAGAAAATTCCGCCGAGTAAAAATTTATCAGTAGTACAATAAACATAGTTTTTGTAATCAAAGTTTGCCAAGTAATTCTGAAAGATATCTAGATTTTTCAGTTTATTAAACTGGCTAAGTTTTTTTTCTTTTAATATCTTATTGTTGTTATCAGGTGTAGTTTAATAGATATTTACAATTCAATTTTTAATCAGAAGATTTAAACAAAGTTTTTATGGTTTTGAGCGTTTTTCCATGCCAAAGAATAATATGAAAATAAATTTAAATTCAGATAATCTATTCTTGAGATATACTGAAAAATCTGCACCCTGTTTCCGAGTGCGTCAAAGTTCAGTAAAGCATCAGCTTATATTATTCAAAGCACTCAAAAAATGACTCACATCAGGATTTTTTTGGATCGCTGATATTTAATCTGAAGTTGGATTTTCAAAATTGGAAATGGTTGATCCAATACGGTGGATAATATGTAAAAAAAATTATTATCCAGAAAGTCAGTGTGATAACTTAAAATTAGTAACTCTAGGGTTTTTTGGGTCGCTGATAATGAATTTGAAGTCAGTTTTTCCAAATTTCAAATGGCTGAGCAAGAAAATAAAAACACTTTTTTACATATGGTCTGCTATATTGGCTTAGCCATTTCGTATCATCAACCAAAAATACCCTAGGTTAAGTCATTTTTCAGGGCTTTGAAGCAGATAGGCTGATGCGTTACTGAAGTTTGACCCATTCGGAAACAGAGGTGCAGATTTTCGATGATCCCTCAAGAACGGATTATCTTAATTCAAATATCTTGTAAGATTATCGTTTGTCATAAAAAAAAATATATGACCAGAGTGGATTTTTTCCATTTTTTTGTTTAGTTCTTTGAGATTCTTTCAAGAACCGTTGTAGTAATTGCAAAAAAGAGGTGATATTTGAAAATTAACTTGACACATGTCCAAAACTATTTTCGTTTTGAGCCTTAATTTTTTTAATATTTCTATATGAAGAAATTGAATTGCAAATATATATTAAACTTGATTGTGACAAAGGAATAGAATATTCTTGTTCAGCATCAAAAAATACTTTGGAAATGATATATCGCAATCAATGAAAACATAGGCCATTTTTATTGACCAGTGCTAATTTATATTAAAATTGATATTATAAATGAAAAAATAAGTAAAACCCGTTTTTCATTTACGATTTTCCCAGATATTCATCTAACAGAAATATTCTGAAAATTTTGTACATATCAGTTTAATAGTGTAAGCTGCAGGTCGACTGAATTACTCAAAAATCGACTTTTTTCAATTAACATTGATACATTTTGAAAAATAATTGATGAATCAAAAGATTGTATCGTTCGAATAGTGTAGACTCCAGAGGTTGTTAAATTAATAAAAAGTCGCACTTTTTCGCATAAAAAATGAAATATCTCCAGAAATAATGAAATATCTTTAAAAATCATTTATGAAACAAAATTTCCTGAAAAATAACCCTGCAGATTCATCTAGTCAGTTTATCCTAAAAATTTTAGACAAATCGTTTA
>CAKNYM010052989.1:1017924-1051861 GCA_932195095.1 Andricus curvator
AACTGCTGAAAAATTGAATTTTGGGCATAAAAAGTGAAATATCTTTAGGAATGATTTATGAATAAAAATGTCCTAAGAAGTGGCACTTGAGCTTCAGCTACTCAATTTATCCTAAAAAATGTATACGAATCGGTTACAAATTGTAGGCTACAGGTTGACTGAACTGATAAAAATTGAATTTTGGGTATAAAAAGTGAAGTATCTTCAGAAATAATTTATGAATACAATTTTCCTTAAAAATATCACTGTAGGTTCATTCAGGAAATTTATCCTAACAACTTGAACGGATCGGTTAAAAATTTTAGGCTATTGGTTGACTGAACTGTTAAAAAATCAATGTTTAGGCATAAAAAGTGAAATATCTTTAGAAATGATTGATTAATCAAAATTTCCTAAAAAGTGATATTTGAGCTTCATCTACTTAATATTTATCTCACAATTTTTAGAGAAATTGGTGTAAAATTGTAGGCCATATGTTGACTGAATAAATTTTCCTACAAAAAAAGCACTGGAGCTTTATTTATTTAATTTGTCCTGAAACTTTCAAATGAATCGATTAAAAATTTAGGCTTTAGGTTGACTGAACTGCTAAAAAATGGAATTTCAGGCATAAAATATGAAATATCTCTAGAAATAATTAAGGAATCAAAATTTTCTAAAAAAACAGCACTGGAGCTGCACCTAGTTAATTTATCCTAAAATCTTGAGACGAATCGGTTGAATATTTTAGGCTACAGGTCGACTGAACTGCTAAAATCGAATTTTTGGCAAAGAAAGTGAAATATCTTCAGAAATAATAAATGAATCAATATTTTCTGAATAAAAATAGCACTGGACCCTCATCTGGTCAATTAACCCTGAAAAATTGAGACGAATTGGTTTATTATTGTAAACTACAGGTTGACTGAGCTGCTAAAAATAATAAATTTGACATGTGTTCTAAATCTGCTGTATCCAGTTTAAAAAAAATGAACAATGTGTATTCGCAAAACTATTTTTTTTGCGTTTCTTTCGAGAAAAGATATTCGCGTTTTTTACTTTGAAGAGATTCACTACCGCGAATCTTGATTAAATAAATAGATTTTTAACAACGGTTATTGACAAAAATTATTCTGAAGAATAATAATGGTGGAAAATTATGCGATGGTTATCAGTTCGAGAGCAGTTGCCTGAAAAAGTTTTAGTACTTGCGTGATTGTGCGGGGATTACAGTTGCAATAATGGTTTGCTGGGGGAAAAGAGAGAACGAAGATTTAATGGGGATAAATTACTGTTCTTGCGGGCGTACTTTATTATTCTCACCTTCTTCTACTGTTTCTCTTGTCGAAGAACAAATTTTATTTTATTTTGTAAACTTTTTTTAGTTATTTGTTGCCTCTGAGTAGTTATGGCAATATTGATTTATCCTATTTTGCTGAAGACTGGACATTGATGTCGCTTTTGAAAGAAAGTTTAAGTTCCTCGCTGGGAAAAGACATCCTTTGATTTTTCTTATCCCCGTAATCGGCTTTACTCGCTCATAATTTGTACTAGTCCCCAGGGGACATTCAGTTTGAGACTTTAATAAACTGACTCTGTCTGACGGAACTCGAGTTACGGGAGGGAGTGCTGAAACTTACTTCAACAGGAAAACACGTTATTTCAGAAACGAAAAGAGCCTCGCAAACCTTATTTGCACCAAGGCTTGCCTTTTCAAGACCTTCAAATGAGGTATTCTCCTCCTTATTTGCACAAAATTCTATAGAAATAAAGAATTTTAATTTTACAATTTGCAATTTGTTTCATGTTTAAGTTGTTTCTTAACATTTGAAGGGTAGCAAAGCGAAACGAATCAACCCACATTTAGCTGATTTTCAGGAGAGACAAAAAAGGTTTTATAAAATCTAATTTTCAGTTTAACTAAAAACTAAGAAATTGATTTCTAGATTATTTGTTGCTGAATGAAGGCGAAAAGAGTTTGCAGGGTGGCCGAGAAATTTATTTTGTAACATTCCCTAACCTTTCACTGATTTTTCCCTGACGATTGATGTCCAAAGCCCAGCATTTTAATCTTGCAACATTTTTAACATGTAGAATCTTTTATAAACGAAAAAAAACAATAAAAAATCAGATTAAAATTTACCAATTTGTAATTAATTCATTTTAACCAAAGATGATATTTCTACCATAAAAGATGAATTTTTAACCAAACCATTTTTCAATCCAATTTTCAAACAAAACAGATTAAAATTCTACCAGAAACATTTGCATTTTCAACCAGATAATAACATTTTTTAGAAAACAGTGGAATTTTCTATACAAATAGTTGAACTTTCAAACTAAAAAGATGAATTTTCAACCAAATGGTCAAACTATTATTCAAAAAAGATTAAACTTTAACCAAAAATGAAATAGCTGCATTTTCAAGCCAAAAATATAATTTTTTTAGAATATACATAATTAAATGTTCAACAAAAATATGAATTCTCAAAGAAAAATGTAATAGCGGATATTTTACAACAAGAAAATAAATTTTCAACAAAATTGTTGAATTTTGAACCAAATAGTTCAATTTTCAACCTACAAAGGTAAATTCTGAACAAAAATGTAATACTTGATATTTCAGAAAAAAAAAAAATGAATTTTTGGACTAAAAAGATTATTTTTATACCATAAAAGACGAATTTTTAACTAAAAAAGATCAATCTTCAACCAAAAATGGAAAAATTACATTTTCAGTTAAAAAGATTAATTTAAAAAAACGAATTTTTAAACAATATAGCTTAATTTCCAACCAAAGAGATGAACCCTCAGAAAAAAAAAAATTTAACAAAGTAATTTAAATTTTACCCAAGTAGTTGAATTTTCATGTAAAAAACATGAATTTCCAACGAATTAAGGAAATCTTAAATTTTCAGTGATGAAATTTTCAATGATGAATTGTCCAACCGAAGGACGAACTTTAAACAAATAGAGATTTTTCAGCCAAGAAATAAAAAGTTCAACCAAATTATTGAACTTTCAAGCCAAACGAAGAATTTTCAGTAAAACAGTTAAATTTTTAACTTGAAAATATGAATGTTCAATAAAAAAGTTCATTTTCAACCAAATAGTTGCATTTATAGTCAAACAAAGCGGAAACATTAAACTAAGAAGATCATTTATTTACCAAAAAAGACGAATTTTCAATTAAAAAAGATCAATTTTTAACAAAAAATGGAAAATTTACATTTTCAGTTTAAAAAAAAATTAATTTTAAACAAAAAAAACCGAATTTTCAACAAAATAGTTCAATTTTCATTTAAAGAGATGAACCATCAACCAAATCAATAATTTTTTAACAAAGTCATTTAAATTTTGACCGAGTAGTTGAATTTTCATTAAGAAAGATCAATTTTGAAGAAAGTAGTTAAACTTTCAAACAAAGAAATGAATTTGCAACTAAAATTATGAATCTTCAACTGGAATAGTTAAATTTTCAGTTGAAAAAATTAATTTTCAACAAAAAAAATGACCAAGTAGTTCAATTTGCAGCCGAAAAATAGGAATTTTGAAGAAATAATGTAATAGTTGATATTTCAACCAAAACGAACGAATTTTCATCAAAATAGTTTATTCACAAACATTTGTATTTTTATCCAAAAAAAAAAAGATTAAATTTTTACTAAAACAGATGAACTTTTCAACCAAAATGAGGCATTTTCAAAATAATTGTTGAATTTTTAACACCGGAATATGAATTTTTAACCAAAATTTAACTTACTACCAAAATAGTTGAACTTTCAACGCAAAATGATTTAGAAATTGTTCTCTTCCCTTGGTTCTAAAACTTTTACAAAAGAAAATTGGAATTTCTATAATTCAATTTTACTTGCTAGAGTTCAACTCGAGTTGGTACAATTCAACTGAAATAGATATAATAGAATTTTTATTTTTATTAATTTTAATTACAAATTTCTACCAATTTGTATGAATTGCTAGAACTCAATTTGAGTTTAGTTGAATTCTCGATTATTTTTGAGAATTTTTCCCGATTTCAATTCGACAATCGTCGCCAGAGGTCTCGAAGGACTCTTGGACACTCACTTGGTCAAGTGAATATTTGTTGGCGCTAAATTCAAAAGTTGTCTTCATCCCCTGGTTCTAAAACTTTTACAAAATAAAATTGAAGAATTTTCCTACCTTTTTTGGTGCATAGTCGAAAATTCTTTGGGAATTCGGGTCACGAAACGAATCCCAGGAACGAATCGTAACGAGTTCGATTATCCAATACACCATGAGTCAATCCTCTGACTGAAATAGGGGGCCCCTAGTTCTCTTCCTCGTTCTTTGGCATTACCACGACCTTCGAATAACGGGTGTCCGGATTCCCAGGAGGTATTCCATTTATGCCCCACTGCCTCATTGTTATGCAATGCACCAAATCCATACTAACGACCTACACACCCCCGTTCAGGGGCTTACCAGAGGATATCTAGATCGGTTTCTGAAATCGGCTTCGAGAGCCTGGTTACCAAGATTTGCATTTCCCAATTTCGTATTAAGACTCGTTCATTTTATTCCCCACTGATCATGATCATTATCATTTTTGAACTTGCACCGCCTAATTTGTCATTCGGTGCTGATAATTCTCAAATTCCGATTTGACCCAGCAGATATGTCAGTTTATGATAATTAGGTAGATATCGAGAGTGGTGTCAAATCAGTGTCATAATGATTTATGACTTCTGTAAATTCGCTGAAAGGATCTAAAGTTAGGAATTACTCACTTTTTGACAGTTATTAACAATAAAACCTAGGAAAATAATATAAAAAACGTTTTGGCCTTTTTTCATTTAAATATGAACAATTACATATTATGGGTGTGGTGAGCCCAAACTTGTAGTTATTTATAACTACAAGAAAACTATCCACCTAGAAATACTACCCGAATCGGGTAGTGTCACGCCTACCCTGAAAGGGAAATGGCTTAATGGTATAATGGTATACGTCAGAGATAAAAATTTAACAATAATTTTTTACTGCATTTTTGATCAGTATTTGGCTATATTAATTAAACAATTTTAACACGACGGACTTGGGTTGAGTTTAACCCAGAGGAGTTTGCATTTCTCGTTATTTTTCTGAAATCATTTCAGTGATGCCTCATGATTATTTTGAAACTGAAAAGAAAAAAATCGTTGGAGGGTTTCTCAAATAAACTTTTTTTTCATTTTTATTTTCAGGATACCATGTATATTTGCATGAAAAAATATGCTTTTGTAGCTTAAACTCTGGAGTTTGGCATAGAAAAAATGTATCTGAATGTTAAGCATCTTTGACTATCCGGAACCCATGAAAAATTTGGAAAAAGTGTGAAAAAGTGCTGATTTGATCAGTTTTTAAAATATTTATCCACTTCTGAGCATGTTTCTTTGAATTTTTCGAAATAAAAATTGAAGTGCATTAAATTTCATATGAAAATAAAAAAATAAATTTTTTTATATCATATGGTTTAGGAGATACAGCTTTCGGATGATATATTTTTCGGAAAAATTTGGACAAAAACAAATTTGGTTTTAGTTTTTGTGAAGTAGCATATTTACTGTGCACTTTAAGCAAAACTAGGCAGAATATAAGTTGAAGAAAAATTAACTTTGTACAAATATAAAAAAAAATGTTATGTCTCGAATACGTCCGAAGTTATAGCGTATTGAAAAATATCCACTTTTATTCAAGTTCGTTAAAAAGTAATTTTTTAGGTATCGCGTTTATGCTGCAAATTGCGTTAAAAGTTGTTTTTATAATAATAAATGTACATCAAATTATCTAAATATCTAAAAATCTTTAATAATCCCAGAAATGTATCCATAAAAATAAATGCTCTTTTAAAAGTTGATGCCCTCGATTTTGAAGGATATATTTCAAGAATTATTCAAGCTTTTCAGATTTGTATGTTATTTGATATGAGTTTATCATTATATGAAAAACTTTTAATGTAAAGTTTAGTAGAAACGCAATATTTGAATAAAAAATACTTTTTAACGAATTGAGTGCACTTCAACTTTTGCTTTTGCCGATAGAAACTGCAATTTTAAAAAAAATTTCCAAACTTTTAATTAGCCACGGATGTCTAAATATGTTTAAAGTTTAAATACAATTTTTCGATACCAAAATAGAGAGTTTGAGTTAAAAAATCACTGTCTTGAAGTTAATTTCACAAAAATATATAAAATTTTGCTTTTCGGTCTCAAAATAATTGTAAGGCATAGCTGAAACGATTTCAGAAGAAAAACGAGAGGTGCAACCGCTTTTTGATTTTCTAGTTTGATGAATCGTTTTTTGCTACGGAAGACATAATTATTCAAAACTTCAAGGGAATACTAATAAATTTCATCTCATTCCTATTGGTATTCCGATTTCAGTATCTTACAATTAGCTGCATTCATCAATTTAACATTTAAAATACCCTTAGCCACTTTTATCATTGATTTTTTTCGTCAAACTTTCAAGCTTTTATGCATTAATTCGGAATTCCCTTAAAAAAACTATTTAAATTGCAAATCACAAAAGATCTTATTAAAAAACGAAAAAAAATGTGTTTTCAAGAATAGATTCTGAAGATTTTTATTTCTAATTAAAGAATTAAGAGTAATTTATATTTCAATCTTTTCGATCATTCAATATTTGGTACCTTCAAAAATTTGCATAGGTACATTTGTTGTTCAGAGACCTTAAGTATTAAAACCAATTCAATTGGAATATTTATAATTTTATTTTATTTGCTAGAATACAATTTAAAACGGTGGAATTTAATTTTAAATGCTCATGGAGTTCAATTTTAAATACCAGAATTATATACCTTATTTTCTATAACTTCATTTGAATTCCTAGAAGTTAATAGAAATGGTCCTATTGAACCGATTTCATTTGATACAATTCAATTTGAATTGATAGATTTAAATTTGATCTGGTGGAGACCAATTTGAAATGGCAGAATTTACTCTAAATGGCTAGAATTGTATTCTATTATCTAGAATCGAATTGAAATTTCTAAAATTCAATTTTAATTACTATAGTTTAATTCGAGTTACTCCACTTCAATGGGAATGGCTAGTGTTGAATTGGAATTGCAAGGATTCAATTTCAGTATATATAGTTCAATTGAAGTTGACACAATTCAACTGATTGATTTTTTCATTAAACTTTCAGTCTTTTTTTGCATTTATTTCGAATTTCCTTCAAAAACGATTTGAATTGCAAATTAAGAAAGATCTTATTAAAAAACAAGTTTCTTAAAGGATTTTTCAGTTTTGGATTAAAGTGCTAATGTTAGAGGAAGTCGGCGGTCACAATTTTTTGAAGATTCTGATGTCTAATTGAAGAAATACGATTATTTGCAAACGGCTCCTACATATATGTAACTAAGACGCAAGGAAGAAAGAAACTGGATGTAGCAATAGACTTGGTTGCAAATATCCTGAGTGTTTCCCACTTTTAGGGACTTTTAGGGGCATAAATTTCCGAGCAATTTAGCGCTGAAAGAAGAAAGTAATTTAGCAAGCAATTAAGAAAGACAGCCGAGGTATAACGGACGGCCTTTGCCAGCCCTTCGATTTCCCCTGCATACGTTTTTATATCCACGGGCTTGACTTACACCATTAGCAACCCGATACTAAGGCATGCACCCAGGAACAAGAGTTCATTTTCCTTTCTCCTAATAGATTTTCCTCTTCATTTTCTTACAGTAAATCATTATCTGACTTGTACTGATTTTTTTTAACAAGGAAAATATTTTTCCAGCATTTTAGATATTTTCTCAGTGGCTTGCGTTTTAAATCAGAAGTGAAAAATGGGATGATATAATTTTGCCAAATTTTGGAAGTCCCGAATGAGAAAAAATGCCGAATAAATAATTTCAAAAACCGAATTTTTAAATTCCTGTAATTATTCCATTTCAAATTAGGTAATATTTCAACCAAAGTCTAGGTCATGCTGTCAGAATAATTTTTTTTTAGGTATATCATTCTAGAGTGAAAGTAAAGGGATATGAATTTCACAGTTTTTTTTTTAAATGCAGTATTTTCCGAACGAGTGCATTTCTTTCGGATTTTCATTCTTTATTTGATATGAGAATTCACGTTTATTGAAAGAAATGATTTTTGAAAAATCAAATTTTTGCATTTTTTCGAAAACAACGAAAGGTAAAAAAAATGTTCACATAAAAGTTTATGAATTTAGAAAAATTCTACAAAAGATACCTCTTTCTCTCTAATGATATCTTGCATTGTTCACGAGAAAAATACAGAAATTATATTTGAACAAAAAATTTGTCCAGCCTCAAAATTTTTCTTTAATATAATTTTTGGTATTTTTCTCGTAAAAGATGCAAGATACTATAAAAGAGCTGGAGGTATTTTTTTAGAACTTTTCTGAATATCTAAACTTTTATCTAAATATATTTTTTTCCTTTCGTTGTTTCCGAGAAAAATGCGGAAATTCGATTGTTCAAAAATCATTCTTAAAGTGGTTTACTAAAAACGAAGCTGAAAGGATATGTAGTAAATATACCCATCTATTAAAAAAATTTTTTTTGTCATTTTTATACCTTTTTTTACTTCTTTACAATTAATAGAAATAAAAAAAATCCCGAGGACAAAAAAAATCCCCATTATGTACCCTCATTCGGGAAATACTGCATTTAAACAAAATTTCTGTCAATGTTTGAGTAATCGCTAGGAATCTTCGATTGATTGTAACAAATGAAAGAAAATTTTTTTAATCAAACTGTAAAGTTCGTGTTCCTTTATTTTCGCCATAGAATTATATATTCCAATAACAATATAATAATATGATAATACCAATATTCCGGAATTTAAGACGTTGGCAATTTGCTATTTTCGGTAACTTGAAATGTCGGCAATTGACTATTTTCGGGAATTTGAAGTTTCGGAAATTTACTACTATTCGGGAATTTGACAATTCGGGGTTTTTAAAATTTGGAGAATACACATTTTGGATGGTTATCTTTTTTTCAGAAATTTTCACTTGTCGGGAAATTACTTTTTCGGTATTTTTCCAGATTTGGGATTTTGAAAATTCGGCAAAATTAGACAATCCCATAACTTTTTTAAGCGGGTACAATAGGGTGTTCCAAATTTTTTTTCGAATTTTCATGCATGTCGATCTTAAATTTGTTCGAATCCACACAAAAATAAATGCGTTTTTAAAAAATAAAGTTTAGAGGTTCCGCAAGCCCGATAATTTTAACACGTATTTCCTATAAGAAAAAAGGACGTCGGTTAGAAAGTCACAGTTTTTTCCGAATTTGTTTTTAACTTTTTTGTTGGAGCAAGGCAATAATCAATTAAATCAACCAGCAATAATTGTTTAATCCATTTATTATTATTTATAACAATAATCCCTTAGAATAATACTACAAAGTTCCAGTTTTTTTTGAAATTTTCAACTTTGTGTCTACTTTGGAATCAGAGTGAGGTAATGATTTATACAACTTAAGAAACAATTGTTTAAACAATTTATTATTATTTTTAATAATATTCTCTTTGAATAATGCTAGAAAGTTGCGGCTTTTTCTGAAATATTCAACTGTTTGTCTAATTTTCACTTTGAGCGAGGTGATCATAATTGAAGTTTAACAAAAATAATTGTTTAAACAAATATCTATTATTCATAACTATCTGCTCCTATAGTAATGCTAGATAGTTGCGGTTTTTTTCTGAAATTTTTAACTTTTTGTCCACTTTTTACTCAGTGAAATAAAAATTAATGCAAGGGAACCAACAGAATTGTTCAAACATTTTATTATTGTTCATAACTATCTTCTCTTAAAGCAATGCTAGAAAGATGCGGATTTTTCTGAAATATTCAGCTTATCTTTGAACTTCTAGTTAGAAACAAATAGAAATAATGAATATTAATATTATTTTAAACAAAAAGGCTTTTAGTAACTACTCCAAGGACAATTTTCATTCAATATGATTCATACAGAAAATTTGAAGAATATTACAAATATCTCTTTTATTTAAAAAAAAAATATATTCACAAAAAAGGAAGAGAATGTTTAAAAAATGATTCTCTCTAATGTTCATTGATAATTTGTTCATGACTAAAAAGCCAAAGCAAAGTTTAAAATTTCGGACAAAAACTCGCAACTATCTAGCATTAATGTAAGAGAAGATATTTAGAAACAATAGCAATTTGTTTAAACAATTATATTTGATGAATTAAATTAAATATTACCTCACTCTAAGTGAACAGTGGTCTCTAAAATTATTTACAGAGAGTATTATTAAAAATAATAATAAATTGTTTAAAAAATTATGTTTAATTAACTTGAATTGAAAATTACCTCACTTTAATAAAAAATTGGACAAAAAGTGGAAAATCGTAGAAAAAACTGGAACTTTGTAGTATTATTCTAAGAGAATATTATTATAAATGATTAGAAATGGTTCAAACATTTTTGATTAAATGAACTTACTAAGAACAATAATAAATTGTTCAAAAAATTAATTTAAAGATCTAATTATTATTTAAAAGTAGTATTTTATGTATCATAAACAGTTTGTATTTTTTTTAAACCGCAAAAAATCATAATTAGCGCCAAAAACTCGCAAAACCCAATTTTTCCCTTATGGGGTTTTATGGGACTCTATGACACAGACTTATGGGGGTGATATTAAAAAAGTAGTTATCCATTTCTATAATATAGCTAATTGTGAAGAGAAATGTTAGATTTCAACTCGATTCACTTAATATTGACGATTCTAAATAAAATTGACAAAAACTTTCTTTTTTCTTATGGTAAATACGTGTTTTAACTTCATGAGCCTTGCGGAACCTCCAAATATCATTTTTTTTTCTCCATAAAAACGCATTTATTCTTTTTGTTGATTCGAAAAAATTTAGGGACGATATACATGAACATTGGAAACAAAAATTTCCAACACATTTTTGGACCACCCTCGGGTACATTAATGGACAGAATTTGAGTTTATTGAAGAGCTTCGGGGTAACTTTAGAAGTTTACACTTAATCATGAAATGGATTCGAAATGGAAATGGCAAACTCGTCCCTCGCTAGAGTTTAGTTAGCGACACTCGGCTTGCTTTGAAGTCAAACGAGCTTTTCTACTGGCCCATCACCCCTCAGGCTCTCCCTTGATCATGCTTATTAGCGAAAATGGTTCTGCAAACATCCTTCCGATATCTATAATTTATCAAATAGATTTTTCACTTATTTTTTCTTTTCTTTCAATCTTCATAGAAAATAGACATCCAGTCTTGCCAAAAATATCGACTTCTCTAAAACAATTTTGGTGTTAAAGCAAATGATATTATATAACGTTACAACTTACCGACAATTCATTTTTTTCTCTTTTTTTTCAAACTAATATTATTTTGATTATCAACTCCAGATCTGAATGATCCACTTTTGCAGATCCAAAATTAATTTGTACACAACTTCATTGATACAAAATTTTGAATTTCACGGTGAGAGAAAAATGGCAATTTTTCTATATTGGGCTATAAATCTCTGTGGCTATGGAAATTAATTTTTTTCTTTCTTAAACTGTTTTTTTTTTATTTCGGACTTCCGACCTAGTTCCGACTCCCACTTCTGAAAAATTTACAACTTCCTAAGACGAACAAAAAATTTTTTAGAAAGCGTTGAATCTTCAATGAAATACATGAGTTTTCAAGAAAAAGTTGAGATTTTGAAGATAAATGATCAACCAAAAATAGAATACTTAAACTTTCAGTTAAAAAATTAATTTTCAATTGTAAAAAAAGCAAGAATTTTTAACCAAATATTTAAGTTTTCAACCAAAGAGAAAAGCGAATTTTCAACAATATAGTGGATTTTCAACCAAAGAGATCAATTTTCATCAAAATAATTCAACTTTCAACCAAGTAGTTGAATTTTCAACCAAATAGATTAACAAATTTTCAACGAAAATGGTGAATCTTCAACTAAAATTGTTAAATTTTCAGTTAAAAAAATGAATATTCAATCAAATTGTTGAATTTTGATTCAAAGAGTTGAATTTTAAGCCATAAAAGATAAATTTTCAATCTGAAATGAAATTCCTAACATTTCAGTTAAGAAATGAATGTCTTACCAAAATAAAAAATTATTTTAACCAAATTTTTGAATTTTCAACAAAATAATTAGATTTTCAACCAAACGATAAAAATTTTACCCCAAAAAGATGAATTCTCAAACAAAAATATAATAGCAGACTTTTCAACCAAAAATAATTAACATTTAACTCAAAAATGTTGAATTTTCAACCAAAGATATAGGTACATTTTCAACTGAAATTATAAATTTTCAACTGGAGTGGGTAAAATTTCATTTAAAAAAATTAATTTTCAACTATAAAAACAGGAATATTCCACTCTGGGAATTGATTTTTTCCCTAAAAGTGTTTTTATGGATTAAGTTAGTTCTGAAAGATTTACAACTTCTTAGGACCAACGAGAAATGATTTTAAAAACTTTGAATTTCAGGGTGGGAGAAAAATGTCAATTTTCCCATATTGGGCTATAAATCTCTGTCTCTGGATTTTTTTTTATTCTAAAAAGTGTTTCTTTAGATTTAAGTAGTTCAAGTATTCGTCGATACTTAATGATTTTTCGTGAAAAAAATGTATGTAATTTATTCGAAAGAAAACCTGAGCTTTCGAATAAAAACTGACAGTTGACAGCTGCTATTCATGAAAATCATTCTGATGCGCAATTTTCCAAATAAAATGAAAAATCCGAAATCTGTATAAAATCGTGGTATATCATTTTAAACGGCATCAAACTGACATTTACTGTGTTTTTACCCAGTTTGTCATGCTAATCTTGCAGCGCTTTTTCGAGCGCAGAAAATCACAATTTGTCTTTAGTGAGGTTCTTATAAAGAACTTATTTTTTTTTAAACTTTTCCTTAAAAAATACTTTAATGGGCGAGAGATACAAAATTCCAGCGCAAAATTTTATTCAGTTAAAAAAAAAAGCTGGAAAAATACATAGGACGCGTTCGGTTACCATTTACCGTTAATAAAGTCGCAACATAGTTTTTGTTATCTGATGGAGTAAATGGATTATCTAAAATCAAAAAAATTATGTGTGTAAAATATATACCAAAATGAGTCTCTAGCTCTGCTGGGATTCGAACCGCAAAATAGTTTTTGTGATCTGATATAGTAAATGGATTATCTAAAATCAAAAAAATTATATGTATAAAACATATACAAAAATCAATCTCTAGCTCTGCTGGGATTCTCAGTCTTGTAATATTTTAATTTCCTCTGAAATTTTATGTACAAATCAAAATTTTGTATTTAATGGTCTTGACCAGATACTTATAACTAAATATTTGATGTTAATTCTTGTTTGTCTCATACTGTCTATCGCTTAGTGGGTAAGAGCACCAAACCGGCAAATCTGAAGATCTGGTTTCAAATCCCAGCGAAGCTAGAGTAATTTTTTCACATCCTAAGAATAAAATCAATATTTTAAAAATGTAAGGATAAGACTAGTAGTCAATAAATAATTAACATAAAACATTTACTTATCTGGTCAATATCGTAATTTCAAAAAATATTTAATTGAGGTACATTTTAATGTAGTGAGTTGTGTTTTATTTATTAATCATATTTATTTTGATGAAAAAGGACTGATCAAAAGTACACGATAAGAAAACTAATGATGTGTTTCGAAGAAAAGTATTGTACTCATGACGTAATGGACATTGGGATATTTAATGGACTAGGACTCGTGTGCCAAAGGAAAGGTTGCGTGTTAATGGATATACGTGGGTCAACGTATGGCTGACCCTTCAAGGACCGTTTCTACTGCATAGCCTCTACTCGAGTATGGGTCACGCAAAAAGACCATCGATCGCTACTACATATATATTTTCAGTCTCTTGTAATTTACCTATTTAGAGGGTAATTTTTTTCCTGAACGCTCTCCCTTTACTAAAGACTTCTATATCTTTTCCCATTCAAGTAAAAAATGACCTGATAAGTGGAATTTTATAAGCAAGTCTAGAGGTCATTTATAAAATTAGACCAGATTGTGGACTCTAA
The DNA here is from genome assembly GCA_932195095.1 of Andricus curvator. Taxonomy (NCBI): domain Eukaryota; kingdom Metazoa; phylum Arthropoda; class Insecta; order Hymenoptera; family Cynipidae; genus Andricus; species Andricus curvator. The sequence continues at coordinate 1,031,990 of CAKNYM010052989.1, forward strand.
TTTTTACCTGAAACAAATACTGAAAAAATAAAAAACAGTTGATTAAACACAATTTTCGTTGGTTCATTTACAAATTTTGGGGATTCCAACATTTTTTATAATAAATTGATACGAATTGTAAGAGATAATGGATAAAAAGTGAAGTGATTGAAAATCAAGGATGTACTTCTCAGAATAGAATTTTTAAAAGAAGAAAATACCAAGTGCATTTCTAGTTTAGAATTTTAGAAATGTGAATCCATTAGTTTTTCCTGTTAGTAGATTTTGCAGGAGTAGGAATTAAAGGGGTTTAAAGCAAAACTTTTGAGTTGAAACCTTCAAATTTTTTAAACCATCATTATTCATGAACAAAATAAATTAAAACAAAATGAACCAAAATACTGTTTTGTCCCAAAGTCGAATTTACGACCATTTCGTTCTATTATTTCGACATAAAGATATATATGTAATGAAATGAAGTTATAAAAATTTCTAAAACTTTAAGTCTCGATTCTAGGCGCGTAATATAGGATATTAAATTTTGTCAAATAAAATTAATTAAAATATGAACTATTTACAGTCAAAAGCTTCCAAAATTTGGGACCCATAGTCTGGTATACATTTTTCTAAATCAAGAAAAACACCTGAAATTCTATAATTCGGAAGCTATCAATCTTCTTTTATTCTCAAAATTCTTAATTGTTCATATATTAACAAATTTGATATTCTGTTATTTTATCTTTAAGTCTAAAATATGGATTGTTTAAATACAAGATTTTTTTGAATATTGGTAATGATTTCAAGTTTGAATAATATGGAATTCTAAAGAATACAAATGGCCCCATCTACAAATTCGAAAATTTTCAAAGTTTATTGAATTTAATATTGTAAAACTTGAAAATCATTATTGCAAAGTATGAAGCGTTCACATTTTATTAGTTGAATTATAAAATATCGCGTTTTCCATGTTTAATCTGTATGCGCTTCCGGGATATTATACCTAAAAAAAAACTGCTTAGCCCTTTTTGAGAAAACTAATTTTTTACTTTTTAAAAAAGGTTATTCAACATATTTTTATGAAAATAACTTAAGAGTGGAATTTTATTGGCTCAAAACGATTAGTTTAGCATACAAAAAAGGCTGAAGGTGTTGAATATCTTACAAGAACTGAATCCCTTAAATATTTTCAAAAAATGGAAAAAAGTGGAAAAATATTAGTTTTTTTGAAAATTGCTTCTTTTCTAGACAGATTTACTTAAAATTGAGTCTTCTTTAATGTATAAAGTATAAAATTGTATCTGAGAGGCTCAAGACATGAGTTATTTTGAAACACAAGAAATTTCATAAAAAAATATTTATGTTCAATAAATTACGTAAAAAAGGGTCATTTGCAAAAAATCCATAATTTCCGTGCTATTAGAGCTAGAGCTTTTTTAAAAGCTCTACTCAAAATTCAGTCTGCTTTCATTTACTTACTGAAATTTTTCACAAAGTGGTCCTAGGAAATAAGTTATTCAAAAAAAACTAAGTTTTTTATTTTTTCAAACAAATTATTACCTCAAAATCGACTTCTGAGGGCCAGCTTCGAAACTTTTAGATAAAACATTCAATTTTGTTTAGTTTCGCAGCGAATTTAATACGCTTCAATTCTGAAACCGGTTCTCGAGAAACCTTCAAGAATCTACATTTTGTTAAAATTTTTTTGAGTTCTTCTAAAATTTAAAATTGTTTTTTTTCAAACTTCTGAGTATCTCTCAAAATTATTTAAATTTGTCTAAAACTTTGAAAAAATTGCTGCAAAATTCAAAAAATTGCCTTAAAATCCTCCAGATTCTTTTTTGACAATTTTGTTAATCTTTTTAAATATTCTCTTAAAGTAAATTTTGTAGAATAAAAAATCGTTTCAAATTTTCCAAGAAAGCATAACAAAATTTTTTTTTATTCTCTTGAAACCTTTTAAAATTCTCAAAAAGAATCTAAACATTTTGTCCAATCTCTTGTAAAATCTACAGGTTTTTTTGTTGAAATCTTTTTAGGTTTAAAATTATTTTTTTATCTTTTCGAAACTTTTAAATATCTCTTAAAGTTATTTCAATTTTTTCTAAAATTTTGTAAATTGAAAAATTTTGCTTTCAAATCTTCTACACTCTTTTCGAAATTTAAGGACATTTAAGAAAAAATGAATTTAAATTTTCCCTGGAATGTCAAGAAAAAAATTTAGTGTCTTAAAACCTTTCAAAATCCTCAAAAAGCTTCAAAATTTCATTTCAAAACTTCCAAAATCTACATTTTATTTAAAATTATTGGAAAGCTTTTCAAATATTAATCTATTTTTTAATCTTTTCAAAACATCGGAATATCTTTTGAAATAATTTAAAGTTTTCATAAAATTTTTTCAAATCTTGCAAAAATCAAAAAAATTGTTTTGAATCTTCCAGATCCTTTTTCGACATATTTTGAAATCTTCCAAGCTTAAAGTTACTATATTACTATAAAACCTAAATCATCTTAAATTCTTCCAGTAATCCTACTGCCGCGTCGGTACAGGTAATTATTTTGTTGCCGGTACAGATAATGTATACTCTTCGTAAATTTTTAAAACTTTATTCAAATATTAAGGGTCAAATATTAAGGGTCAAATATTAAGAACGTAATTGTCACCTTTATTAATAAAGAATTATTTAAAATTTAAATTTTCTCTGTCAGAAATATATTTTTAGAATTGAACTTGTTCATTTGGAAATTGCAATTCACGAAATTCTAGAAAATTCAAAAGAATAAACTGAAAACAGCCACTTCAAGTCATATTCACGAGGTGTTTCAAGACATTTCTAGTGAACCTTTGAAAATAAATTAAATTAAATTAAATTTGAAGTGATTTCTAGCGATTTTGAAGATTTCAAGGAATTTTAAGGGATTTCAAGAAATTTCACAAGAGTAAAGGGTTCCAAAGATTTATAGGGATTCAAGCGTTTCATTTAATTGGGGAATTTCACACGATTCAAGGATTTTATTGAATCTCCAAGGATTTCAAGAAATATCAACGATTTGTAAGGATTTTAACGTTTTTTTAGAGAAAATGAATAACTTTAATTTAAATTATACTCAAGGATTTTTAAATGATTTATAATTTTTTGAATGGATTTTTATCCCTTGGCTAAAGGTTTCGAGGTTTTTTAAGGGATTCTAAAGGATTTCAAGAGATATTGAAGGATTTCTAGTAAATTTAGGAAAATAAATTAAATAAAATTTCAAGGAATGCCTAGCGAATTGAAAAATTTCAAGGGATTTTAAGGTATTTCAAGGAACTTCACAAGATTCAAAGGATTTTATTAAATATCCAAATATTTGAAGGGATTTCAAAAGATTTATAGAGGTTTTAACGTTTTTTCTATGGAACTTTAATGAATGAGTTTAATTCAATTTATATTCAAGGGATTTTGAATGATTCATACTTTACGGAATAAATTAAATTTTATTTGAAAGGATTTCTACGGATTAACAAAATTTAAGGAGAGAAGATTAAGATTTATAGGATGTCCAATTTTTTTAAAGATTTTGGGGGAGGTTACAAATTTCAATGGATTTCAACAGTTTTTAAATGAATTCAAAGATTTTAATGGACATAAAAATATTTTCAAAAGTATCAAGGGATTTCAAGAGATTCCAAAAGGTTTTTGTATGGATTTTAATTTAATTTTTAGAGGTTACAAAGATATCAAGGGAATTTACAGATTTTTACTGTGTAAATTTTATTTGGGCAGAATCACTATTTTTGTGTACTTTCATATGAAATAACGATTGGTCTAAAATAAATCTTTCCTTTATAGTTTCTCTGCGTTTTACATTATTTCCTTCAGTATTCTAAATTACTTATTCTAATGATGATTATCGATTAATTTTTGTCTATATAATGATTTTCTATAATGAATTTCCTATAATCGATGGAATTTTTTGAAATCTCATGCAATCTTTTGCAATCTCATGCAGTCTTGCAATCTAGCAATCTAGTACACGCGCGATTTTCAAGATGTATGGTTACACCATTTCTTTTAGATGGGAAAATTGTTTGAAATTTCAGACTCGGTAAAAGTCAACTAATTCAAATTTATCTATATATTTCATTGTTAAAATCGTTCAGAAAATTATTTTTTTGTTAAACACCCAGCGTAACATTTTTTCCTCAATTTTGAAATCTAAAATTGAAAGTTAAGGGTTACTTTGGACACAACATTCGGATTAAACTGAAAGTTAAACGGTGGCACGTGGATGTCCACTTATTCTACCTGAACACCCCGCAGCTCTTTCGCTTAATCCCTTATTGCATTAACCCTGCAATCCGATTTACCTGTAGGGAGAACCGCACTTTACTGGGGCTGCACTGCACTGTCACGACTCAACCATAAATAACACGTTATCTCGTGTTCTGATAGTGGCTAATTTATTTACGAATCGGCGGTGTCCTAAATCGAGGGTGGTTCCTGAAATTCGAGGGATAGTCTCTCCTATGAGTCATGTACCATCTGCCGCACTATTATGACATAAGCAATTTTTTCCCAACCTCCTAGCCCTTCCTCCATTCACTCGCGAAATTCCTTTCAACCAAACATTCTTCATTTTCTCACAATGAATGTATCCGGCACCAAAAATCCGGTTCCGGAAGATTTATACAATTAGAGGGTAGTCTCCCATTCATCAATTCGCATTAAACGAAACAAAATTTCAATCTGGATTTTCCCTCAAGATTTTTCAATTAGATATTTTTACTTTTGCTTCCTCATAGAGGAAGCTTTATAATGGTAACATTTTCCAAAAAATTTTAATTCATTTAATTAAACCTTCATCAATTTAAAAATGTCTAATACAATGTTCTAAGCATTTGTCCGTATGTGTGTGTGGATGTGTGTGTGGATGTCACACTTTTTTTCACTTAATAATATTTTTTAAATCGGTTTTTTATAGTAAGCCTTTTTTCATTCACATAATTGAAAGATGATGCAAGAACAGAAAAGATTCGAATCGATTGACCTATAATATTAATATATTTTATTAAAGCGTGTGGAAGTTATGGTAATTTATATATTTTGAAAATCGGTTTTTTATAGTAAAACTGTTTTCATTATCATAATTCAATGTTGATACAAGAACAGAAAAGATGTGTTGATTCGAGACGAATCGATTGACCTATAATATTAATACATTTTATTGAAGAGTAAGGAAGCTATGGTAATGCATATTATTTGAAAATACGGTTTTTTATAGTAAAATTTTTTTCTTCAATATAATTCAAAGTTGATGCAAGAATATACAAGATTTCTTGGTTCGAGACGAATCGATTGAACTATAATATTAATACATTTTATTAAAGAGTAGGGAAGTTATGGTAATTTATATATTTTGAAAATCGGTTTTTCATAGTAAAACTTTTTTCATCAACATAATTCAAAGTTGATGCAAGAACAGAAAAGATGTGTTGATTCGAGACAAATCGATTGACCTATAATATTAATCCATTTTATTGAAGAGTAAGGAAGCTATAGTAATGCATAATATTTGAAAATACCGTTTTTTATAGTAAAACTTTTTTCTTCAATATAATTCAAAATTGATGCAAGAACCGAAAAGATTCCTTGATTCGAGGCAAATCGATTAATCTATAATATCAATACACTTTATTGAAGATTAAGGAAGTTATGCTCATTCATAATATTAGAATCATCTGTTTCTAATAGAAAAACTGTTTTCATCGACATGATTCAAAGTTGACGCATGAATAGAAAAGATTTTTTGATCATAAACTTTCAAATAGAATAATTCTGACAATTCCTGTAAAAAAAATCATAAAACTGGGAAAGGGATAGGATGCGACAGAACTTTTTCCTTCCCTTTTCCAGCTCAAAAAATTATCATTTCGAATAAAAAATTTGATTTGTCTGATTTGTCTTTGTATTTAAAAAATTGTTTATTTTGTAATTTTGTATTTTTGGTAATTTTCTATTTTTAAATTGAACAAAATGAAGACTTTAGTTTTTTTATTGATGAAAAAATAACTAATGCGTGCTGATACCTTTGCTGATGGGAAGCAAAATGCTCGTGAAATGAGCACCATATAATTATAAATACAAAGAAAGAGGAAACACTCGAAATCGAATTCACAGCTAGTTTATTAATTTAATTCTTCCTATTTTTGTAGCTGCTAAATTTTCAAAGCCTGCAATTTCCGCAAATATGGAAATGTATAGCCAAATTCAGGGTAGTAGGAATTTAAAGCGTTTCGAATTGAATCATACAAAAGGGGTTTTGTCCGAAATTTGAAAAAATTTTGGCCCTGATACACCAATTTGTTACCTCAATTTCAGAATGAAGTTTTAAATCTAGGCAAATTTTACTGAATTTAATCGAGCCAATTTTAAGGTATAAAAATTAGAAGCATTATTTTCTTCAGTGATGCAAATAGTATTTTAAACTCTTTTATCAGTCGAAAGTTATGATTTGTATAGTACCGTGAAACAGGGGAATAGAATTGCCGAGATATATTGTGTATTTTTCATTTACTTCAAAACTAATGAATATTTCTTCTTAGATTAAGTTTCTATGAAATATCATCTTAGTTTTTTTTATTTTTAAATTTTAAAATTTAGGAAGTGGAAAGGTAACTTTTTATCTAACTTGAAGTTACTTTCTCTGGTGCAAATACTGCAAAAAAACGCCAAAAGTGAGAGGAAACATAGCAGTTTAAATTTGGATAAAGTGAATGAATGAATTCAAATATTATTATTATTAATTTTAATAAGTGTGTAGCTTACAGAATAAAAATTTAAAGTTTAAAACAATAATTCGAAAACAGTTGAATGTTATGGATCCAAATATAGAAATTATTCTGAACCATTTTATTTTTATTGTTTAATGATGAGTAAATATTGAATGTTGTGTTAAAATTTGCGAACACAGTTTCGTGGGTGGGTGCAACCTTAATTAATAGCAGGGCGTGTACCTGGTTGCAGGTCGATATCAGAGTCCCTAGGGCGATGTGTTTCATGTTTTCTCTTTTTCCCTTCATATATTTTTCTCTCTTTCCATTTCCCCTCGCTCATCTGTTCCGAAAACTTTCTCTATCAAAAGAGCATCCACGTAATTCGTGAATGAGGAGGAACCTTGGGGGTCGTAGAAAATCAAGTATTTGTACTTTCCTCTTTGCGATTTACACGAAAGTAACCGACAAAAATCCAATATAAAACCAATATCTGAAGTGACACCCCCAGTTCGTTTCATTCTGAGATCTTACCACCCTTGGAAAGTAATTTTCTTATGGGCGTCTGGAATTTCTTAGTCGACACTTCTCTCGGTTATGGAACTAGGGGATTGCCCAGACTGTTCTTGCGTTTTCAGAAAAGTTGAGCTTTCATAACCACGAAATTTTTAGAAAGGTAATAAGAGAAGAACAGTTTCAAAGCCTATGAAATTTCATAACTACCCTACAAATTTCATTATTTTGGTGAAAAAATACTGCCATAAATATACTGCCTTCATTTTGAATTGAAAAAAGAAATGTAAGGCTAAAAAATTCTTACATCCTTAAAAAGTATAAAAAGTGTATTGTTTACGAAATTCCTCGTCGTCCCGGAATTCGGGATGACTAGTCAAATATTATTCATAAGCTTGGCTAGTCGTCCCGAATTTTCGGGACGACTAGTATATCCCCTTTTTGAAAACTACCTCCATTTTTCGCGACGACTAGACGCAGCCAATTATTTATTGTAGAATAAGCCTTAAATTTGATAAAATAAAAAAAGTGAAGGTATTATTGGGCTTAGAAAATGAAAATTTGTATTTTCATTACAATTAATGGTCCGAAATCGCCCCTTAAGATTTTTTTTCTGGAAAAATGTGCACAGGCTTTCTTCTACAATATAAGGAGAATATTTTAAATAAAGAATAAATTTAATATATTAATAGCGAGTGACCTAAAAAGAATTTAATTTTATAATACGTTTAAAGATTCCAATATCACTTTAAAATGTATTTTTACCTATCATTAACTTGAAAATGATGTGAACTAGTTAATTAAGGTCGACTTCGATGGAATTCTACATTTTTATCATTTTTACTTATCGATTACATTGAATTTTTAATTTCTGAAAATGAAGCTGTATATAAAATAATAAGTAAAAATACATTTTAAAGTACTACAGGAATCTTTAACCTGTAAAAAATGTGTATTTTTGTGTATTTCGAAATTAAACATTTTCTTCCGTCACCCGGTATGAATATACAAAATTAGTGCCTAATGGAAAATATTCTATTTATATTGTAGAAGAAATTCTGTAAAATTGGAGACGAAAATTGTCCAGGGGCCATTTCAGAAAAATTAATTGTAATGAAATTACAAATTTTCGTATTCTAAGTCCAATAATATCTTCACATTTTGTTTTGATTTTATCAAATTCAAGGTTCATTCCATAATAAATTATAGATACTTTTGAAGGATAAAAAAATTGTTTAGCCTTGAATTTGTATTAACAAAAATGCATAACTAAGAAAATTCATTTTCAGACTTAGAGCGGCCCAGCGGAACCTCTCTGAGAAAATTCCAAATGCCTTTTTACTTTGAAAAATTAATTTCAAGAAAAAATTGAATACGTGTTTCAAAATTTAAAAAAACACTCGAGTAAGTTTGAGGGATATTAGAAGTTTTTGAAAAGATTAAAAAATAATTTGAAACTTAAAAAGATTTCAAAAATTTGAAGCCTAAATTTTTTGAAAATCACCGAATAAAATTTTAGAGCTTTTAAAGGGCTTCGAAAGGTTTCAAGAAGATACAAAAAATTTCTTAAAATTTCTGGGAAATTTTTTATTTGGAAAAATGAATTCCAGGAGATTATTTTTAAAAAAGTTTGAAACAATTAAAAGATTTTTAACATTTTCAAAAAGAATTTGGAAGGTTTTAAGGCCATTTTTCAATTTTGAAAATGTTAGGAATAGTTCAATTGAGTGTAAAAGTTATTTACGAATTTTTAAAGTTTTGAAGGAATTGAACAAATTTTAAAACTTTGAACGATTTCCGAAAATTTATAAAATATTTGTAAATTAATTCAAAAGTTTTACAAGTCCTAAATATCTTTTAAACTCACTTGATTTTTTCCCAATATTTGGTTAAATCCTGTAAAATAAACAAAATTTCTTAAAAATATTACAGATACTATTCCGACATATCTGAAATCTTTAAAAATATTTTTGAATGCTCCCGAGCATCATAAGAAAATTATATTTATACGATTACTTTTAAAAAATTCAACAAATAAACTTAAAAAATAAATAGTTATACGAAACTTTTATTTTATCTTCAAAATTATTTTCCCCGTCAATTTATAATTTAGCAGACATTTTTTTCTTTCATGAGTGAAAAATCTTTTTTGGTTATAAATTCAACTATTTTTTTTGAAAATTCAACTTTTTTAGTTGAGTTTAACTGCTTTTGATTTAAAATTTAAATAATTTTGGTTGAAATATCAATTATTACATTTTTCGTTGAGATTCATTTTTTTGGTTGAAAATTGAACAACTTGGCTGGAAAATAACTTTTTTGTTCAAATTTTCATTTGACATATATCTTAAATCTTCAAAAATCTTTTTTCAATTTTTTCAGAAATTTCAGGGAAATTATATTTACATAACTTTAAAAACAAATAAACTTAAAAAAATATATGGTAATTCGTAGTTTTTAGTTTGTATTTACAATTGTTTTTTCCCTCAAATTGAAAAACCACACACTTTCCTCAAGAATTTACCAATTTTCTGAAGAAAAAAAAATATTTCCAATTGTAGGACAAGCATTGCTTGAATTTCGTTCAAAATAGTCAAGATTATCGTCCATAAGTAAGTCATATTTCCTGGAAATTAAAAAAAAATTTAGGGATCAATTTCAACTCTTCGTCTCAACTTTATCATAAAATTATTTCCATAGCGAACAAAATTTTCGGTCAAGTTTTCAGCTTTAAAACCTCCATAGCGACCTATAAACATATATAATATATAAGATATTATGACGATATGAACGGATGACCAAAAGAATCCTTTAATTTCTTTCTAAGAAATTACTCATCTTATCTATAAACATATATTTTTTAACCTGGCAAAAAATATTTCATGAGGAACATTACCTCCCACCCTAGTCGTTTTTATAAGTTATATATTTTAACATTTTTTGTGGATATTATTAACATTTCAACGTCCTAAATTGAACAAAAATAACATTGTTAATATTTCAAACTGGACTGAAAGCACCATTTTTTGAAAGTTTTGTGTTTTCCGCACTTGGAAATGCAGACGAGAAGCTACTGTGAGAATTCACGAAAGCTCAGGGATTTTCTGCGAGGTTCGAAGTTATACGACTTTGGGAGAAGCCGGAGCTTGCGGAGTCAAGTTTGTAGAGTTTTGTGCTGAAGCCCAGCTCGAGTTTCCCTTCCCGACCGTTTTTTTTCTTCTAACTTTTCCTCCACGCTTTTCTTTCTCTGAAGAGTGAATCAGCTTAAGAGCATTTTTTATTATTTTTTATGGAACGCCCTAATTCACTCCTGATCTTCGCTGTTTCATTATTTTCTAAGATGAATTTATAATGAGGTTTTTCTAGCTACAACAATGGATTTCCAAAAGTAAACAAAATTCTCCTTTTTCTACAAAATTAACTCGAAAGAAATGTCTGTAAAGTTTACAAGCTTCTCTCTGAAAAGAAGCCGATTTATTTTGACTGACATTTATCTGACCGAATCCATTCCAAATCAGTCAGGTTCTAGACTTAAAGTCGCTGAATCTTTCGGGGACGAAATATATCGTTTTTAGAGAATATTAGACGATTCTTATTTTTCTGATTTGCGAACAAAGAATTGTATGAAGTTATGCGTATTTAAATTTTGTGCTATGGTTTAAAAAAAAACGTTTCATTTAAACGTTTATATTTTTTCACTCAATTGAGATAATTATTGTTTTCTTCCCGATCATAATAGCCTTAATCGTCTTCTTTCGAAATCCACTGGAAAATTTTAAAAACGTTAAAAATTAACGATATTGCGATAGTTTTTCTGAAAATATTAAACACGGTTTTCTGCAGAAATCCCACACTTATATTTTTTGCCAATTTCTTGATGAATTTGTATTTTGAAAGGGGACGACTGAAAAGCCCCGAAAAATAAAATTCCTCACACTGTAAAATACTAGAATAATAACATTTCCGAAATTATAAAATTGCCGAAATATAATAGTCCCGAATTGGAAAATTGCCAAATAATAAAATTTTCATACAGTTTCTAATATTACCGAATTGGGAAATTCCCGAATTTATTTTCTTATACAATTTTTGTACAATTATTTTTATTTTAGGTTCAAAAAATAATTTTTAGAAACTTTAAACATTAAAGAAAAATTTTCTTTCATGAAAATATTTGATTATTGTATTTTTAATACATATATAATATTGATTAAAAAACAGTTTTTTTAATTGTTTAAATTCAGAAATTTTCTAGTCCGGATTTATATTTCGGCAATTTCCTGACGGAAATTTTATTATTCGAAAATCTTCGAATTTGATTTTATTATAAACTGTTCGTGAATCTTATTATTCGGGAATTTTCTAATTCGGGATTTTTATATTTCTTACATTTTATAATTTCAGGAATTTTCCAATTCAGGATTTCCATATTTCGCCCATTTTATAATTTCGGGAATTTTATTATTGGGGAATTTTCCATTTCCGGAATTTTACAGTGTCGGGAATTTTAGATAATAAACGACAAATTCTTAAATATTTCCAAAAATGTCAAAAAATAATCTTGAAGTTTTAAAGGCAATTTTTGTAATTTTCAAAGATTTTCAAACATTGTAGAATTAATTCGATTAAGCTTAAAAGATATTTAAATTTTTTAGAAGTTTTAAGGAGATTCACAATTTTTCAAAACTTTAAAATATTTCCGAAAGTTTATAAAATACTTTAAAATGTCTTGAAAAATTCTAGAAATCCTAAATATCTTTTCAACTCACTTGAATTTTTCCTTTTGATCAGATCCTGTTAAATTAATTTTTTTTTTCAATTTGGAAACGAATCTCCTGGCCTCAAAATTGGTTTAGCTTACATAAAACTTATAGGATTCCTTTTTTCTATTAGCAGACGTTTTTCAAACATATTGGAAAGAATAAAAAAGGTGTGGGCTTCCAGAAGATTTTTTTATGTTTCAAAAATTTCAAAAACAAAATATATATAAGGAAGTTATCCTATCAGCTTTATGCAAGCTAAACCATTTTTAGCCCACATAAAACTCACAAGACATCTTCCCTGTGAAAGTACAAATTCACTAAGAAATTCGCAAAAAATATGAGTGTGGGTTTTTTGAGAAAATCCACTTTTTATATTTTCAAAAAAACCATTGCAATTTTGTTAATTGTGAACGTTTTATAAATTTTCCGGCGGAATTCGAAAGAAGACAATTATAACGAAATCATTCTTCAGAAGAAAACAATAAATATCTCAATTAAATGTAAAGATATGTAGATTTAAAAAAATTAAAAAAGCACAAAATTCAAAAACGCATAACTTCATAGAAAATTTTTTTTTCGACAATCGGAAAAGTAATTATCGGCTCATTTCCTCTAAAAATATATATATTTCCTCCGCGTGAGATTCTGCGACTTTCAGTTTAGAACCTGCCTTATTTAAAATAGATTCAGTTCTCTAGATATTAAAAGAAATGTGTCTGTTAATAATTTTCCGGAACTATTATTTGTTTATCAAACTGGACTATTTTTTATTTTAATATTTGGATTTGTTTGAAGTAAAGTCTTGAATTAAATCTTCGCTCTTGACACGAAAAGAATTGGCAATGTATTGTCATCCTTTTTTCCGTCAATCCTACTCTTTCAGGTAACAAGATCGTATCTGATGCGTGCCATTTACATATTTCGCCCTAGGCGTTTAGGTCCTTGCGCTTGGCAATCCGAGGGGAGCGACTCGATTTACATTTCGCATCAACATCACAAACGTATTTTAAAATATAAAAAAAAGCCTTATTTCTCATTTTATAGAGCGTTATTCGTTGAAAATAAATTATCACATTTGGAATATTTGCATAGGTTATTTATAACCTTGTCTATTCCTATTTTCAACATCATGATAATCATCTACCATTAAAACTATGTTATGACTACTCAAAAAGTAAAAAAATACGTCTTTTTTCCTTAGTAAAAAATAATCAAACTGAGAACTGAACATTTTAGTCGTAAGAATGGTTCGAAGTTGGAAGTGTAAAAGTAAATTTGTCAAATCCAATTAGAAATTTTCCCATTTAAGACCATTTAAAAAATTGGTAATGCTTTTAAGGGTGGCGAGTGGGTGGGGGAGAAATATTCTACGTTGCGTTACGTGGAGGGGGGGGGGGGGGTCTGTAAAGGATTTCCACGTAACGCTGTCAAGATTGATATTTTTATAAAAATTTGCATAAAATATATCAAATGTTCAGGGCTGCCACACAGTCAATGAAGTCTCTTTTCGTCACTTCAGTCACTTCTTTCAATAAATTAAAACAGAGAACCCAATGATCTCTGAATATTATTGAATGTTTTTAATCCCTTTGCATTATTTTGAATTCGCCCAAATTCGCTTAAATTCCCTTGAAATTTAGTTAATTCAATTGATGTTTCTTGGATTTTTAATTTTGTTTATTTCACCATAATAACTTTTAAAATCACCTTAAATTCTTATGAATTTTATTAAATTCTTAGTCACTATTTCTATTCACTCCCATTTATCTGAATTCAATTGAATTTTGTTGGATTCTAAAATTGTTGTCTTATTCAATTGAATTCCCTCAAATCCTTCTAAATTCCCTCCAATTTTACTGCAATTAATGGAATATTCTGGATAAACAATTTTTTTGTAATGCATTTTAATTCAATTGTACTTCAACCTGAATTCTTAATAATTCATTCTGAATTCTTCTAATTTCTTTTGAACTCTTTTGAATTCTGTGGAATTCTCTTTAGATTTTTCAATTTACCCTGATTTTTTTTATTTCCTCGAATTCTTTTAAATTCACTCAATTCTACTCAATTCAATGGATTTTTTTAGTTTCTGTAAATTCATCCTGAAGTCTTTTAAACTCTCCTTGAATTCTCAGGCATTTAATCTAATTCTTTCGAATTCCCTTGAATTTCTTTCAATTCTTTCCAAATTTACTGAATTCACTAAACATTTTCTATATGTTTTCAATTCACTTTAATTTGTATGCATACCACCGAGTTCTCCTTATTTCCCTTAAATTTTTCCTAAATTTACTCAAATTGTATTTAATTCCTTTTTTTTTTATTTTTCTAAGCAAATTCTGTTAAATTCGCTCTGAATTCTGTTCACTTCCATTTTATTCAATGCGATGGAAATGTTTTGATTATTTAAATTTTGTTCAAGTATATTCTTTCAAATTCTTACGAATTTCATCAAAGTGTCTTGAATTACTTTGAATTATTCTAAATTCACTTCAACTTTACTGAAATCAGTTAAATATTTTGGATTTTTTTTCAACTCATTTAAATTCATTTCGAATGCACCCTATATTCTGTAGAATTCTCTTAAATTCTTCTGAATTCACTCAATTCTACTCAATTAGCTTTTCTTCAACTCTCAGTGAAAAAGAAAAAAGTGAAGGTAAGTCAGAAAATCCCGGGGGAGGGGGAATTGCCACTATTGTAGATACGCGCCTGTTAAGTTTTATGTAGAAGTCCGCGATTTTTGAAGAAAATGTTATTAATGTTGTTCCTGATTGCAGCCAAAGCCTGAATTTAGAGTGAAATAATCGTCGCAATAAAATCGTCGCAATTTTTGTTCACCTTCAGACTGACAGAATCCAGGGCAAGAATAATAACATTTTCCTGATAAATGTATTCACTAAAGTTTTGTTTATAGAAACAATGTAACTTTTTTTAAACTTTCTATGTCGCTATTGATTAATAAATAATTGACATCGAAAGTTTGTCAATAGATTAATCCGACCGTCTCGAAAACGTGAACAATTGCATGAAATACAGTACTGTTATATTAAAAAAAAAATAAAAATCCTCTCATAAACAACGTAAATGCTTTTGTTAAAAAAATTTAAGAACGATAATGGCAGTTATGGTAGTTGATGAAAGGTTCTCTAATTGGGCACTCGATGTGTCTCGAAGACGCGAACAAATATATCCTATACATTACTGTTGTAATCCCGTTATTAGAAAAGTTTTGTTTATATCAAGAGAATGAAAAATATATTTTTTAAATTTATAAATCGGTATTGCTAGATCAGAAGAGGTCATGGAAGGCAGGTCAATAGATCACGCGTGACTCGAAAATGCGAACAAACATGGTAGATAAAGTACTGTAGTATTCCTAATATGAGACAAATTTTTTCTCATATAAAAAAAATACACCAATTTTTTTGAAACTTCGTAAATCGGTACTGGTGGGCTATAAAAGTTTCAAAAATAGGTCGATCGATGCTTCTCGAAGATGCGAACTAATACAATTGATATAGTATTGTTGTATTTCATAATAAAAATCCTATCAGACCTGGATATCAATCGGATCTACAATTCGTCCAAATTTCATAACCAAAGCTCTTTTACTTTTTTTAAATATGATGAATAGGATAAAGTTACACACACAGAGAGGCGTTTTTTATGAATTTGTATTTTAAAGCTCCTGGGCTCGAATTATATCGCAATATGTCAAAAAAGTAGATTTGAAAATTCATGTAATTACAAAAAAGAACCCCCTATGAGGAAGCAATATCCATTATTCCAAGGGTTATTCATGATTGAACTAAACTATAAAATGTTGATATTTTTTGCAATATCTTTTTAGAGAATTGGCACAAAAGCTTTAATTTAAAGCTTCAAGACACAATACGAATAAAATACGAGTTATGGTCTCAAATTTCTTGCCTGTACAGTATTTATAAAAGGAATAATTATTAATTTGAAACATCGAAAGATTAATTTGAGTTTTAACAACCTTGAGTTGTCTCTTATTCATTTAATTAGCTATTGTGAAAAAAGTGACGTAACACCTGGGAAGAGTTGGGGGGGGGGGGGGGGCGAAAAAAAACTATGGTGCGTTACATAGGGGGGTGGGAGGGGTTTAGAAATCTTTAAAAAAGTGTTACGTATTTTTTTAACAACCCCTTTGGAAATGACTAACATTTAAAAGTACTTGAATTAATAATATTGATATTCTTGGACTACTATTTTATCACTGGAATGTCATTTTATCGTTGGAAAAACATTTAAAACATCAAAAGTGATAGGTATAAAAGTGATCCTTTAAGGAGGAAATTACTCACTCTGGCAGGACATGGAGAGCTGTCTCTGGAGAAGCTCCCAAGAGTGTCCAGCAAACGACGCGGAGCCCCCAACACGGAATCCCGCCATCCCTCTGAAAAAGAAAAAAAATCGGAAATCAGTTAACATCGTCGAGTTAGACATGTGAAAGTTCGAATCACTTCGCTCAAGTGTATAGAAGCAGGAGGTCGGACTTCCTGAACGGAGATGGGAATTCCTATGCAATCCGGATATCACTATACAAATTGCATCCGCTTGCTGTCTAGTCTAGTACATCACAGTATTATTTTACAATTCAAGATTTTCAAAAATACGATCAAAGTTCTATAAGGGATGTCAAATTTTATATTCATATTTTAAATTAAGGATTCAGAAATAATAACTGATAATTGAAAATCGAAAAATTGTACTATTTTAAATCAAAAACGATCAAGAAGATAAAATGAAGATCGAATCATTAAACATTTAAGAATTTCCATTATATTGGTAACTTGAAAATGTTAAATGGTTTTAAATTAAAAATGTGAAATGGTTTTAAATTAAAAATGTATGAAAATGAATAATTTCAGATTAGAAGTTTAAATGCAGGACGGTTCGATATTAAAAACACCTGAAGTTAAACAATTTTTAATTGATATTGAAAATGTTTTGAGTCAACTAATCCTTCATTTAAAGTTTTTTAAATTGACTTTAAATTAGAATAGAATTCAAAATTATACAATATTTCATTTCAGGATGACATAATTTTTCCGAATTTTCAAATTTTGGAATGTGGAAAAATACCGAAAAAAGTATTACTGAAATGGAAATTTACTGAAAAATGAAATTTTTTTAAAGAAAATAAAACTACTGAAAATTTTTATTCCTGAAATTTCAAAACCCCATTTTTCAAATTCCTGAATAAAGTAAATTACCGAATTCTCTAATTTTCGAGAATAGTGAATTGCCAAATTATCAGAATCCAAAAATGGTAAAATGCCGAAATTTCAAATTCCAGAAAATAGTAAATTGCTGAAATTTTGTATTCTGGAAATTTTGGACATTTTGGGATACTATTTATAAATTTACCATAAATTTCGAGAATTAAAAAAATTTCTAAATTCATATTAAAATAAAAGAAAAGTTTCAAAAATTCATTCATATAAGTAGAAATAATGATAATATAATGATAATAATAAGTAGAAAAAAAATCTTTGTTACAAAAAAACTTCTGAAATCATGGATTTATTATAAAAAATTTCGTATGCACCGAGGTGGAGGGGACTTTTTACGACTCGTGTATTTTTTCAGTACTCGTCTCCGGATCGAGCTAAAAAAATTATACTTGTCCAAAAGGTCCCACTTCTCCCCCTTGTTGCATGATATATTATTGTTTTATATAGGGTATTTATTCTCAAGTGTACTATTCAGTCTTTTTTCGGGAATTAGAAAATTCGGAAATTTACTATTTTTGAGATTTTTAAAATTCGGAAATTAACTAATTTCGGGAATTTGCAATTTCACGAATTTAATATTTGTCGCAATTTGATCATTTTTTATTTTCATTCGAGACATATCATTTTTCGGAAAATTTCTGTTTCGGATTATATTTTTTGAGTATTTTTCCACATTCGGGACTTTGAATATTCGGCAAAATTATGGCATCCCTCTATGTTCACGTCATTTCATTAAGCATTAAAAATTATGACATTTTGAACCTTCAATTCTTAAAAGTTTCTCAGTTTTTTTTTAATAAAATTATTTACAGATTATAAGGGTTAGTTCAATAGTTAGATGTTCAATAATTATTTCACCGTAAAATGCAGTCATATTTCAAATAATTTATAAAGTCAAGAGAAATAGCCATATAGTTAAATATAAACAATTTTAAAATAGAAATCTATGGGTGATATACAAAAACAGTTTGAATCTGAAAGTGACACTAACTTAAAATTGAAACATGCTTGACTGCGGATTGCGAAGAAAATATTCATGCTCCCGAGATATTAAGACTCTGTGACTACGACCAAATGAAAGTTTCTTTACAACCTTTTTATTTAGGTTGAAGATTAATTTTTCAACTGAAAATTTAACTTACATTTTTGGTAAAAAAATTTACGTTTTTCAGTTCAAAATGTAACTATTTGGTTAAAAATTAATCTTTAGACTCAGCTATTTTGTTGAAAATTCGTATTTTGGAGTAAATTCAATTGCTTTCCATTGAAAATTAAAATCCGTGTTGGTTGAAATAGGATCAATTAAATTTTTGGTTGAGAATTCATCTCCTTCGGTTAAAAATTAAGCTACATTGTAAAGAATTCAACAATTTTGTGAAAAAGCCATTTTTTAGTTGAAGATTTATTTTATTTTTATAGTTGAAAATCCATCTCTTTGGTTGCAAATTTAACTATTTTGTTGAAAAAATGTGTTTTTTTTTTGTTAAAAATTATGTTTTCAACTGAAAATTCAACCATTCTATTTTTAGTGGAAAATTGATCTTTTTTAGTTGAAAATTTAATTTCTTCATTAAATTTAAGGAATTTTGTTGAAAATTCGTATTTTTAAGTAGAAAATTGATATTCTTGGTTGAAAATTCAACTACTTGGTTCAAAGTTCATCTATTTTGCTGAAAATTCAAGAATTTTGTTAAAAAAACAATCCAGAGTAAACCTATGCAATTAGGAGTATGCTTAGGTAATTTTATTTCAAAAGTTTTCTAATTCTTATTTCTTCAAATTTTTGGGTGCTTACCCCTCGATTGTAGATAATATTTGAAATGAGAAAACAAGTTACTATGACAAAGATTGAATAAAAATTACGATTTTCCTCGATCTTATAAACTTTACAAAAAATTTTGAGTCGAGAAAAGCTATTGAAGATCCTAAAGTCCTAAGACCTGAAAATTGAAATTCTTTTTTGTTATGGCCTCGCGTTTGTACGTGTTCAATGTTAAGTTCTTTTTATTACAAATTTTTCTCGTCGACATGAAATTTACTTGAACAATTTGCGGTCAGTTCAACTGTTTTGTTGAAAATACGTCTTTTTAGTTGAGCATTCAGCTATATTTTGTTGAAGAGTCGTATTTTGGATTAAATTCAACTGTTTTTTATTTTAAATTAAAATCCGTGTTCGTTGAAATATCATCTATCACATTTTTGGTACATAATTCACCTCTTTTGGTTAAAAAGACGGCTACTTTGTGAAAACTTTCAGAAAATTTGGTTAGAAAGTCTTTTTTTTTTGGTTGAAGATTCATTATTTTTGTTGAAAATTCATCTCTTTGGTTGCAGACTTAACTATTTTGTCGAAAAATTAATCTTTTTTATTTGAAAATTAAACAACTTACTTGAAAAGTATACTTTTTAGTTTAAAATTCAACTGTTTTGTTGAAACTATGTCTTTTTAGTTGAGAGATCAGCTATTTCGTTGAAAATTCGTATTTTGGCTTCAATTCAACAGTTTGTTTAATTTAAAATCAAAATATGTGTCGCTTGGAATATCATCTATCACATTTTTGGTAGAAAATTTACCTCTTTTGGTTGAAAATGTGGTTACTTT
>CAKNYM010052989.1:1056278-1095282 GCA_932195095.1 Andricus curvator
TGTATGTATGTATGTATGTATGTATGTATGTATGTATGTATGTATGTGTGTGTGTATGAGTGTATGTCTGTATGTATGTATGTATGTATGTATGTATGTATGTCTGTCTGCCTGCCTGACTGTGTGTATGTATGTATGTATGCATGTATTTATGTATTTATGTATGCATGTATGGCTGTCTGCCTGTATGTATGTATGTATGGCTGTCTGCCTGTATGTATGTCTAGCTGTATGTTAGTCTGTATGGTTACCTGAATGTTGTAGCCACGCTAAATTTGGAAGGATTTGTCCAATCGAGTCAGCCTTTGATTAACTCGTTAAGGGTCCCAAAATGAAGGTTAAGTTCGTTAACCAGATATTTTCAACCAAAATAAAAAAATGTAGAGCATTTTCAAAATTAAAAAAAAAAATTTTTTTTTCATGTTTCAGAAATTTTTGTGAAAGTTTCTTACAGATGGGTTCAGATGATTTCTTACAAATTATCTGAATGAAATTTTTGATTTCGATGCAAATTCAAATCCTTTTCAAAATTTTGAAAACTTTCAAGAAATAGAAAAAATTATTTTTCTGATAGATTAAGAAATTTCATCAAAAATATTCACTAGAGATAAAATATATTACGAAAAAATCCCAGTTAAATTTTTCGATTAGACCAAAATTTAAAAAGTTAAAGCTTTTTCAAAATTTGAAACAAAATTTTGTCATGAGATTTAGAAATTTTTGTCAAAGTTTCTGGTACACGACAAAAATACTTGCAAATTATACTTGTGTCATTTTTAATTTCTATATAAATTAAAAAATTGATATGCTTTTCAACATTTTCAAAATTCTCAAAACATGGGGAAAAAAATATTTTCATTTTGATATATGAAGAAATATCAATTTAATCTTCTACTAGATATAAAATATATTTCAAAACTATTCTCATGAAATTTTTCAATTAGACCAACATTTAAAATGTTAGATCATTTTCAAAAATATGCAATTTTTGTTTTTAAGAGATCTGTGAGTTAAAAGTGTTATTTTTTATAGATTTTAACAAGATTTAAAAATTATCTATATAAAATTTTGCAATTAAACACAAATTAAAAATATTCTAGATTATTTAATCATAGTAGAGTTCTCTTAGAACAGAAATATGAACAAACGGAATCAAAGCCTACGGCTTAATTTCACTATCTAGTAACAAAAATTGCGTTTTTTCATTAAAATTATATCGAAAAACGTACCTACTTCTTATATGATGTTTAATTTTGTCTAAATCGTTTTATTTTCAAAGAGAACTGACTCGATAAACTAATTATCGAGCGCGAAGCGCGAGTGTCGCAATGAGAATGTAATCGTCAAAGCCGAAGGTGCTTTGGGAACCTTTCTTTAAAAACAATTTCAGTTCCAATTTATGACTGTAGTTCCTCAGGGGTTTGAATCACAGTTTTTGATTTAAGTTAAAATATTTATGATATTTGAAAAAATGTAGTTGAAATGTACCCATTAAGCGTACGAAAATGAGCGCGAAGCGCGAGAGCGTACCCGCACGCCCTAGGCGAATAAATAGTTGAATTTTCTATAAAATTCTTGAATTTTCAACGATGAAAAATTTGTATTCAAGAAAGAAGAAAAATTTCAATCAAATTGTTGAATTTTCGAGCCAAAAAACGAATTTTCTACCAAAAAATTGAATTTTCAATCAAAAAATGTGAATTTTCAACAGAAATAGATTCATTTTTAACCAGAAAGTTGCATTTCTAGCCAAAAAGATGAAATTTATACGAAAACAAAAAAGATCAATTTTAAAATGAAAAGACGAATGTTCGATAAAATTGTTGGATTTTCAATTAAATTGTTAAATTTTGAAAACAAAAAAAAGACGAATTTTCAACAAAGCAGTTGAATTTTCAACCAAAAAAGATCACTGGGGAAAGACTGTGAAATCTGCGATAAACAAATAAGAATTTTCATAATTTATAGACTAAAGAATGATAGTTTAAATAAACATTAAAGTTCATTATCAATACTTCTGAAATATTAGGTTAGAAAACCGTAAATTGTAAATGAGTTCAATGCTGAAATTGCATATAAGGATGAAGGTTTCTCGTTTTGATCCGGTAGCTTTTAACCCCTTTGACCCAAAAACAATGTTCAAGTTCTATAGATTTTTGCAAGCCATAGATATTCTATATCAATTTTGAAATATTTTACAACTTTCGAACAAATTGTTGAATTTTCGAGCCAAAAATATTAATTTTTTACAAAACAGTTGAATTTTCAACCCAAAAATGTGCATTTTTAACCGATACAGATTGATTTTTTGACCAGACAGTAGCATTTTGAACCAGAAAATACGAAATTTCTACAAAAACAAAAAGAGATGGAATTTTAAACACTGAAGAAGATTGTTCAATAAAATATTCCTTTTTTTCCAATCGGTCAACATTAACCTGGAATTTTAAAATTAACATGGGTTTTAAATAGGAAAAGCTTGTTTTTCAAAAAAATTGAAAAAAGGTATATGTTATTAACTTTTTGTAAATTAAAGTTTCGTCACCTCTCAAGGAATGTTGAAGGAATAATTCTCACTCAATAAACTTCAGTTTTTACAACTCAACCCCCTTCTACTGTGCCCGACAAATGCTCCAAAAAATTCAAAATAGAAACTTAATGTCTAATTCTTGCTGAAGGCTGTATTTTTTCAAATTGTCTCAAAATTAATTATTTCTATTCGATGAGACACAGGTGTCCAAGTATTTCAGAACTAATTCGTAATTGTTTAAATAATTATTATTTGTTTAAATAATTTTTTTCGCTTGTAAATCATGAAAAGTTATTATATTTCAGGATAAATTATACAGGTAATGAATTTCAAGAATAATGTTTCTTCTTTAATATATTTGGTGATTATTTAAACATTTTTTATTTTTTTAAACAATTTTTTCCCTGTAAATTCAAAAAGTTACTATTTTCTGGAATTAATTACACAATTAATAAATGTTGGGAGCAATATCTATTTTTAACGATATTTGGAAAATATTTGAATAATATTGATTTGTTTGAACATTTTCTTTCTCCTTTAAATTTTAAAAAGTTACTACTTTCTTGAATCGATAACGTATTTAATAAATGCTAATAGTGATATTTTGTGTAAAAGACAGTTTACGATTACTGAAACAATTTTCATTTGTTTAAGAAATATTTTTTGCAGTGAATCGTGAAAAGTTAATAAATGTTAAGATCGATATTCACTGTAGAAGACAGTTTGCCATTATTTAAACAATTAACCATCACTCATTTGCGCCTTTTCATAGGAAAGGGGGGAAAATTTTTAATTTTTGTGTATCTCTTACTCTATGTAATTTATTATTCAGTATTATATTATTTTAGGACTTATACTCTAATTTTGTTAACAATAATTATTTTTTTAACAATTTGTTCTAGTTGGGCTATTGACGCTTATTCTTTAGATCGATTTTATTGATAACAAAAAATACTGATCAATAAGCGAATCAGCAAGTGATATTAATTGTTTAAATAATTACAAACTGTCTCTTACAAAAAATATCGCTTTTAACATTCTTCACATGTGAAATTAATTTCAGAAAATAGTAACTGTTCAAGATTTACAGGACGAGAAAATTGTTTCAACAAATGAACATTTTTTAATCAATTGTCTAGTATCTTAAACAAAAAATATTACTTTTAAAATGCGTGAATTGTGTCATTAATCCCAGAAAATAATAACTTTTCACGATTTAGAGGGGGAAAAATTGTTTAAACAAATTAAACTTGTTAAAATAATTATCAAATATTATAACCAAGAATTCTTCTTCTTAAAATTCTCAAACCATATCATTTATTCCAAAGAATAAATAAATAAACATTTATAATAAACATTTCAAGATTTACAGGCGAAAAAAAAATTTAACAATTGAATTAGTTAAGAAATATTGGTACTTGTGACTCATCGAATACAAATAATCAAGTTTGCGAAATCAGCAAGTGATATTAATTGTTTAAATAATTACAAACTGTCTTTTACATATAATATCGCTTTTGAAATTCTTTACCTGTGAAATTAATTCCAGAAAATATTAACTGTTCAAGATTTACACGACGAGAAAATTATTTAAACAAATGAACATTTTTTAATCAATTGTCAAGTATCTTAAACAAAAAATATTACTTTTAAAATGCGTTAATTCTGTCATTAATCCCAGAAAATAATAACTTTTCACGATTTACAAGGGAAAAATTGTTTAAACAAATGAAAAATGTTAAAATAATTATCAAATATTTTAACCAAGGGTAATTATTCTTGAAATTCACAAACCGTATCATTTATTTCAAAGAATAATAACTTCTTACGATTTACAGGAGAAAAAAATTTAAACAATTGAAAATTAGTTAAGAAATATTGGAAACTTGTGACTTATCGAATAAAAATAATTAATTTTGCGAAAAATGAAAAAATAATGGCTTTAGTATGAATTTGACATAAAACTTTTATTTTGTATTTTTTGGGTCATTTTCCGGGCACGATACAAGGGGCTTGGGGGTGTCAAACCTAAAGTTTATTGAACGGAAATTAATCCTCAAACATTCTTTAAGAGGTGATTAAACTTTAGTTTAGAAAAAGTTAATAACAAGTACTGCTTTTCTCAATTTTTCCGAAAAACGAACTTTTTCCATTTAAAACCCTATGTTAATTTCAAAACTCCGAGGGCACAGGTTGACTCTCAATAGGGAACTTTACTCTAATAATCCAGAGTATAACATAATTTTGCTTCAAACTTTAGAGTGTGCTCTGCGGATTCTGGAATATTCTTTCAAGTACTAGAATGTTCTAGAGGATTCTGAAAATTTCTTGATTGATTTACAGTTAGGCTAAAATATTTTTTTCTATAATCTCTGATAATTCTGGAATATTCTTGACTTTTATAGAATATTCTAGAATGTTCTAGAATTTAATGAGCTGGAATCATTTAGAAGATGTCGAGAAATATAGAATCTTGTTTAAAATTCTGAAATTTTCGACAATCTTTAACGGTATTTTCTGGAATTTTCTAGAATATCCTGAATACCCTGAAATTTTCTAGACTTTTTTTAGAAATTAAAAGTGTTTTCGTCGGATCCTTTCAAAAATATTCTCGCATTTAATAATGCATATCACGCAGCGAAAAGACCCCTGAATCCTAGTTGTCACCCCGAATTGAGGAAAGGCTTAAGTTGGGTGATATCAAGGGTTGGCGACATGTTCTTGTTGCGTTCTATGTGCCCATTGTCATTGAAATTCCTCTCCTGTATCCTGAGGGAGGAAGGAAGGGGCTTCTACCATTTCCGTCCATGCAACGCACTGGGAAATGAAAATTGGGGGATGGAGTGACTGTGAGGGGCGGGGGGGGGGGGAGAATAACCTCCAACCCTCGTAATCCCCAAACTCAATCCTCGTTATATATTTATTTATTTCAGTTTAACTCGACGTGCAAATGAAAGCCGGATCTTCATGCATTTTTAACTTTGCTTTCATCCTTCCTCTAAAATTACCAGTAAACTCACAAAAAATGATTAAATCACCTCAATCACTTTTTTACCCTCAAAATTAACAAACCTATAAAAAAAGTATAACAAACGGATTTTTCGACAATTAATAGATTAATTTTTAAGTATTACTTGAAAAATTCATTTTTGCTTTCATTTTCGACAAGATGTCATGCATAAATTACGAACAGTTTTCTATGAAAATTTAAACCACGCAACCCCCTTGTTAGGGTTCGTAAATTTTGAACCGTCCCCTCCCCCCTCCTAAGTTCCGTAATTTTTTCCGCAAATTTATTCAGAGATCATCCAAAAATAACGTAAGACTATTTCCAAGGGGAGGTGGAGGGTGGTTTGGTAAAATCTTACTCTATCTCATGAATTGACAGAGTAGTTCAACTTTCAACCAAGTAGTTGAATTTTCAACCAAAAAAGATAACTTCTCAACAAAAAATGTATTAGTTGATATTTTTACAAAGAAAAGATTTTTATTTCAAATCAAAAACAGTTTAATTGAACCAAAAAAGACGAATTTTTACCAAAATAGTTGAATCTTCAGCCAAAACAGATTCAATTTCAACCAAAAAGTTGACTTTACAGCCAAAAAAGATGAACTTTCTACAAAAAGAGATGAATTAAACATGAATTTTTAACCAAATAGTTGAATTTTTTAACTAAGAGAGATCAACTTTTTACCAAAAATGGAATACATTTTCTACCAAATAGTTGAATCTTCAACAAAATGTTCAATTTTCAATTAAAAAAATTAATATTAAACGAAAAAATGTATTTGCAACCAAATAGTTAAATTTTCTCCCTAAAAATACGGATTTTGAATAAGATACATGAATTTTCTACCTAATAGTTGAATTTTCATCTAAAAAAGTTCAATCTTCAATCAAAAATAAAATCTTCAAATTCTTAGTTAAAAAAATTATTAAAAAAGAAGAGAGTATTTGTAATTAGTTCAATTCGACCAAAAAGAGAAATTTTCAACAAAATGGATGCATTTTTTACCAAATAGTTGATGTTTCAACTTATAAAGGCTCAATTTTTAACCTAAAAAGGAATAGCTAAATTTTCAGATAAAAAATAAGTTATTACCAAAAAAATATGAATCTTGAACAGCAAAAAAAAAAAAATTGCAACCAAAAAGGTGAATGTTAAGAAAGATTAATTTTTAAAAAAGTAGTTCAACTTTTAATCAAGTAGTTGAATTTCCAAGCAGCAAAGATAAATTTTATATGAAATAATTTTATTTTCAACCAAAAAGATGACTTTTCCACAAAGAAAATTTATTGTTCTACCAAGAAAGATGAATTTTAAAGAAAATACATCAATTTTAATAAAATTGTTGAATTTTCAAGCCAAAAAAATAGATTATATACAAAACGGTTGAATTTTCAACCTGAAAGTATGATTTTTCAACAAAAGCTTTATTTACTACCACACATTTCACTTTTCATTCAAATAGTTCAATTATTAGTAAACTAATTTAATTTTTAATTAAAAATATGAATTTTCAACAAAAAAGTTTATTTTCAGCCAAATGGTTTCATTATTTGCCAAATTTTCACATTTTCAAGCGACAAAGGCAAGTTGTCTACATAACAGTTGAATTTTCGACCCAAAAATATGAATTTTTAACTAAAATAATGGATCTTCAATAAAAAAATTAATTTTTCGAAAATAATTTCACTTTCAGCCAAGTAGTTGGTTTTTTAACAAAAAAAGATTAATTCTCAACAAAACATGTAACAATTGATATATAAAATAAAGAAATATTTTAATTTGAAATGAAAAACAGTTCAATTCAACCAAAAAGTACGTATTTTCAACAAAATAGTTGATTTCTCAAACAAAACAGATTAAGTTACAAGCAAAAATTTGAATTTCTAACAAAAAAGAATGAATGTTCAACCAAGAAGATTAATTTTTGATCAAAAAAGACAAATTTTCAACCGAATAGTTTAATTTTCAACTAGAAAAGATCAGTTTTCAATTCAAAATATCATTTTCAAACCAAAAATGTAATAGTTAAATTTTTAACGAAAGAGATGAATCTTCGAACAAAAAAATACATTTTTAACAAAGCAGCTCAACTTTCAACCAAGTAATTGAATCTTTGACCAAAAAAGATGACTTTTTAACAGAAAAGTTGCATTTTCAACAATAAAATTAAGTTTGTAACCAAATAGTAGAATTTTCAATCAAACAAGATGAATTCCGTACCTAAAATATAATAATACACTTTTCAATCGAAAATAGTTAAATTTTTTATTGGGTTTTATTAATTAAATTCGCATTTAAGCGAAAAAAGGAGGAAAAAGAATTCTTAAAAAAAGTGGCAAAAATAGGAATAGATTATGACGTGTGAAATATGAAAGTGATTTTGAAACCTATTGCGACGAAAAATTCGCAAACTTTGTTTTAATTCATCATCAAGAAACGTACTAAACGTTATCTAATTGCGTGACGTCACTTCCACTGATCCCCTGCCTCTGTTACCAAACGTAGTTTTTGGTGCGACCCCCTCCCCCTATAAAAATGAAAAAGTAGTTTATTGATGGCCTCTAAGATTCCATTAGATACACAATGGAATACATAGTCACTTTCTAAGACTAGCCTGTTTCTAATCTGATTTTCGTAAGTGGACACACAATTTAGACCGGTAGTATATTATTATTATTATTATTGTCCTGTAAGGCTGGTCCAGTCACGTCCCGTAGCACTGCGGTTAAAACCTATTGTACTATGACTTTTTATTTTAAAACCTCGGTGAATCAGAGGTCTCACGGGTTATCCTCGCTACTGAAGTATCATGTAAGTCCTTTAGCATGAGTGCATATACCACCAGACGACTCCACTTCACTGGGTTTGGGCCTACAAAAATTTTTCCTTTACTAAGGTAGGCTTAGAATCACTGTATGAATTTTATTACAACCAGTGATAACCCGCGGCTCGATCCGACTTTATTAGAAGTACTCGCATTTGCCTGGACATTTGGTCAAGGGAGAGGAAAACTGCAGAAAAACACCTCCCGAGTTCAGCTGGTTTTTCGAAAGTCGTGTTTGAAGGCAGACAACATTCTCTGAGTCGAGATTCACCTCGCAGCTAATCCCGTTAGTACCGGTAGTGTATTTTTGGTTCTTTTAATTTAAAAATAAAATTCAGGAAGGTATTAAAATGGTGTTTTTTCTTTCGATGATTTGTATCAGAATGTATGTTATAAATCATAGTAGAGTGAAATTGCCGAACGCTCAGCGCCTCTATGCGACAAATGACAAACGATTCGGATAACCATGGCCAGCAATTGTTCGAGCAACAATGGGCTATAGCAAATGCCTTCACCCTCGTGTCCGGTTAGCGATATAAGGGAGGAGAGTTGCCCCTTGTATTAGGTTGCGTAATTGAGATTTATTAATATAGAGGCTGGCTGGTGGCCACGAACATTTTCTCATCCAGCTTGGGGGTAGTGAGAATAATGTTATTATACGAGGAACGATGATTTCTCTTATGAATTTAGTCTCTAATGTTCTACCGCCACATGCTTTTGCAATTTTATGAACTCTGAGACAATTAAGGACGGTATATTTATAGTAGAGTGTATGAAATAATTCCCAAACCGTTGAAACAATATTGAGGTTCATGTTAATATCAAATATTTATAATCGATTATATAATAAATTCATTTTATTGCCTGAACTGAAAATTTGGTTGTGTAATTTTTAATTTTTATTTGTTATAGAATTTTTTCTGCATAAATATTGTGCAATTGGTATATATACTGAAAAAGCTGGTACTAGCATACTACGAATTACATAGTGTCCTTGGTTTGTTAAATTGATTACTAGACTCAACTAGTTAAACTTATAGCGTATTTCTAACTTAACCTCATAACATTCCAACTCGTCGGTTCATCACGCTACACACAGAAAAAAAATTCTTGAACAAAAAAAATTGTTTTTTTGGTTATAATGAAAATTTGGTTGAATTAACCAAATTTTGGTTGTTTAACAAAAAAATTTGATCCATTCAATCAAATTTTTTGGTTCAAGCAGCCAAATACTCCATCTATGAGAAGAATTGGTTAAAACAACCAACAAATTTGGTTGGTCAACGAAATATTTTGTTGCCCATATAGGAACCATATTCTATGGTTGAAACAACAAAAATTTATTTGGCTCAACCAAATCGTTTTCTGAGTGAATACACTCTTTTAATATATTTATATCGATTATTTGGTCATTTTTGATTATTTGAACATGTCTTTTGACGAAAATGACAGACTTCTCACACTTTCCCTCTCATTTCCACTTTTTGAAAGAATTCCTTTTTTTCCCCCTGTTTTCAAGAAACTTCCCTTTTTTCTCGTTTGTTCGCTTATATGAAAATAACTGAATAAATGGAGTCCAATAAAGGAATTCAGCTATTGTTTATTGAAATTTCAATCTTTTAAATTCAAAAGTCTGCCATTATATTTTTGGTTCAGAATTCACCACTTTTGGTTGAAAATTTAATTATTTTGTTCAAAGTTCAACTATTTTGTTACGAAGTCATATTCATTCCTTTAATTGAAAATTTATTTTCTTGACTGAAAAATCTTTATCGTTAGTTGCAAATTTGTCTGCTTGGTTTGAAAATTCATCTATTTTGTTTGAAAATGCAACTCTTTCATTGAAAATCGATCTGTTTTGGTTGTGGATTCAACTATTTTCAATTTGAGATCTTTTTTATTTGAAGTATGAACTATTGAATTTTTTGGTAAAAGATTTATTTCTTGGTTTGAAAATTCTTTTTTGTTATTCGAAGTAACTTTTTAAACTGAAAATTGAACTATTCAATTTTTTATTGAAAATTGATCTATTTTAATTGGAAATTTATGTACTTTGTTGAAAATTCGTCTTTTTTGGTAGAAAATTGATCTTCCTGATTCAAAATTCAAATATGTATATGTATATATATATATATATATATATATATATGTATATATGTGTGTGTGTGTATGTGTGTATATATATATATATATGTATATATATATATATATATATTTATTAGTAGAAAATTCAACTGTTTTGTAGAAAATACGTCTTTTTGAGTTGAAAATTCATCTCTTTTCGTAGAAATTTAATCTTTTTGAATAAAAAGTAAAGTTTTTGGTTTGAAATTAATTTTCTTGGTTGAATATTCAATTATTCTATTGAATATTCAATTATTTGCTTGAAAATAGACTATTTGGTTAAAATTGATCTTTTTCGGTCGAGTATTCAGCTATTTGGCGGACAATTCAACGTTGTTGAAAATTCATATATCCGAATCCAAAATTTGACTGTCTCGTAGGAAATTCGTCTTTTAGCTGAAAATTTCAATAGTTTGGTATAGAGTTCATCTTTATTTGTTGGAAATTCAATTTTTTTGTAGAAAATTCGTCTTTTTGCCTAGAAAATTCAACAATTTGGTTAAAAAGTGTACTTTTTTTTGTTAAAAAATCGTCTCTTTTGCTTCAGAGTTCAAGTATTTGGTTGTGAATACAACTGCTCAATTGAAAATTCAATTTTAGTGGTCGAAAATTAACTTTTTTGTTAAAAATTAATCTTTTTGGGTTTATGAATCAAGTGTTTTCTGAAAAATTCATAGCTTGAAAACTCAACTATTTTATTGAAAATTCATCTCTTTTGTTAGAAAATTCATCTTTTTGGGTGAAAATTCAACCATGCAGTATATTTCTACTTGAAATTTTCGTGAAAAATAACCATTCTCCTGTTTTGGAAACATTTTGGGCTGTGAAGCCTGAAATTAGTACAAACTTCTGTAACAATAGAGATCAGTTTACTTGCGAAGAACTAGTTATCTCTGATAGAAATATAGTAAAATGAACTAGAAAAAATGTAACTCATGCGATATAGTATTTTTTTGAAACACCATTTTTTCAGTATACTCTATATTCTTTATGATAAGTAATAAAGAAACATATTGAAATTGAAAATGAATGTGAATATTTAATGTGATTAATGAATGTTAGTATTTGTTAATTATAAATTTCAGAAGATGAATTAAGACTTCTTAATTGAAAAATTATGTTTCATACGACAGTGAAGATATGAGATACATTACACTATCTGAATCTGAAACATCTGGAACTAACGAGCAGCAATGAAGCGAGAGGAGAACCTTCGAATCAGTGAATCTCTCAATGTGTGTTTACGAAACCACGACTTTCTATCTTATGTCGCACCATTGACCCATTCGTGGATTTTTCTCTTAAAAAGATCTTGTTTAATTATAATATATTATTCCTATAACATTAAGAAATCTTTATAATTTCACGGTAAAACCAATTATTCAAAAAGAATTACATAGTAACGATTATTATTATGTACTATTAGATATTTAGTAAAACTAACCAAGAAACCAACTTATGCTATTGAATTTCGAAATCAAAATTACAATAATTCATCCACAAAAACAATGGTTTAAAAAATAAGTTATTTCATTCAGTTATGATTTATAGCGAATTTAATTTTGTTTTTTCACTGTTTCTTTTTCTCTTCAGATTTCTCAAAAATATATGAAGAATCCAGCACGAATAAATCCTCCAGGAAGATTGAAAAAATATTTAGTCGCCTTTTTGTATCAAGATTAAACCCTCTGAGTACCATTTTCACATCCTTTTTCAAAAATTGTATACAAAACTAGAAAACTTTTGTACTATTAGATATTTAGTAAAATTAACCAAGAAACCAACCTATGCTATTGAATTTCAAAATCAAAGTTATAATAATTTATACACAAAAACAATGGTTTCAAAAATAAGTAATTTCATTCAGATATGATTTATAGCGAATTTAATGTTCACTCGTAACTGTCACCAATAATTTACGATAGGCATGTATCACAATTTTAGGACATTGACAGGTATTAGAAAGTGGGAACAGAAAACAAACCTTAAATGAAAGTAGAGTTTTGTAATCTCAAAAAGTCGCCGAAGGTGTTATGATTCCATTATACAAGATTATAGTATAATTGACAGATGTAAGCGATACTTATGTCAATATAAAAATGTTAACATGCGCGCCCTAATCTAATGAATACATTATGTGTTCCAATTTTTACATTGCTATAATAGAGGAACCTTCGATTTGTAATCTAATAATTAATTCATAAATTTAATAGGTAGCTGATTTTGGAATATCTATAATCTTTTCTGGAATGAGTTTTCGACATAATCAGGCTGTCTACACGACGGATGATTTTTAATTCCTGGTAATTTCCTGGTTTTTCTCCCGGTCAATTTTTAATTTTTCCTGGCCAATTTAAAAGAGTTTAGAACATTTAAATGATTTCTAAATATTTTAGGAGATTTCTGAACGTTTTAAAACATTTAAAAGATTTCTGATTTTGAACAAAGTATTTTGAAAAAAGAAGCCTAAATTATAATTCTTTACGGGAATTCCCTGTTCCAAGTCAGAATTATATTGATTTACAAAATTTTCTATTGTAATTCAGAAATATATTAACTCTTTTTTCTTCAATTCTCAAAACTGAAACAAATTCGGAAATTGACCAAGGATTTTTTTACAATGACGAATTCTGACTTGGAAAGCGTATAGTTTTTGTAAATTATATTTTTATGAATCAGAATTTAAATAATTTTCAAAAGTTTACCGTTCCCAACTCAGAATTATAATTATTTAAAAAAATTCTGTTTACCAAGTCACAATTAAATTCATTTCTGAAATTCCCTGTTCCACGTCAGAATTATAATTCAGAAATATATTAACTTCCTTTTTCTAAAATTTGGGAAGAAAAATTCAGTCTTGGAACAGGGATTTTTTGCAGGATATTTTTTAAATTCCATTCTTCTAAATCAGAATTAGAATTCTTTTCAAAAATTCTCGTCCCATGACAAGCATTGTCTGTTTCAAGCCAAATTATAAATTTGTACGGAAACTCTGTCCCACAAGGAAAATTATCATTCTTAATGAAATTTTCTGTTCTGAAGTGAACCCAAAATTAAATTTTCAATTTTACAGAAATTCCTAGTTCTATCTCGAAATTATAATTATTTTGGGAACTTACCTATACCGAGTCACAATTAAATTCATTTCCAAAATTTCCTGTACCAATTCAGAATCATAATTCAGAAATAGATTAACTCCCTTTCTTTAAAGTTGTAAGAGGGAAAGGTTCAAATTGTGAAGAATTCTGACTTGAAACAGGGATTTTTGGAGGATTCTTTTAAAATTTTATTCTTCTAAATCATAATTAAACTTCTTTTCAAACATTCTCATTCCATGTGAAAAATGGCCTGCTTTATGTCAAATTCAAAATTTACCAAAAATTTCTGTCCCAAAGAGAAAATTATCATTCTTAACGAAACGTTCTTTTATAAACTGAAGCTCAAGTTAAAATAATAATTTTTTTACGGAAATTCACAGTTCTATCTCAGACTTATACTTCTTTTAGAAAATTACCTGACCAAAAGTCAAAATTATAATTCTTTATGAAATTCCATTTTCTAAGGTCAAAATTATATTTCTTCACTGAAACTCTTTGCAGAAACTTAGAACTATAATTTTTTTCGAAAATTCAAAATTATAATTCTTTACGAAATTCCCTGTTCCTAGTTCAAAATTATAATACTATAGAAAAATTCCCTATCCCAATTGTCAACGTTATATTTCTTTACTGAAATCCCCTATCCCAAACTAACAATCATAATTCTTTACTAAAATCCCTGCCCCAAAGTGAAAATTATAATTTTTCACGGAAAATCGCGGTCTTAAACTGGAAATTACAATTTTTTGTAATTCTTTTAGCAAATTTTATGTACTTAGTCACAATTGAATACATGTCACAAACTTTCGGTACCAATTCAGAATTATAATTCAGAAATATATAAACTCTCTTTTTCCACAAATTGAAAGAAGGAAGGTTAAAATTGTAAGGAATTCTGTCTTGAAACAGGGATTTTCTAAGGATTTAAAAAATTCTATTATTCTGAACCAGAAATAAAATTCCTTTCAAAAAATGTCGTTCTATGTCAAAAACTGCATGTTCTAAGTCCAATTATAATTCTTTACGGAAGCTCCCTGTTCTAAAGTGAAAATTATAATTCTTCACAGAAATTCCCTGTTCTGAACTGAAAATTATGATTCTTTACTGGAATCCCTTGTCCCAACACAAAATTATAATTCTTTCCGAAAATTCGCTGTTGAAACTCAAAATTAGAATAATAAAATATATGAAACCACTATTTATTTTGTATATTACTACATTCGAGAGAAAAATCCCATTTACTTAATCAAATTCCCGGTCGTTTCCCGGTTTTCCTGATTTTCTGGTTAGGTAGACACTGTTTTTAATTCAGATAACCTGGGACCAGGTATTTTTTAATACTGAAATTGAGTGATTACGTAACTTTCCCACATCCCACATCCCACTTCCCAATTCCCAGTTTCCACTTACCACTTCCGACTTTTGCAGATAACATATTTTCACCGAAGTATATTGGATAAATAAAAATGCATTGCAGGAATTTTTAAATCAGAAGCTTAGTGTAAAAAAATAAGAGTAAAAGTCTGTGTTTAGAAGGAAAAACAAATTTATTTGTAGTACTCGAAGTCTCTTTTATATTTATTCATCTGTTAGATATTTTTGTTTCAAAAGACATTTAAGCTCATATTTTCCAAGTGTATTCAAATTTTTTAATGATGTATTTTGAGTGATTTTTCTTCTTCTAGCAAACTCAAAGAAACTGTTTTCAATTCAACAAGATTTAGTTTTTTTTCTCTTCAGATTTCTCAGATTTTCTCCGAAATATGAAGAATCCAGCACGAATATACATAGTTATAATATTGAATACAAAACTAGAAAACTTTTGTAAAAATAAACTCTAAAATAAACTCAAGCAGCATAGCTAACAATAAAACTAAAAATATAAATAGATAGTGCGAGCTTTTGAATTTTGGACTATTAATTCTTCTTTTTGAGAATGTCAAAAATCCTTGGTGATTTAAGTTTTTTCCTGAAGAATTAACTTGAAAATCAATTTTTATACTGAAAAGCTGATAAAAAAAGCATTATAGCAAAAAAGGGTAATAAAATCATAAATAAAAGCATAACAAAAGTAATAAATAATTGATAAGAAGAAAAAATAATAAAGAAAATATAAAGGAAATTAAGATGCGTCACAACATTTCATTTAAATTTAAGTATGAATAATGTACAATAATTTTAATAGGATACTTATTTATTTAAATTTGCAAAACTTATTTAAAGCTTATTGCTCCTTTTGGCAACTTCAAAGTAAATATTATCATATCTATAGGATTTAGTTTTTTCCCCACTTCAGATTTCTGGGTTTTTTCTTAAAAATTTGAAAAATTGGGAACCAATAAATCACCCAAGAAGACCACGCATCTAAATACACACTTTAATCTCACGATATGTCAGCTACTTGAAGGTCAGAACGTTCAAATGGACGATATATTTTTTCCCAGTTTTATTTTCTTAACC
The DNA here is from genome assembly GCA_932195095.1 of Andricus curvator. NCBI lineage: Eukaryota > Metazoa > Arthropoda > Insecta > Hymenoptera > Cynipidae > Andricus > Andricus curvator. The sequence goes on from CAKNYM010052989.1 coordinate 1,072,326, forward strand.
AATATTGTTGAGTGATGGGTGTATATATTTTCAGATTAATCTAGAATTCCCGTGTTATTCATCTAAATAACACGTTTACTCCACAACACCGCACAGTGGGATGAAATCAAAAAACGAGGTTCAAAATAACTTGTAGCTGGCAATTCTGAACCGATTTTGGATTTTTTTTTCAGAAAAATTCAGCATTTAATTTTGAAGAGATTTATGTGGCCTGATTTTTGAATTTTTGTTTGTTTAAACTTTTATGCTAATGCAAAGAGTGAATAAAAAGTCGACTTTTTCGTTTTTTTTGTTTATATTCGTGAAAAAATTTTTTTCATGATCAGCATTCCCAGACTTTATGCACGGGGGTAATTGAAAGCAAAAAAAATTATGACATTGTTAAGTTGATTGTTATGAACAAATTAACTTAACAAATAGTCTACAATATGGATTCTTCGTTTGCACAGTAAATTTTTGCGTTTAAATTACTTGCTTTCATCGAAAAAATAATATTCGATCATGAAAATTTGACATCCAATATTTTTTAATAATTTTATAAGCAAATTATATAAACAAAAGCCTAGTGTGGACATTTAAAGGCAGAAAAAATTGTTTTTTCACTTAATTTTTCTCAAAATATATCTCTAGTCATGTTTAATGATGGAAAGTTATCTTTTGATATTTTTTATTAATTTTATAAACAAATTATATAAGCAAATGCCTAGTGTGGACATTTAAAGGCAGAAAGAAATCGTTTTTCTCTTAATTTTTCTCCAATTATGTCGACAGTGATGTTTAATGATGGAAAATTATCATACGATATTTTTTTTAGATTTTATAAACAAATTATATAAACAAATGCCCAGTGTGGACATTTAAAGGCCGAAAGAAATCGCCTTTTCTCTTAAATTCCCACAAATTATGTCACCAGTGATGTTTAGTGATAGAAAATTATCATCCGATATTTTTTAATTAATTTCATAAACAACTTATATAAACAAAAGCCTAGTGTGGACATTTAATGGCAGAAAAAATCGTTTTTTCACTTAATTTTTCTCAAAATATATATCCAATCATGTTTAATGATGGAAAATTATCTTTCGATATTTTGTATTAATTTTATAAACAAATTATATAAGCAAATGCCTAGTGTGGACATTTATAGGCAGAAAGAAATAGTTTTTTCTCTTAATTTTTCTCAAATTATATCGCTAGTGATATTTAATGATGGAAGATTATCAACCGATATTTTTTATTAATTTTATAAGGAAATTATATAAATAAATGCCCAGTGTGGACATTTAAAGGCAAAAATAAATCGTTTTCTCTCATAATTTTCCTCAAATTATGTCGTCAGTGATGTTTAATGATGGAAAATTATCATACGATATTTTTTTTAGATTTTATAAACAAATTATATAAACAAATGCCCAGTGTGGACATTTAAAGGCCGAAAGAAATCGCTTTTTCTCTTAAATTGCCACAAATTATGTCGCCAGTGAATTTTAGTGATGGAAAATTATTGTCCGATATTTTTTTATTCATTTCATAAACAAATTATATAAACAAATGGCCAGTGTGGCCACCAATGGACTGGAAGCATTCTGATGGTATTCTACATCCTGAAGCTCTCGAGCTCCTTATCTCAGATTAAAGGCTTAGTAATTAAAACTTGATCGCGACTAATCAATGGAATCTAAAGAAATTGACAAAGGATTATGATACATAGCAAGTTTATGCTTATTGTTATTGTACAAATTTCCATCTTTAACAATTCCTAAGAATACTACATTACGAAAATTGAAAGAAGCAACAATTACCAAACAATTACATCACTGGCAATATACTTTGAGGCTAGTTGCGAAAAAACGAACGTTTCCTGACTTTAAACATCCACGCTAGATATTTGTTTATATAATTTGTTTACAATATTGATAAAAATTATTGGATGATAATTTTCCATCATTAAACCTCACTGGCGACATCATTCGAGGAAAATGAGGAAAAAAAGGATTTTTTCGACCTCTAAATCACCAAGTTATGATTATTATATATAATTTGTTTATAAAATCTATAAAAAATATCGGATGATAATTTTCCATCATTAAATATTACTGGCGATATAATTTGAACAAAATTAAGGGGAAAAAAGATTTCTTTCTGTCTTTAAATGTCCACACTGGCCATTTGTTTATATAATTTGTTTATAAAATCTATAAAAAATGTCGGATGATAATTTTCCTTCATTAAATATTACTGGCGATATAATTTGAAGAAAATTAAGGGAAAAAACGATTTAATTCTGCCTTTAAATGTCCACACTAGCCATTTGTTTATATAATTTGTTTATGAAATTTATAAAAAAATATCGAAAGATAATTGTCCATCATTAAACATCACTGGAGATATAATTTAAGAAAAATTAAGAGAAAAAACGATTTTTTTCTGCCTTGAAATATCCAGACTAGGCATTTGTTTATATAATTTGTTTATAAAATTGATAAAAAATATCAAATGTCAAATTTTTATGATCGGGTATTATTTTTATGATGAAATCAAGTAATTTTAACGCAAAAATTCACTTTGCAAACGAAGAATCCATAGTGTAGACTATTTGTTAAGTTAATTTGTTTATGACAATCAACTTAACAATGTCATAATTTTTTTTTGCTTTCATCTACCCCCGTGCATAAAATCTGGCAATGCTGATCATAGAAAAAATTTGTTCACGAAGATAAACACAAAAAATGAAAAAATCGACTTTTTATTCACTCTTTGCATTAACATAAAAGTTTAAACAAAACAAAATTCGAAAATCAGACCACATAAATCTTTTCAAAATTTAATGCTGAATTTTTCTGAAAAAAAAAATCCAAAATCGGTTAAGAATTGCCAGATACAAGTTATTTTGAACCTCGTTTTTTGATTTCATCCCACTGTGCACCGCTCCGACCCAGGTCGCTGATCAATCTCTCTAGCAAGCACCCCAGGCGAAGAGCTTCACAAAGTCATTATGTTTAGCTCTTCACTCGGGCCCATGAGTGTCCAAGGTCTTTCGTTCCAGGCGTCTCTCACTCCACTGACACTCTTTATCATGCATTTCTTATTAACTATTTGTCGCTGCACTTCTCTGTCCTGACATAGTACATCTTTATTAGAAATTTCAATCAGTCCAGATTAGGGTGGTCCAAATTCCTTCTTTCATTTGCATGCATATCGCCCGGACATTTGAACGAATCCACACAAAAAAATGCATTAAAAAAAATTATATCAACAGGTTCCGCAAGCCCGATGAACGTATTTCCCATAAGAAAAAAGATGTTTTTGTACATTTTATTTAGAATCGTCAATATCGGGTGATCGAGTTGAAACTCAACATTTCTCTTCAAAAATTAGCCAAAGAATACGTATAAAAACTTATTTTTTAAATATCACCCCCATAAGTCTGTTTTATATGGTCCCAAAAAAACCCTATAAGTAAAAAATTTGGTTTTGCGGGTTTTTGGCACTAATTATGATTTTTTCCGGTTTTTTTAATACAAATTGTTAATAATGCATAAAATACTATTTTATACTGATAATTAGATGTTTATATAAATTGTTTAATTAATTTATTATCGTTTCTAGCAATTTTTTCTTAGAATAGAGTTAGATACTCGCGGTTATTTCCGAAATTTTGAACTTTTTATCCACTTTTCAATTAGTCTGAAGTAATAATTAATGCAATTTAAACAACCTAATCGTTTAAACAAATTATTATTGTTTATAAATATCTTCTCCTATAGTAGTGCTAGATAGTTGCGGTTTTTTCTGAAATTTTCAACTTTCTTCTACTTTTTTCTCAGAGTGAGGTGAGAATCAATGCAATTTATGAGCCATAATTGTTTAGAAAAATTATTATTGTTTATAACTATCTTTTCCTATATTGATGCTAGATGGTTGCGGTTTTTTTTTTTGAAATTTAAAAAAATGTTGTCCGCTTTTCACTTAGTGAGGTAATAATTAATGAAAATTAACAGACATAATTATTAAATTAATTCATTATTGCATATAACTATCTCCTTTTAGAGCAATGCTAGACAGTTGCGCGTTTTTAGTTATGAAGAAATAATGAATGAACATCGAAAAGAATCATTTTTCAAACAGTATTGTATTTTTTTAAGCGAACTATTTTCACTCTTTTGTCAATTTTTAAGAATAATAATTTAATCAAAAAGGCTATCTTACAGTAGAGATAAAAACAATGTCATCGATGACAATATACATATATAGAGATTAAAAAGGACTAAATCAATTAATTAATTGATCGTAACATATCACAGGACAAGTTGGGAAATTGCTTCCGGTACTTTGTTGCCACTTGTAGTAAATATTGTTTCTGAATTTCGTCTCTGGTAAGAAGGAAATTAAAGTCAGATATCATTTTGATTATATATGTTTTGTTTCAGAAAAATATATTTACAAAAAAGAAAAATATTTTTAAACAAATAATTCTCTCCAATGTTCATTTATTATCTGTTTATAACTAAAAAGCCAAAGCAAAGTAAACCATTTCAGAAAAAAACGCAACTTTCTAGCAATTTTCTAAGAGAAGATTGTTATAAAGAATAAAAATTGGTTCAAACAATTATGTTTGCTTAACTGCATTGATTATTACCTCACTCTAATTACAAAGTAGACAAAAAGTTGGAAATTCCAGAAAAAACCGCAACTGACTAGCATTACTATAGAAGAATATGGTAATAAACAATAACAATTATGTTTGCTGAATTTCATTAATTATCAGCTCAGTTTAATTATAAAGTGGACAAAAAGTTTAAAATTTCATAAAAACCCGCAACTATCTAGCATTACTACAGGAGAAGATAGTTATAGACAATAATGATTTGTTTAAACAATTAATTTTTTAAATTTCATTCGATATTACCTCATACTAATTGAAAAGTGAATAAGAAGTGGAAAATTATAGAAAAAACTGCAACTTTCTTGCATCATTCTAAGAGAATATTGTGATAAATAATAATAAATAGTTTAAACAATTATTTATGTTAAATTCAATTCATTGTTGGTTCGCTCTAACCGAGAGGTTGATAATAAGATGAAAAATTCGGAAAAACCGCGACTTTCTAACTTCATACCTCGCTTCATACTAAGAGAAAATTGCTAAAAACGATAATCAATTGTTTAAACAATTTATATAAACATCTTATTATCAGTAGAAAGTAGTATATAGTGTAATATAAATAATTTGTATTTATAAAACTGCAAAAAAATCATAGTTAGCGCCAAAAACTCGCAAAACCTAATTTTTCACTTATGGGGTTTTTTTGAGACCCTATAAAACAGACTTATAGGGATGATATTTAAAAATTAAATATTCATTCGTATTCTATAACTGATGGTGGAGAGAAATGTTGAGTTTCAACTCGATTCACATAATATTGACGATCCTGAATAAAATTTACAAAAACGTCTTTTTTTCTTATGGCAAATACGTGTTAAACTTCAGGGAATTGTGGAACCTCTAAATATCATTTTTTTCAAACGCATTTATTTTTTTGTGGATTCGAACAAATTTCCGGTTGATATGTATGAAAATTAAAAATAAAGTTTTTCCAGTGTATTTTTGGACCACCCTAGTCCGGATACGATGATTTTTTTATTTTTCTGAGAAATGAAGAAACTTGGATTGAGAGAAATCGACAGGAAGAATGAAATTTACCAGAAGACGTGAGAGATTCATGGGATAGGTTTCTGTGGTGAGAAAATCGATGGTGGCTCAAGCTGAATTCTCATTCCAGTCCCGTAGGAACGAAATGGCTTGATTAACTGACGACGCGTCGTTACTGTGACCAGAATTGCCCAGTAGGGGTGGACAATACGAAGGGGTGCCCCGGGTAAGAAGAAAATAGAAGAAGGCGTCTCCCAAACCACAGCAGACTTTACTTTGGACTTTTATTCACCATAAAAAGATGTTATTCCTTTTCTAATCACCGAGAAACACACGAGAAAGTCTTATCATTGTAATAATTGGTGGTCAAAATCAAACATTTTTAAGTCAAATTTTCCAGCTTTTTTTAAAACTTTGAATGTCGAAATAAAATTATTCCAGGTAGATCCTGTATGAAACAGGCGGATTTAGGTGAATTACAGTGAATTTTATTAAATTTAAGTGAATCAAGTGAATTCGACTGAATTTAAGTGAATTCGATTGAATTCAAGTGGATTCGACTGAATTCAAGTGGATTTGACTGAATTGAAGTAAATTCGGCTGAAGCAAGCGCGAGGCGTGAGGTGATCGCCACGCGCGCAGTAAACTTCGTCGTTGGATTGATGACAAACTATGAATTTTTTTAATTAAGATTGAAAAGCATTTCATTTTATTATGAATAATTTTTGCAAAATAAGCAGGAAAAATATTCATAATTAAAAAATAAAATTCCAAAACAACCTCACTTTTCGGCTCATTAGAGACAAGAATAAAATAATGGGGAAAAGAGGGAGAAAAAGGGAAAAAGTCAACCAAAAACCAACCTCTCACTTTTTCCTTTCTCCGTCCTTTTTATACTACAAGGGGACCAACATGTTTCGAGGTCAATTTAAACCTCCTCATCAAGGATTATTTATATGAAATAACTAAAGGTATGAAAAATTAATATAACCTGTAAAGAAAATAATAATTAAAAATGAATTAAGTTTAATGTAATCAAAATTATCTATTGAGAAATTGATTGTTTAATATAAAAGAAAATTGTTCTATTATCTAGTCAAAGAAAATTAATTTAACCAATTAATTACTCTATCCCATACTTTATTATATCTTGAGAGGTCACTTTTTGAATTGATAGCCTTGTTACCTTCTCTCTTTATGAATAAAATCTCCATGAATTCTCTCTTTTTCTGATTTCTTTCATGATAAAGAATTTTAATATCATTCCAATTAAATTCATGACCATGTGTAACCTTATGTTTTGAAAGGACTGAGTGATATCTAGGACTTCTGTGAAAATTATTTTCATGTTCATTTTTATTAAGTCTAGGAGCCTTTTTTGTCTGCCCTACATAAACCGCATTGCAATATTTACAATTAATTTTGTAAATAACACATTTTTTGTCTAACGTTTCATATCTATCTTTTCCTAATTTTACAATCATATTATTCTTAAAAGGAACTCTATAAATGGTATGTAAACCTAATTTTTCCAACATTGATTTCAAAATCTTCGAGATTTTACCAAAATATGGAAGAACAACAGTATTAAATGTATTATAATCTTCTCTGTTTATTTTATTTTGATCATTGTTTTTGTTTTTCATATGTTTTATTCTGTTATGCGCATGTTTTTCAATGAATTCAAAAGGGTAATGGTTAAGAAAAAGAATTTGTTTACATTGTTCAATATTTTTTTCATAGAAAACTGTATGTGATAATTTAAGGGCTCTATCAATCAAATTTTTAATGATTCCTGTTTTATTTTGAGTAGAGTGGTTTGAGATAATACTAAGTGTTCTACCTGAACAAATCTTTTTCCTATGCCAGTCAGTAATAATATGTCTTTCATCGGTTTTAATTAAAGTCAAATCTAGACAATTTAATTTACCTTCAGTTTCAATCCCAACAGTAAATTGTAATCTAGGGTGTATACTATTAAAAGCATTAAGAAGAGTGTTAACATTATTTTTATGTACAATAAGTACAGATTCATCAACATATCTTGCATAAAAATCAATATTAAAATAAATTTTTGGGAAAACTTCATTCTCTAAATCCTCCATGACAATTTCAGCTAAAATAGGAGATAAAACAGATCCTATGGGAGTTCCAAACTTTTGTTTATAAAAATTATTATTAAATTTTAAATATACTCTTTCGTAAGGGATATTTGGAAACATAACTATTACATCAAAAGAGACAAATGTATGCTCTAAAGGTATTATCACATTGTCAATTAGTTTTAAGAAAGCATGACTATTTTTAATTGATGTTTTTGAGATTTGTATTAATTTTTTAATAATTTGACTCAATACTTCTTCCAATTTTCTAGTTGGGGAACCTATTGTTGAAATAACTGGTCGTAGAGGGTAGTCATCTTTATGAGCTTTAACAAGTCCATAGGCTAATGAGAGATTAGTACTCGATGTATCGATATCACATCTTTCAATATTATTACCTAAATATTTATTAGTTCTCATTCAGTTTAAAATATTAAAAATCCCTTTTTGAAGCATTATGGTGGGATTATTAGAAATCGATTGAAAACTATCTTCATTATTAAAGATATGGAACATTTTTTGAATATAAACATCCCTATGAATCGCTACTGTAATACTTCCTTTGTCTGATTTAGTGATCATTAATTCTGGATGATTTTTGAGAAAATTTCTGTTTCAATTAAACCCTCATTTAATTTCTTTTCTAACCAAGTTTTCGGATTATCATTATTTAAAAAATCATTAGATAAGCCCATACATTGTGATCTAAATTCATCAATTTCATTCTCAGGTATTTTTTTGAATATTCGATTCAATGTCTTTAATTATTTCAAGTAATTGAATATAGTTTTTTTCCCCAAATTTGTCCCTAAAACCATCACCTAATCTCAAAATATCAATAACTCTGTGTGGAGTAATTTCATTAGAAATCGTAGATATGTGTTTGAACACTCATTTTGTAAATATTTCATAGTGCTTCAAATTCGTTTCGAAGCAATAAGAGTAAAAAGTTGTTGGTTTCACGGTATTCGTGAAAAACCAAAAACCACCCCTCATTCATGACATTTGACCAGTCATTGTGATTGACCTTATTGACCTATGACCTTGATTGAACCATTATTGGATAGATAATTTTATATCGAACAAACTCAATCCTCTTCACTACATTGTACGAACAAATGTAAAAAAGTTAGAGAATAAAAACGAAGTCACCCCTAAATTATGAGTGGGTTGCACTTTCCGCAACCCCCTCGAATGGGAAAATTAGGATTCAAACTCGTGACATGCCCCAAAACATTTCCGTAAAATTTCAGCCGTTAAGTATTTTTTTCAAGTAAAATATTTATATTTACTGTTCTAAAATGAATTCGACTGATTAAGCGAATTTTACTGAATTTATGCGAATTTTGCTGAGACTCATTGAATGCAAGTAAATTATTCGTCTGAATTTGGAGTGAATCGAACTCAACAGAAATATTTTTAATGAATTCAGCTTGATGTTTTGACAAGAATCTGAATTATAAGTAAATTCGACTGCATTCAAGTGAACTCGAGTGAGTTCAAATGAATTCCCTCATACAAAAAGAATTGGTAATTAATGGATGCAGTACTTACCAATACTTCTTTTTCATGAGGAAATTGCATTAAATACAAGCGAATTCCACTAAATTCAAGTGGAATCTGCTACTGAATTCAAATTAAATGAACTGAATTTTAAGTGATTTTAACGGAATTGAAAAATTAATTCAACTATTTTAAATACTAACTCAACTGAATTCAAGGGAATTCAATGAAATTTAAGTAAGTTTGACTAAATTCAACGAAATTAAACCTAATTTAGATAAAATGGACTAAATTTCACTGAATTCAACTAAATTTACATACATTTAACAGGATTCATTTCAATTTAACGATATTCAACTAAAATGAAGTAGATTCTAATATAGATTACAAAATTTTTGAATAAATTACACTAATTCAATTCATAATTAACAATTATTAGTTAAATCCAAGAAGAATATAATTTTATATTAGATTTTAGCTGAAAAAACATTGTCATAAATTTATAATATAGCTATAATAGGTATATGAATAATTCATGAGGGTGGCTCAAAAAAGTAAAATAATGTATTTGTGTAGAAAATGTATTTTTTATGATTCTGGAAGTGTTATCTGTCTCTCAAAAATTTTACAGAGTTTTATTTAACATTTTCAAGGCGATAATTTATGCTCAATGGATCCCTGTTTTCAAAAAACAGTTTTTAAATCTACAAAAATGTTGAAGGAATTTTTGCAGGTGTTTGAGGCTTCCGACCTAGTCAAAATACTTTTAGAAAATGGAATATTTCTCGGAAATGATAAATGTAAACACAGTAAATTTAAAAATTAGGAGTTTTTCGTTTTTTTAAATTATCTTTTTTGGACTGACGCTGAAATATATTTATAACATCTGAGGGCTATTTATTTCCAGCTGGAAATTTTGTGTTTGCAGCGTAGAAAAGATTTTTTAAAGCAAGCTGGAAAAAGGTAATTTGTGAAATCACGAAAATCATTTTTTGGAAAAAGGCTATATTTTTTTTCGGTTATATAAACTTATCAATTTTTTTCCAGTTTATGTTTATCAGTAAATAGCTCTAAGATGTTAAAATATCTTTTAGCGCCAGTTAAAAAAATATTATAAAAAGAGGAAAAAAATAACTCACTTTTCCACAAATTTACTGTGTTTGCATTTATGATTTCCCAGAAATTATTTGGAATAAGCGAAATACTCGGAAATATAAAAAATATTAAAGAAATAGTTTTTTAAAACAATTTGGCAACGCGCAAGTTGAAGGCACTCATCAATCGACACGAAATTAATTGACCATTGACCATTAAAAAATAAGTGTAGGCGTGATTTTATGTCAATGCCTTAAAAATTGTGAAATTGAAACAACAACAAAAAACCCATAAAAACAATCAATTTTTGACCTGTGCTTACCTTGCAATCCTAATCTATCGAACTGATTGGTACCAATTTGAAGAAGAATTTTTGATAGCTTGAATAGTTTTAAACATTTTACGTTTTCAGTACAAAAAATGAAAATTCTGAGATCACAGAAATGGTAAAAATGTAAAAACTATTCAGGATATCGAAAATTCTCGCAATACATATCAAGTATATGTTACGAAAGACTTCTCATTAAAATTTGATGTAAATATTTTGGATAATTTAGACTACAGGGATGAGCACAGGTGAAAATTTTAATTTTTTCACAATCATTCAAAAACATAATTTTTTAACCAAGAAAATAAAATATAAAATATATTTCGATACGAAATCTTATAGAAAATAAAGTATTGGTTAAGTTCAGTAAACGTAGCCACTCTTTCCATTTTGAATTTCAATTAAAAAATCCAATCAAAATCATAATTGAAGAATAAGATACCATATAATTAAATCAAGAAAAAAATCAATGTAATTAATTTAATTATTTTTGTAAGAAAATTATTGAAACAATTAATTTAATTTTTCATCTTTGGTAAATTAGTAATTATAATTATTTGGACGTATCTATCATATTTTCTTATTTTCATTATAAAAAACATGACATCCACCAAAAACATCTGCAATGCAAAAAATCTGCCACGTACTAGATGAATTAGCAAAATCAAAGTTGGATTGAATGTTATAAGTAAAATGATTTAGATAAAGAATTGCTGACCATGGAAGATTGATGGTATGATACAATCCCGCCAAGTTGTATAATGTCTAATGTGGCTTCTTAAAATTGAATAAAAAATTTCTGTAGGGCACTCTATAAAAAAAGTTATTTTATATATTTTGTTATGAATATTTTTTCCCAAATTACTTGGCCAACTTTGATTTCACAAATTCATGAAGTTGAATGGTTGCAGTACATAACTAGAAAATCTACAAAATCGGAATTTTTCAGGAGAGCGAAATAACATTCTGTAAAATCGAAATCACCATTTAAAGGTAAAACAAAAGTTTACTCTAGAGCTAAAGTGTTTTTGAATTTGGCCCAAAAAAGTATCATCAAAAAAAATTATCCAGTTTCGAGAAATAAAATTTGGAAGTTTACAATCACATAGTGGCAGGAACCTAAAATTGTAACAGGCTCGGTTGAAAATTACGATAAAAAGTTCAATTTTGAGTTTAAACAAAAAATAAAAACTCACTACCGAAATATTGAATTGCTAATCCGAAAGGAAATGACTTTGATTAGAAAAAGTTAACCAATTCCGAGTAAATCATTCAAGAATTCGGAGGCTCAAATTTCATGGGTTTTGAAAATCATCTTTGGATAGAGACTAAAAATAAGTATTTTGTTATTTTACTACATTTGAAATAACGTTAGGCAATTAAAAAAAAGATAAAAAAGATAGAAGACAAGTACAGAGAATCAGTTATCTGGCTTTGAATTACCAATATTTTTATTACTATAATTAAAATGAAATTTCGAATAAATCCTTTTAAAAAAAAAACATCTATCTAATTTTTTTTAATTTCATGCAAAAAGCCTATTTTCAGGAAAAATGTTGGTTATTTAGTTCTGTACTGCAACCCTTCAGTTGTACTGGACAGATTTCTTATCGCAGAGGTTTTTGGTGGGATTCATATAATTTGAAAATTCTGACCACTAAAAAAGCTTTCTCCTTTAAAATAATGTAGCTAAGTGGTGTTTGGAAATTGGCTGCAAGCTTCCTCCTCATTGCGAAGAGGAAGGCAGCAAAGCTCGAAAAGCCGCGTGAAAGTCAGGGGCTCGTAAATGGTTTTATTAACGCCCACCCCCGCAGTGCGCGGATTAGATGATAAACCCTAAGGTCTTCTTCTATCTGTCGGGTCGTTCACAGGATCGTCCTAGCGAGTCTTGATTTACGAGTCTCAATCTTGAATCATTGCCTTGTATTGGTTGATCTTTGAGGTCTCGCTTTTTCCTCGTGAGAAGGCGGAAGTCGATTACTGATCCAGCCGAGAATCGCCAATCGCCAAACGCCAATCGCCAATCGCCTTCATCATTTTTACTCGTCCTATCCATGTTCCCCTTGGCGACGTTAAAATAAATTGTGCTTCTCCTCTGACATACGGGGAACGTGCTAATGCCGTTTTATGATCTCACTGATACCCGTATCGCAACATGGTTCACCCTAAACGAAACGAAACGTGGCTGGTGGTGCAAACAGTACCAGAAAAGCTCATGGCTTACCGAGTACTATTTGGTATATATATGTTATATAACACAGGGTGGTCGTTGAGAAAAACGGACCAGCTTTATTCATAAGATAGGACCTCTTTTATGATTAGGGACGAGGATGCTTCGAAGGTTGGATGGGGGCCTTTCAAAAACTACGTCGGACGTGGAAAATATAAATGTGTATGATAATTTTTTTTCATTCTTCTTTAACGCTTCTTCCGAATTTAGTTGTTGTTTTTCTCCACTGTTGTAACGCTGGGCCAGATCCCCCCCCCCCCTCACCCTTAAAGCAGTTAGGAATATGAAGGGCCGATAGCAAAAGCGGACTGGAAAAGTCGTCGGAGAAAAAACGAGTTAAGAACAATGCGGGCAAAAACGAGTTGAAAAGAAACAAGAATAACGAGGATTGTATCGTATATTATAACTTAAAAGTGTAATACAATGCTAGATTATACCATAATCTACCGTACTATTATATCGTTATATTATAATATACGATACAATTTTCGTTATTCTTGTTTCTTTTTGACTTGCTTGGCCCGCATCGTTCTTAACTCGTTTTTGCTCCGACGATTTTTCTACTCCGCTTTTCGCATCAGCCCTTCATATGTGGAAGATCCCTTGAAAGGAAAGCATCTAAATTCAGACTTGACGCTCTTTCCCCTACTCTCCCATTTTCCCCTTTTTTAAGAATTCATGTTTTTTACACTGTTTTCAAGAAATTTCTCTTTTTTTCCTTTTTCTCGTTTTTTTGTATGAATGCAAACTGATTTAATACAAACTAATACGAAAATCTAACTATTTTTCGTTGAAAGTTAATTCTTATTTATTGAAAAGTCTACACTCTGAAAACGATTTGGTTGAATCAACGATTTTTTTTTTGGTTCAACCATAGAATATGGTTATCATAGGGAAAACAAAATATTTGGTTGACTTAACCAAATTTTTTGGCTGTTTTAACCAAATATTATGGTAGATGGTGCATTTGGTCGATTTAACCAGAGAATTTCGTTGAATCAATTAAATATTTTTTTTAATCAACCAACACTTGTTTGATTTAACCAAATTTTCATGTATATCCAAGAAAACAGTTTGTTTGGTTCAAGAAAATTTTTGTTCTGGGTGATAATACGATAGTTTGGGTTTAGAAATAATCTCTTTTTGTTAAAAATCCTAATATTTGGTTGATGATTCAACTATTCTGTTGAAAATTAGTTTTTTCAGTTAAAAAGTAATTTTCCTAACTAAAAATTTAACTAATCCATTTTTTGCTATAAATCGATCGTTTTTAGTGGAAAATTCAACTACTAGATTATTTATTTACAATTCTTATTTTTTGGTTGAAAGTTCAACTACTTGGTTAAAAGCTAAACTACTTTGTTAAAAATTCTATTTATTGGTTGAAGATTTAACTATTTTGTAAAAAATTCTTTTTTTTTATTGGTAGAAATTGAATTTTTTAAACGAAAATTTAGCTATTTTTTTATTGGTTGAAAATTGATAGTTTCCAGTTAAAATTCGACAATTTGGTTAAAAATGTATGTATTCTGTTGTAAATTCGTCTTTTGTGATAGAAAATCAATCTTCTTGATCGAAAATTTAACTCCATAGTTGAAAAATGAAAAGTTTTGTGGAAAATTCGTTCCTTTTTAGTAGAAACTGAATTTCTTTCAACTGAAAATTTGACCATTCAATTATTGGTTGAAATTCATAGCTGGTAAAAAATTAATGTTCTTGAATGAAAATTTAACTACCTGGTTGAAAGTTGAACTACTTTGTTGAACATTCATTTTATTGGTTGAAAATCAAACAATTGGTTAAAATATCATTAATTTGTTTGCTTGAAAATTAATTTTTTTAACCAAAAATTCAATTATCATATTTTTGGTTTAAAATCATTTTTTTGTTAGATGAAAATTCAAGTGCTAGGTTCAATTTTAAATACTTTGTTAAACATTCATTTTTTCTTTACTTGAACGTCAATTATTTCATTTTATTTTCAGAAACTTTAACTGTGTTCTAAAAATCTCATATATTTAGCCAAAAAAATTCAACATTTTAGGTGAAATTTTTTTTTGTTATTAACTGAAAAATCTTTCTTGGTTGAAGATTCAGCTCTTTTGTATAAAATTCGTCTTTTTGTTTTCAATATTCATCCTTTTTCGTAAAAATGTATCTTTTTTGGTTGAAATGCAACTGTCTGGTTAATACTTAATCTGCTTTGGTTAAGGATGCAACTATTTTGTTGAATATTTGTCCCTTTTGGTTGAATGAAAGTGTTTTATAATTTAAAGAGAAAAAAATTAAACTATGCTATTTTTGGGTGAAAATAATTTTTTTGTTAGATGCAAATTCAAGTGCTAGGTTAATATTTGAATACTTTGTTAAACATTCATTTTTTCTTTAGTTGAACGTCAATTATTTCATTTTATTTTCAGAACCTTTAACTGTGTTCTAAAAATCTCATATATTTAGCCAAAAAAAAATTCAACATTTTATGTTACATTTTTTTTTTTAACTGAAAAATCTTTCTTGGTTGAAGATTCAGCTCTTTTGTTTGAAATTCGTCTTTTGTTTTGAAAATTCATCCTCTTTCGTAAAAATGTATCTTTTTTGGTTAAAATGCAATTGTCTGGTTAAAACGTAATCTGTTTTGGTTGAGGATGCAACTATTTTGTTGAATATTTGTCTTTTTTGGTTGAATGAAAGTGTTTTATAATTAAAATTAATATCATTTTTGGTTAAAATATCAACTATCACATTTTTCTATAATTATTCATCTTTTTGGTTAAATCCGACTGTTTTTTATTTAAAATTGAAATCTTTTCTGGGCCCAAATATCATCTATTATATTTTTCGTTGAGAATTAATCTTGTTGGATTGAAAGTTCAACTACATACTTGGTCGAAAGTTAAACTTCTTTATTAAAAACTCTTTTTTTTTTTTGAAAATTCGTCTTTCTAGATGAAAAATTCGTGTTTTTGGCTTCAAAATTCAACTATTTGATTCAAAATGCAACTGTTTTTAGTGTAAGTTTTATCTTTTTAGTTTACAAATTCGACCATTTGGTTGAAAATTCAACTATTTGGTTAAAAATTCAACCAGTATTTGGTTGATAATTATTCTTTTTTCTAAATCAAAAATTCAATTATGTGTTAACAACACAGCCTTATGAAAAATGTATTCTTTTTTAGCTTGAAGATTTGCAAATTTGACCATTTGGATGAAAGTTCAACTATTTGGTTGAAAAATCATCATCTTGGTTGAAAATTAATCTTTTCGGGTTTAAAAGTCAACTGTTTTCTAAAAAATTAAAATTTTTGGTTTGAAAACTAAACTCTTCCGTTGAAAATTCATCTCTTTTGATAGAACATATTTATTGTTTGAAAATTCAACTATTTTGATGAAAATGCAATATATTTCGATTTGAAATCTTAAGCGTTTTATATTGAATTCAATATGGCAATATCATGTTTTTATATTTTCTGTTTTATTTTACGTGTTTATCAAATGAAATTGGAGAATAAATTTTGACTTAAAAAGGGGGTGGGGGTGTTCGTTTAAGCTTCGTGTAATGATATGTGACGAAGAAGGGGAGGGATGGAAAATGTGTTAAAAAAATCGTCACGTAATTTTTGAACGACCCAAAGCGAGTCTTCATACTTTTGGAAACAGTTGAGCAATTAAATAAAAGAAGATATTCGTTTCGGTGTGAAAGCAATACCATTTCACATTTTACAGAGTAGTTATGTGACTTGCTTAAATAACAATAAAAAAAACTCGGAGTCACAATAATAAATGCGTGTGATATAATACTGTTACATTTCCGCACTAAAACTGAAGACATAAAAGTGGCTTGATCTAAGAACTCAGGGACACATTGATGAAATATGTTACGAATGAAGGGCTATAAAACTGCATGAGATGAATACTGAAGCCAGGAAAGTGCACATGGGAATATAATATATCAAGAGAGAAAAAAAACGAATAGGATTATATGGATGGTATAAAGCTGGATCTCTAATGCTTTATGTAGAGAAGATAAAACTAATAAAGGAAGGATTTTCAAAGAAAATTAAAGAGAGGAATATTAAGTTTAAGGGAATTACAGAAATGTAAGCGAAAATATTTTTTTTTAGTTTATAAATAATAATAAGACTGGCGTTCGAAATCCAAGAATCAGAATGTAAGAGAAAAATGCAAGGTCGATAATAAGAAGATCAAAGGAAATGCAAAATGTAAAATTTATAAAGGCAGTGAAAGGAATGGACCTCGAGATATGTTTCACGGAAATACGGAAGTGCAGAATGAAATATAGTGATATGTTTCATATATATGACGAGGCCGTTACATGATGATAATAAATTCCATGTTACTCGTCTCGTAAAATAAGATCCAGATAAAATTTACATTTGCGTATCTATCAAATTAAAAAGTGGAGAAGATGAATTAAAATATTTGAAAGAGATAAGAATATCAAGAGAAACATTTTATGACAGAGAAAAATTAGTTTTACCTTGCAACTGTGTTTCAAATTAATTTTCTGCTTGCAATAAGTCAAAAAAAAAATTCTGATCCAAGCTTTTCAATTTTTAACTTACACTAGCAGCATCAATCACATGTTGTGTGCGCGTATATTTTTCTTTCTGAGGGGCAAAACCATTTTCTATTCAAGAGAAAAATCTCGAATAACTATTTATTGTTTAGGTTTATTTGTTTTGAGGTTATATAAATATAATTTTTCTGACATTCTTGAGAAAATTCAAAAGATTTTTGAAGATTTCAAATATGTCAAATGAAAATTTCAGCAAAAAAATGCATTTTCCAACAAATAGTTAAATTTTTAATCAAAATGGTGAATTCTCAACTAAAAATGTAATAGCTGATATTTTAATAAATGAAACAATTATTTTAGATCAAAGACAGTTAAAGTCATCCACAAAAGACAAATTTTTAACAAAATCGTTCAATCCTTAAACAAAACAGATTAATTTTCAGCCAAACAGTTGCATTTTTTAAGAAAAACATTTATTTTCGGAAAAATAAGAATTTTCTACAAAATACATGAATTTTTAACAAAATGGTTTCATTTTCAACTAAAATTTTGAATCTTCACAAAAGAATGCATTTAAAAAAAAAGTTAAGTTCAACTTTTAACCATGTAGTTATATTTCTAACCACAAAAAATGAGTTTTCAAGGAAAAATGGAAAAGTTTATATTTCAACTGAAAAGTGTTTTTATTTTGAATAAAAGACAGCTTAATTATTCCAAAAAGATGAATTCTCAAGAAAATAGTTATATAGTTGCATTTTGAATAAAAAAGATGAAATTTCTATCAAAAGAGATGAATTTTCAAACATCTTTTGAACTGACTCGACACATTTCTGAAATTTTGAAGCCGAGAAAAATTAAAAAAAAATTGTCTTAAAATCTTCAAGATTCTTTTAAAAAAATTTTGGAAATCTTTTTAAATGTTTGGAAATCTTCTTGAATTTGCTTTCAGGAAATTTTCCCAGGAATCATAGGGAAATTTTTTTATTGTCTTGATACCTTTCAAAATTTTGTAAAGCTTCTTAATTTTTTGTTCAAAAACTTCTAAGTATCTTTTGAAATGATTCGAATTTTTCCTAAAATTTTTGTAAAATTCTGCAAAATTGAAAAAATTGCTCTAAAATCTTTCATTTTTTTTCTATTTTAGAAATCATTTGAAATGTTTAAAAATCTTTTAAACTATTATTGTAAAACCAATTTTTTGAAATAATAAATCACTACAAATTTTCCCAGGAATCTTAAGAAAATTTTTTCATTCCCTTGAAACTTTTCAAAAATCTTAAAAAGCTATTTTTTGAAATCTTCTAAAATCTATATTTTTTAACAATTTTTAAATCTTCTGAAGATTTAAATTATTTTTCAATCTTTTCAAATCGTCTGAAACTTCCAACTATCTTTTGATATAATTCAAAGTTTTCCTAAAATTTCTTTAAAATTTAGTAAAGTATTCCCAGAAATCTTAATAAAATTTGTTTATTATCTTGAAACCTTTAAAAATACTGAAAATATTCCAAAATTTTATTCCGAAATCTTCAAAAATCTATATTTTGTTTCAAGTTTTTTTGAAATTTCTTTCAAACTTCTAAATATCTTTTAAAGTGATTTGAATTTTTCGCGAAATTTTAAGAAAATTCTGCAAAATTAAGAAAATTACCTTCAAATCTCCAGATTCTTTTTTCATAATTTTGCAAATCTTTTAGAATGTTTCGAAATCTTTTTTAACATTCTCTTAAAATAAATCTTGTCAAATAAAAAATCATTTAAAATACCGGTACCAAACATTTGTATATCGTTGCGGTCTGTAATTTTCGTAAGCTAAGATATTCTAAGTTTTTTTCCGTAATTTAATTTTTACATCTCTTTGAATGTGCGAAAAGTTTACAAATTTTAGTCTGGTAGCAAAATGTTGAAAACCGAATTATTTCCCAATATTGAAAAATAATTGAAATTAAAAGTTTCTTTTCCATTAGTAATGTTTAGGAACATTAAGAAATCATTTATATCATCAAAGAGAATGCCTCATATGGAAATTTCGATTTACAAAATTCGAGAAGATCCAAAAAGACAAACTGAAAACAGCCACTTAAAATCATATTCACGCAGTATGAAACCAATCAGGCTTTCAACAACAATGTATGCATGATCCCGTGTCAACGATTTTTTAAGAAAGGATTCAAATGTACAATTTAGTAGTTAAATGCAGAACTGATTATTTTCAACAGAAAATTCTCGAAAAGAATTTTTTTTCGTCCAATTCTTATCTTTGAGAATAATCTTGTACTGTGTAAGCGTTTATTTCTGCACATTGTGGGATTGGAAGTAGCAGTAATTGTGCAGACTTTGGAAGCAGGGAGTTGATGAAGGGGTGGGTGGTGGTCGATGAAGGAAACGTGGAGAAGGCACGAGAGCGAGGATGAAAAGAGGAGACCGTGGAAGAACTCGAGATAAACTCAGACAAAGAACAACGTTGGAGTGGTCGCTTGTGGCATTGTTGCCCTTTACCCTCACCCCTCACCCCTTGATTCTCGTGGGGAATAGAGAACTGCCACCCTCTGGGCGCAGGAAACACTTTGCCCTGTGTACCGGAAGTGCGGTCGTTTGACACTTCCCGAGCAATTCCTGTCCGCGTGCTCCGTCTTCTCACACTGATTTTATTAAAACGACAATGCAATGTTGATAATTGTTCCTTGTTTCCAGAGGGATATATTATTCTCTTTCATCCCCTCTTTTTCTCATCATCAAGAGGTACTTAGTTCTTTTGAAGAAACAAATTGAGATGGTTAATAAGAATTTATTAAATTCTTTGCAAGGTCAGTTTCTTCTTTGGGTCTTTATAAATAATTGTATAAAATTGTAGAGCTGGCGTTGGTAATAACACAACCATCAATAAACGTATGTTTGATGTAAGTATTTACTATCACAGAGAAAAATAAAAAATTAAGAATAAAATTCGAAATTATTACTCAAAAATTGCTTTCCTTAGATTGAACAACCACCTCTCTATATTGAACGCGAAAAGTTTGCAAAAGGGCTTAAAGATCCAAGCGTCGCTGCCTACTACGATTGCATGGTTGACATTGCTGTTATTTTTGGTGAAAATAAAACCAGAGCTGAGAAAGAATTAAAGGACTATCTGGATTTGGGAATGAAGCTTTCCGTTGTGAATATTAATTAAATTATAATTAGAGTGGTCCACTTTTTTTGTGAGAGGGCAAGGCTACTCCCGAGAGGCTGACCACTTCGATTTTTCGTGTACGCTTGATCATAAGATTACAGGATAACATAAGATTACACATGCGTTTTGATCTTTGTTTACTAAAATAATTCTTCTGAAAAATTCAACCATTTCATTCATATTTCAAGAATTATGCATCAAATAGACGAAATAAATATATATATATATATATATATATATATATATATATATATATATAAGTTTTTCGTTCCGTGCCCAGAGGTAGGCCGGGAATTGGCAGATGGGAACATATGAACCCCTATCTAAGACGACGCTGCTGAAGTCTGGTGACCTTCTCAGCATAAAACACCAACCAATTGAGAATCTCGGTTTCCATTCTCTGTCCTCACCACCCCCCTCCCCAGTAACAGAAGTTTTGGTGGGACTGACGTTAGAACTAGACTCTCCACCATACGACGAATCACTACTTGGAGATGATTTCGACTCGCAAAACAAATTTCGCGCATAAACGTGGTAGTTGGGTGTACAATCTAAACAATGAATAATACAAACAATAAAATAGCCTCGGAATGGACTGAAACTTTGATTAACGAAATGCATACACACGGTAAACGTAAAGGTCGAGTTACAGGCGATCACAGAAAAAACTGAAGTTAAATTTTGTTGCATGTAAAATTTTCAGCTGTTAAAGATTACATGCTATTTGGCGAAAGTTTATCTTACGATGGAATAAAAGCTGTCGTCTGCTACGTCCTTTGCAGCAATGGAAAACCGGCAAAGTATGAGTGAAAAGCTATATAAATCAGGACACCAGATTTAAAACAACTTTTTACTAACCTAATTGTTATTTTGAAAATAATTAGAGTTTTCGCGGACGAATCAAAACGTATTTTTCCTGAATGTAAATAAAGAACTTGACTCAACAACAACCATCGTCACCATCTTTAAAGATTATTCCATGGCTTATGAAGTTCATGAGATGGTAACCGATCTTGAATGATTTTATCGTGATACTTTCTGCCACAGTCGGTATTGTAGGTTAAGAACAAAACGAAAAATGGGAATCGAATTAATTTTGAAGTGGCTTTATGGACATCAATGAGGTATTTAATGTTGTCACGTCAGCTGGCAAGTTGTCTACACGCCGAAGGAGAAACAATAATATCAAATAATACCAGATAATACCAATTACAGGGAGGAAAACTTAATTTTTTTTACAGCTTGGACAAAAATGATTTTTCGGTCCGACTGAAAAATCCCGAAAATAAAATTCTCGACACTGTAAAATTCCCGAGTTGGAAAATTCATGATTAATAAAATTCCCGAACAGTTAATAATATTACCGAATTTGATAATTGCCGCCAGTTAATAATATTACCGAATTTCAAAATTCCCGACAGAAAGTGGCCGAATTATAAAATATCTGAATTAGAAAATTCCCGAATTTAAACAATTTTTTTCAAATGAATATTATTTATTTATTTATTAAGAATACAATGAACAAATATTTCTATTAAAGAAAATATTTTATGTTTCGAAAATTATTGTTTGAATTTAAAATAACAATATTTGAAAAAAAAATTTGGAGGACTGAAAAATCCCGGAAAATAAAATTCCCGACTCTGTCAAATTCCCGAATTGGAAAATTCCCGATTAAAAAATTCCCGAACAGTTTATGATATTACCGAAATGGATAATTCCCAACAGTTTATAATATTATACCGAATTTAAAAATTCCCGACAGAAAATTGCCAAATTATAAAATATCCGAACTAGAAAATTCCCGAATTTAAACAAATGTAATAATTAAATACTTTTATCAAGAAAAAAATTATTCTTAATGCTTAAAGTTTCTAAAATTATTGTTTAACATTGAAATAACAATAATTGAAAAAAAACTATATTTCTGGATGAAAATTGTCTTCAAGTATTGTTATTTTAAATTCAAACAATAATTTTAGAAACTTTGAAGAAAAAAAAATTTTTTTTTATACAAATATTTGATTATTGTATTTATAAGAAATAAATAATATTGATTGAAAAACAATTTTTTTTATTGTTTCGGGAGTTTTATAATTCGAGAATTTTCCAGTTCAGATATTTTATAATTCGGGAATTTTCTATCGGGAATTTTAAAATTCGGTAATATTATAAACTGCCGGGAATTTTCCATTTCGGTAATATCATAAACTGTTTGGGGATTTTTTATTTGGGAATTTCATTATTTGGGAATTATATTATTAAGGAATTTTATTTTATGATTTTTCATTCGTCCAAAAATTTTCATCCAAAAATATATTTTTTCAATAATTGTTA
>CAKNYM010052989.1:1095292-1148516 GCA_932195095.1 Andricus curvator
ATATATTTTTTCAATAATTGTTATTTTGAATTCAAACAATAATTTTAAAAACTTTGAACAGAAAAAAATATTTTTTTAATAAAAAAATTTGATGATTGGATATTTAATCAATACATAATATTAATTGAAAAACTTTTTTTTATTGTTTCAGGAGTTTTATAATTCAAGAATTTTCCAGTTCGGATATTTTATAATTCGGCAATTTTCTATCGGGATTTTAAAAATTCGACAACATTATAAACTGTCGGGAATTTTCCATTTCGGTAATATCATAAACTGTTTGGGAATTTTTTATTCGGGAATTTGATTATTTGGGAATTTTCCAATTCGGAAATTTTATTCCATATTCGAAAATTTTATTATTCGGTAATTTGACAGAGTCATGAATTTTATTTTTTAGGATTTTTCAGTCGTCCAAAAATTTTCATCCAAAAATATATTTTTTCAATAATTGTTATTTTGAATTCAAACAATAATTTTATAAACTTTGATCAGAAAAAAGATTTTTTTTATACGAATATTTGATGATTGTATTTTTAATAAATAAATAATATTGATCGAAAAACAATTTTTTCCATTGTTTCGGGAGTTTCATAATTCGGGAATTTTCCAGTTCGGGAAGTTCATTACATTCAGCAGTAATTTTAGAAACTTTAAACATTACAATTTTTGTTGATGAAAATATTTGATCATTGTATTTTTAATAAATAAATAATATTCATGAATAAATTTTTTCATTTGTCTAAATTCGGGAATTTCATAATTAGGGAATTTTATAGTTAGGATATTCTAGAATTCGGCAATTTTATGTCGGGAATTTTCCAATTCGGTAATATCATAAACTGTCGGGAATTTCATCATTCGGGAGTTTTTCATTTCGGTAATATTATAAAATGTCCGGGAACTTAATTATTATGGAATTTTCCTATTCGGGAATTTCATTATTCGGGGATTTTCTAATTCAGGAAATTTACAGTGTCGAGAATTTTTCAGTCTACCCGATTTTTCACTATAAGTGTATTTGGATGTTATTTTTCATTTCAAGAAAGCTATTTAATTAAATAAAAAAAATCATTACACATTTTTTATGGACTTTATAATTGAATTGAATAGTTTTTAGAAAATAAAGAATAATGTCAAAATACCCTTATGGTGAAAAACCATTTTTTTCTGAGTTTTGAAAAAAATAAAGTTTTGTCCCAATGCAATTGGTATTATTGTTTATCCCTCAGCTTGCAGACATCTTTGATTTCCCACCCTCCCCCCAACCTGAAATACCTGATAGAATATATACTTAAATTTCCATCAATGTTATAAAATGTTATTTACAGTACAAAATTAAGATTTTCTATTTACATTCAATATTTTTGATAAATATTTATTAAATAACTTTTCAAAATAAAATTTTACGACTCAGGGTGCCCTTATACATGCCAAAACTTCTGAGTTCAAGAAATTATTTTTCTGAATTTTCGAAAAAATGAAGAAGGAATGTTTTTTTCTGATTTTTCTGTTTGAAAATTAACTTGTTAAATAATAAAAATTTGAAGCATGAAATAAGGTCGATAGGAGTTGTAGTTGTTCATAAATCCATAAATCATCTATTATTAGCTTCAAAATTTTACTCCGTAAAAAGGATTTTATATTAAACTGCAATACCGACGGATCTCGAAGCTTTCAAAACGGAAATTCCTATCTCATAACTCGTGAATTATGGTTAAGATCATAGTGAATATGACGACTTTTTCTAATGTTGTCGAGTGCTTTATTGATAGTCATAAAAAATATATAAGCATTCGTCCGCGATAAGTGCAATTATTTTTAAAATGAAATGGTAATAAGTGCAATGTTTTGAAAAATCTGGTGTCCTGATTTCCAGACCAATTTCATCAAACTTCACTGTTCTGTTCTTTGCACTGCTGTGAACTACATAGCAGAAGACGCCTTTTCACTGAAAAACAACTGACAAATTATTCCGAGACAGTTTAAAAACACGGAATTATCTCAGTTTCATGTAAAGTTTATTCGACAAGGTTAATTTTTGTTGCAGCGAAACTTTCGTCGGAAATCGATGTAAAGTTTATCTTCTGTTTTTTCTGTGATGAATGGAGACTGGGTGTTTAGAATGCTAGAAGAGTGAATGATCTTAAAGTAAAAGAACTACGAGAAACTATGCACGTGAGGAAACTAGATATTTTATGTATACCTGAGACGAAGAAAAAGGATTGCGAAAGTAGAAACATAGAAAATGGGGTGTTAAAAGGCGGTTTTGAAATATGGTCAGGAGTAGGTAATGAATCACATGATAGTCAAGGGGTCGGTTTAATTATGAATGAAAAAGCAAGACAGCATCTCAAAGATCATGATTTTGAATCTCCCAGATTGTTGTGGGCTAGAATGAAGGTAGGAATCAGAAGATTATTTATCATAGCCTGCTACGCTGCTACGCTGGGACACTTTAACTGATACAATAAGTACTTCCGATCAAGGCGAAAGAATAATTCTGGTAGGAGATATGAACGGATTGATTGGCGTCCAACGTCAGGATAGAGATACAGAAAGGGTTCTAGGTAAGTTTGGGGATCCAACAAGAAAAAATCACGACGGGGAAAAATTAGTTAGCTTATGGTTAGAAAAGGGCCTATTTATCACAAATACTTGGTTTCGACATAAAATGATCCACGCACGTACACCTGGTGTAAAGGAAATAACCGCAGTGCAATTGACTTTGTTATTGCGGATGAAAGACTAAGAGAACTAGTAAAAGATACAAGAGTCATGAGGGGTTCCGAATGCAATACTGATCATTACCTTCTAGTCTCCAAAATAAACTTAGGATGGGGATGGAGAAGGAAGAGAACAAAAAAAACGAAACAAACGCGAAACAAGATTGAAAAGGCAACTTTTGAAGCGCTTAGAAGCAATAAAGATATAGATATCGCTTGGACTATGTTACGGGATATCATTGTTAAAACTGCGACTGAAGTATGTGGTACGGCGGTTGTAGGAAGAAAATCTAGTGATGCATGGTAAAATGATGAAATTGAGGCAGCCAACAAGGAAAGAAAGAAGCGCACAAGAGATCGTTGAACATCACAGGTCTTAGCGATGAGGAGAGAAATAGACTTGAAAAGTATTACAGACACAAAAAGAGTAAAGTTAAACGACTATTCAAGGAAAGTGAAGATAAAAACAGACCAGAAGAAGAGAAGAAAATACAAAACGACTTTGAAGGAACCATGAAACTGTTATTTAAAGAGATGAAGGAAAGTAAAAGTACAAAGTTTGTCAGCATGAGAAACAGCAAAGGTGAAATGCTATATGATACAGATGGGATAGTAGACGCTTTAAAAAACTCTTTCAAAGAATTATTAGGAGGTGAAGATACAGAGCAACAGAACTGCGACATAGAGCATACATGGACCTGTCAAGAAAAGGACAAGAATAAAATAAACGCGATTGGCATGAAACCTCTACGCACAATATGCGGGAAAAAACTGATGGACAAAGTCCGAAACGAGACAATCCTCAACGAATGTGGTACAGGAGAGGCACTAGTTGACATATGGGAAAGAAATCAGTTAAGATTGCAGAATGCCCAGAGGCAGAGCGCCAAAAGAATGGTTAGAATCTGTGAACGAGACATTAATCCGAAGAGACATAAGAAGCCATAGAAACAAGAGAGCTTGCATGAAAAAATGCATGGACGTGAACGAAGTTCAAGAAGTATGCCAGGACAGAAAAGTGTGGCGACAAATAGTTTATGAAAAGAATGTCAGTAGAGTGAACGACGCCTGAAACAAAAGACCTTGGATACTAATGGGCCCAAGTGGGGAACCTCACATAACAACCTTATGAGGCTTCTCACTTGGGGCGATCGCTAGAGAGATTGATCAGCACCCTCGGTCGGAACAGTGTTGCGGAACGAACGTGTAATTTAAATAAATAACACGAGAATTCTAGATCAATCTAAAATATTTATACCTTACACCTATATACCTATATGCCCATCCACACTCTACTATTTTCCAACCTAGCAAGTCACGCCTACCGCGAAAGGGAAATGGCTTAATGGTATAATAATAATAATTATAATAATAATAACAATACATTTTCGGGTTGTTTTTTAAAAGGTTCATGGTCTACCTAAAACTTTGTGAAGTTCCCAAATTTTTTCGACCAGACGGATTGTTCTGGAAATTGCACCTGCATTATTACGTTGACAGCTAACGTAATTTTTTTTAGAATTCATTCACGAATTGAATGTTTACTTCGTAGAACGGAACATTTTAAATAAGAACCTCTAAAATTTTAAAATTTTCTAAAATATTCCACATTGAATAGTATGAATTGAAAATGTCCCGAATAATTTCGTGCTGAAGCTTTATGTAGTAGACAATTTTAAAATATTTTATTTCGTCCAAAGGTTAAAGATTTTATCCTGAAAGATCCTAAAATTTTATTTTGAATTGTGAAGAATTTCAAGGAATTTCAAGTTTAGAGTGTTCAAAATTGATACTTATCTGGTTAGTCTAACAGAAAATTCCGTAATACTACACAGTGCCTACCTTAAAATTTAGAGCATTTCGACGCCTCCATTCAATATTAGTCTATGTGCTGACAGCGCGGTGTATGAGACTATGCGCTGTGTATAAGCATAGGGAATAGTCTCATTCAGAGCGCTGTTAGCACATAGACTCATATTGAATGGAGGCGTCGATTTGAATTTTCACAATTTTGAACTAAGAAGAATAAGGTTTTACTAATTTCAAATTGAGAGTGTTTCAAATTTAAAAATTTAATTTAAAAGCTCAAAAGCATTCAAAACGAAAAATTTTTTGAGTGCAACATTTAAATATGTTTAGCGTCAAATTGAAATCGTTCAAAATTGTACAATATCTATTGATTTTAAGTTGAAAACGTCAAAAATTAAATTATTTCTTCAGGTAATCATTAAAAAGTTGAAAATTTTTTATTTAAAAAAATTAAGACTATTTGAATTTGAACGATTTCAATATGATGTTCAAGATGATTGTAAACTAGAAAGTTACCTCATTTGAAAATTAAAATTTTTAAAAAGAAACATTTGAAAGCCCTGGAAATTGACATTCTACTGGATTTTGGCTTTTCTTTCGCGTTTTTAAAGGTGTCAGAATTTCAAATATTTGAATTATCAAAGCAATTTAGAATTTTTAATCTTATCCTTGAAGGAATAAAATTTCCGGTGCCAAGGATTGAGAATTCAATATACATTCAAACTGGAATTTGATTTTGAAAATTGTAAATAAACTCCAGTTTGAAAGCCTCGGATTGTTAAAGATTGCTTCTTCATATTTGAAAATAATTAAAATAACAGTAAAAGTATTATTATTCGTTTTGCTTCTTTCGTTACAATTCCCATATCTAACTAATTTTCCACCTTTTTTTACAATTAATCTCATTCCATTCGTCAAAACATTGGGAATATTCATCTTCATTTTTTAATGCTTAAAATAATAAAAAAATTAAATTTTTCAATTTGGAAGAAGGCTAGAGGAGAAATGGAGAACCGAAGTCTGTTTTACGTCGATTGGAATATGTATTTTTCTACTTTAAACTGCAGACTATTTTCATCTTTATAACACTTCACTTTTGCGAAAAATTTTGTATGCAAAATCTGATGCTTTTATGTGAAAAGTTTTCATTTAAATTTGAGGATAATTTTTCGTAATAATTATAAATGAAATAAAAAAAAATTAATGGAAAGGGCACATCTATAAAAGATATTTTGATGTGGGTGATGAGAGGTATGTCAATCACTGCCATACAAATATTATTTAAACCAACGCCAAGAAAATCAGAATAAAAGAAAAGCTTACAGCATAATAGTAAAAAAACGAATTTTCCGCATTTTTAATAATTGAAAATTTTGTTGTTATGTCCTGAAAAACCCCCCGGAAAATGCCTGGAATATGAAACTCGAAAATCTTCAGCAACCATGGAAACTTATCAATTGTGAATTTCATAATTCAAGTCTTTAGCGCTTTCTTGTGTTCCCAAATAAAAAATATTTCGACTTCAGTTGGACTTTGGGGGTACTTGGGATGTCCATTTCAACATGTCTTAAGACAAGAAATGTTATTGGAAGTCTTGACAAATATATCAAGTTTTCTTGAAGGTAATTATATTACCCATTTATGATTCAGACCATTGGTGATTAGGAATTCGGTTTTAAAATTTGCCAGTGTCAAAATTACAAAATTTTTTGTTTGCAAATTTGATTGTCCATTATACACCAAGCTCTAAGCACTATGCACCCCACCGACAGGGCATAGCGTTTCCAGGAAACATGTATATAGGTTCGAACCAAACAGTTGATATCCGCTCAGGATTAAAATTACACAATGATGAAACTTGTAATTTTGTAATAAATGATTTACAAATCAAAAATTCGGAATCTGTTGATCTCAACAACTATAGACATATAAAAATTTCCACAAAAATATTAAAACTGTCATTTCTTATAAGTAACAATTGAACTGTTAGAGATAGGAAAAAATGGACCACATAATTATTGCAGCTAAATAAACTTATTAGAACATTTAGTAAAATTTAAAGCGGATCAGTGATGACCCTTAGAGGCCTTGGGAGCCTTTTGGGATAATGTAGCCCTTGTCTCGAGTTGGACTTCAAGACATAAAATAAAGTCTCGCTCGCAGTCAGGGGCGAGACTTAGAAAACGTCTTGAGCATATCTTGCTATACTGTCTTGATTGCTGGGTAATTGAAGACTTAGCCAATTTGAATTATTTTTTACTCGTGTTATTCATATATATTTAAATTATTCGATTCGTTCATTTCTAGATTTTGAAGTGAAGCCCCAATTGTTACAAGTTAAATTCCTATTTATGAAGCTGAGCTAAGAGAGACATTAGTCTGAAAGATCCACTCATGGTTGGAAACGTTAGACTACTTTCTGCTCGTGGTCCCCTCACCACTAGAATAAAATTCGCGTGCCCTATCTCACGTCTGTGAGCCTGGAGGCTATCCACCCTTCGACCAGAACCGCTCGACTAGTGGTAGATGGGGCTGCAACAAACTCGGATCGTGTAAGGGGTCGAGGAGATAAAATGAGATCGTGTTCCGGACCCATAGATGTGAGGGGAAAAGACAGAAAAGAAAAGAAATTGGTACATCGTCTGGGAAGAATGAGCCTCTGGACCACGAACCACCCTTACATCTTTTCATACAATCATTTCGAACACTGTCCTACTTACTCATATATTATTTTTACCCCTCAGATCTTATTAACACCTTTCCCAGGGTCCCCGAAAAACTTTAAAAAACAAAAATTCTTAATTTTTCCTGACTAATTTTTTATTTTCCCTGATTATTAATATTTAAAGACAAAAATTCTAATATTGTGACATTTTTAATATAGAATCTTTTATGTGTAAAATAAAACAGTTACAAATTTAAAAAGGGCCATTTTCCTTAAAAAATTTTGGCTTTAAAACCAAATTTTTGTCATTTTTCAAATATTTTTAAAAACTAAAAAAAAATGTTATTGCTAAAAATTGTATTAATATAATTTATCTAAAGAAATAAATATGAAATTATATTTATTATAATAATAGATGGTAAACCTTTTTATAAAAAATGCTATTAAAGAATGCATTCTTATAATTAATATTATTTAAAAAAATAATATAAATTTAAATAAAAATTTATCATTCAATAATATTAAATTATTCAAAAAATTAATATTTTTATTTTATTTATTATTCTTATTCAAACCGAAAAAGTGATTAATTTCTCACATATAAAGTAAATAAAAGTGACTACTGTTCTTTTTAATTTAAAAGAATTCGGTCAAATTTAGAATGATTCTAGGTCAATTTGAATTAATTTACGATAAATTCCAGAATTCAATTGAAAAATTCAAGCTAAATTCAAAAGAATTCAAATAAATTGAAAAAACATTCAACATAAAAAAAAAAGATTTATTTCAGTAAAATTAGAGAGAATTTAGATCAATATTTAGGGGAAATGAGAAGAATTCCATGAAATATATAAAAGTTCATGGCGAATTAAAAAAAAAATCAAAAATATAAAATATTCATTAAATTTAGTTATTTTTGAATGAGTTTATGATAATTAAAAGAAATTCAAGAGAATTTAATACTAAAAATATTAAATAATAATTAAAATTATTAAAATTATATTAAAAACAAATAAATTATATTAAAATTATAATAATAATTTTAATAATAATAAATCATGGTTAATTTGAAAAAAGTTCAATAATATGAACAACTTATTAAAATAAGTAAGTTTAAAAAAAAATGAGAGGAATTCAAAAGAATTTTATACGACATGCCTAAGAATTCAGGGTGAATTTAAGACTTCAGGATGAATTATTAAACAAAAACTAAAAAAAATTCAAAAGTCCATTGAATTGAGTATAATTGAGTGAATTTAGAAGAATTTAATTGAATTAAAAATTTTTTAAAGAATTCCAAAGAATTAAAAAAAATCCAAAACCATCATTGATTCAAGTAAAATTAAAATGAATTTAGGCCAATTTGAGGGAAATGTGAAAAGTTCCATGAAATTCATAAAAATTCATGGTAAAGTATAAAGAATTTGATAAAATGCCTAAGAATTCAAGGTGAGTTTAAAACTTCAGGATGTATTAAACAAAAAAATTCAAAAAAGTCCATTGAATTGAGAATAATTAGGCGAATTTAGAAGAATTCAAGCGAATTAAAAAAATTCAAGAGAATTTGAACTCAAATGAATCACAAAAATCCACACTTCTTGTGAATAAATTCTTTGAAATCCATTACCCCCCTCCCCTCTAAATCCCTTCAAATTATTAAAATAAATTAGAAATTCCTTGGAATCTTTTCAAATACACCAATGATATTTCAGATTCTTTATAATCCCATTCAATTACAGAAATCAATTGAAAATTCCGTGGAATCTTTTCAAATACCCTAAAATATTCCAAATCCTTTCAAATCTTTTGAAATCCATTGCATTTTTTTAAGTTCTCGAAAATAACTGGGAATATTTAAAAATAACTCAAAATCTTTAAAATCCTTTAGAATCACCTCAATCTATTGAAATCTATTGAATATACCCTAAGATATTTTAAATCCTTCAAAATCTTTTGAAATCCCTTGAAATATTTTAAAGGTCTTGAAAATACCTTGAAAGCTTTTAAAATCTATTAAGATCTTTGAAATCCTCAGAAGTCTATCAAAAAATCACTTGGAATCTTTAAAACATCCTAAAACCTCAAAGATCCTATAAAATGGTTTCATATCTTCCTAAATTCTAGTAAATTCTTTAAAACCACATGAAAAATAGTTAAATTGCTTAATATCATTAAAATTCTTGGGAACCTTTTGAAACTTTATTAATTTCTTGAAAATGCCTTCGAATCTTAGGATTTTTTTTAAATACCCTAAAATTTTGAGAATCTTTTCAAATCCCATCAAAGCATTGAATTCTGTAACTAAACTAAAAAGTTAAAAAAGTGATTACCAAAAACTAAACAGTGATTTCAGAAAGAAAGGACTGTGTTGCAGCCCTGATTATTCTTGACAGTTACTTAAAGTGCTTTTTATAGAAAATCTCTGACAAATATACATATTCTTAAGCTTGGAGATGTTTTTTAAACATTTCCATAATATTTCAAACCTAAAAATAATTATCTTTACCTATTTCGGTTTCCATAAAATTAAATTGCATAAAAATAATCTCTTCATTCCGAGATATTCAGAGAGGTATTTTTCTCACAAAGTAGACATCACTTTCGTTTACCCATTTTCCATTTTTCAAGCAAAGAGGATCCTAATTCAGCACATCCTGAATTTACGAGTGTCACCTTTTCTCGCGGCTTTGTTCCTCTGCAAATTCCGTGACGTATCTCGTTAAGAAAATCCGGTCTAAGAATTTAAATGGAGTTGAGTTCTACTCCAACCTAGCTTTATTCAACATTGGAACTGCATGAATAATACACACAAGAGAAACTTTTAACATTCCCTGTTCTTTAACATTTCAATATTACTCCATTCAAAAGTTATTCTATTATTTCCTTGCCCCTTTAACATTAATTCAACATGAAAATTGATAAGAGGAATTTCAAAAATAAAGGGTGGCCCTAGGTTACAGAAAACCTGATTGGTCAGAAAAAAATGAAAAAATACTCAGGAAAAAATTATGGAATTTTGAAAAGCAAAGTTTCGCGGTGACTATGAAATAGTGTTATGGATAGTAATTTATTTGACTTGTATTTCTTTTTCTTTTTTCTGTAGTTGCTTCCACCTGACAATTATATTTTTAGTAGAAAATTTTATTATTTGGTTCAAAATTCAACAATTTTGTTTGAAATTCTTGGTCGAAAATTCAACAATTTCGTTGAAAATTCGTCTTTTTTGGGTGAATTCAACTGTTTTTGATTTAAAATTAAATTTTTTTGGTACAAATCTCTACATTATTCGTTGAAACTATATCTATTTGGTTGAAAGTTCAACTATTTTGTTGAAAATTAATCCTTTTTAATTGAAAATTCAACTATCTGGGTAAAAGTTGAACAAATTAAAAAAAAAATTGTTAAAGGTTCATCTCTTTGGTTAAAAATTGAACTATTTTTTTGGCAATGTAATTTTTCATCAAAAATTCATTGAAAATTCAATCATTTCGTTCTCTTTCTTACCTCAAAAATCTTTCTTTGTTGAAGATTCATTTTTTTGGTTCTTGAATTCATATCTTTTGTTAAAAATTAATATTTCTTGGTTAAAAATCCAGCTATTTGTTTGAAAATTCGTGTATTTTGTCAAAAAATCGTCCATATTGGTAGAAAATTAATCTTCTTGGTTGAAAATTCATCTTTTTGGTAAAAAATGCAGCTGCTTCGTTGAATATTATTCTTTTTCGGTTGGAGATTTAACTTTTTTGTAGAAAATTCGTCTTTTTGGTTAAAAAATCAACTACTTGGTTTAAAGTGCAACTACTTTTTGAAAAATTCATTTTTTTTGGTTGAACATTCATTATTCTAGGTGAAAATTCATATTTTCGGTTTGAAAATTTAACTGTTTTGTAGAAAATTCGTCTCTTTGGCATAAAAAAATTAAACAATTACGTGGAAAATGAAACTATTTGGTTGACAATTAACTTTTCTGTTGAAAATTCATATTTTTAGATAATAATTCAACTATTTAGTTGAAAATTTAATTATTTTGTTGAAAATTCGTCCTTTAGGAATAAACATTTATCTCTAATGGTATAGTCGTCTTTGGTCGAAATCAATAAAGAAATTAATAATTTTTTATTTTTAATCTGAAATTTTATTGTTTTATTCCATTTATAAAAGATTCTGTGTTAAAAATGTCAAGGAAAGTCAGGGAATGTTGAAAATTATGTTATTCGGCCACACAGAAAATAGCATTTCAAAGGAAGATAATTCATAAACTTGAAAAAATGTTTCACGAGAAGCACGTAGTTTTGAATATAATGACTGGATACGAAAGATTGATATCTGGAACACGAGGCTTTATTTATCAACCTATTTTATACTATTTTCGGAACAGGTCACGCGAATGTCAAGCCCTATAACAGGATAATACCAAATTGGAAATCAAATATCATTTAGAGGATAATTAAATTATCCCAAAATAAATTGGTGAGCAGAAAACTAAATTGTCACCACGTCTGACCAAACTCGCACCCTTTCTACTGTTCGGACTAAGTGGATATTTTACTACTGAATCCTGGTGTCATGGTGTGGCTTTTTTCGTCAATGTTTTTTATTTATAAAACTGAGAAAGAAACTAAAGCCAATTCACAAAGAGATACCTTCCTAAAATCGATGGTACTTCTGGATGGTCACTCAAACTTAAAAAAATCCAGGCTATTTCCCGGTTACCCAGGTCAAAAATTACATTTTTCCTTGTGGACTTTAATGCGTTTATTTCAGAATAATAATTATTTAATATTAATTGCTTTATTATATAAATTTAGAAAAAAATTACACCATACTCCAAAGATTTTAAGTCGAGATATATTGCTTTTTCAACAAAATTGTGGAATTTTCAACCAAAAAAGATAAATTTTCAACAAAAGTGTTTAGTTTTCTAGCTAAAAAGTCGAATATCTTAGAAAACATTTGACTTTGAAATGCGCAAAGATGAATTTTCCACGAAAAAAGTTCATTTTCGACCAAGAATGAATAAATTAAAAACAAAAACACTTTCATTTTCAGCCAAATAGTTGAATTTTCAAGCTAAAAAGAAGAATCTTTTAAGTTTAGTTAAATTTTTAACTAAGGAAGATGAATTTTTAACCAAAAAAGATTACTTTCATACTAAAGGATTGATTTTCAATCCAAAAGGATAAATATTCTTTTGGAAAAAACGAATTTCCATAAAAATAGTTGAATTTTTGACCAAATAGTAGAATTTTTAATCAAAATAGATGAATTATAGATTAACAATATGATAGTAGACTATTAAATTAAAAATAAATAATTATGAATCATAAAAGAGGAATTTTCAACCAAAAATATGACTTTTCAACCAAAGGATGAATACTCAATCCAAAAGGAAGAATTTTCTATCCAAAAAGACGAATGTTCAACAAAACAGTTACAGTTTCCACGAAAAAAGATGATTTAAAAAAATATAACTTTTAACCAAATGAAACGAGTTCTGAACCAAAAATGTTATATTAAACTTTTCAATGAAAAGGAATTCACTTTCAATAAAAAAATACCACTTTTATACCAGAAGATGAATTTTGCATCAAAAAGTACCAATTTTTCATCCAGAAAGACGATTGTTCAACAAAACAGTTGAATTTTTTATCAGATGAATTCGCATTCAAAAATATATTAGACTTTTTAATTCAAAAGAATTAACTTCTAACCAAAAATAGTTGAATTTCCTAATGGGTTCTATTAATTCAGTTCTCATTCACACTATAAAACGCCGATTCTCGAAAGAACGGTAAATTCAGTGTAGTTTTGAGTTGCAATATTTTTGATACACTTGAATAAATGAAGCCACAATTACAATTTTCATTGTTCAAAATGAGATGCAACAAAGTTCACAGCAATGTTTTTCTGTGTGAGCAAGAAAAACGAGAAAAACGCAAAAAGGGGAAAAAGGTGAAAAAGGGAAATTTTCTTGAAAACAGAGGGAAAAAAAAGGAATTATTTAAAAAAGAGAAAAGAGTGTGAAGTCTGTGATTTATTAAACCGCAGTAAAAATTCTGTGCTAGGAAGGAAATTATGTTATTTCAGAATATAAATTTTGAAGTTCCGCAAGAAAAGGGCCCATCTTGTCGATCGTAGTTAAGGAGATATTCGCGTTTTTGTGACTCAGGAACTAAAATATAGGTTTTCGATTTTCGATAGGAAATCATACTTCAATCTGTGCTCTATTTTGAAAACAGCCAAAAATCACAGGCAGCCAGGTAAGGACTGTATGGAGACTGCCGAAGTTGTGTAATGCCGTGTTTCACCAGAAATTACTGAATAACCTGCCCAGGTGCGTTGATGTGTTTTTTTCTCATTTTTTCAAAAATCTAGCTTAAAATGTCCAAAAAAATAGTTTTTGAATCCTGTGGTCTTCCACTCTCAGTATTACACCACGATTTCCATTAATTAACACTCGTATTCGTTTCAAATTTTAAATAGTTTTGGCCGTCGCGGGCCTTTTAGAGGAAGGGTCACTTTCCACTGAAGAAGTATCACTTAAATCGCTTGAACCACTCAATTTGAGTATCACTCATATATACTCACACCATACACCATTTGAAACATAACGATGGTTTCTGAACATGAATGTCCAAGTTTTTGGCAAAATTTTAGTCAGATTCTTTACTCGGTGCGGTTCGTCATCCTGAAATGCGACGCGTACGTGGTTAGACGTTTACACCACTGCGTACACTATTCGACTAAAGATTAACAGGTCCGTGTAAATACCTGTTTTTGATAAAAGCACAAATGGGTACAAAGTTAGAGCACAAGGTCGGATGCTTTCGGGACAGCTCTGGTGTATGTAATATATAGGAACATTTATTTTTGAACGGAACATTAACTTCAAAATTTTAAATATAAAATTCCCGATTTTCACAAAACTCCCTGGCTATTTCTGGGCTTCTTCCCGTAGCTCAAAATTCCAGACTAATTCCCGGGTTTTCTGTTTTTTCCGTTCAGTGGGCACCCTGTACTTTTCCATTTGATATGATTTAAAGAAAATTGCTAGGGATGTCGCGATGATGACGGATCGTTGGTAAGACATAGGGTGACGATTTTGTCGCTAAAATGTATTATTTATTCGCTCTCTCGTAATGTGAAAACACGTTCTTGTTGCCACAATATATCTTCGGGTCGCAAGAACCCCTCAAGAGTTATACAAGGTATTAGTGCGGAACAGATGTAGGCGTTGCAACATGAAGGCTACGAGGTTTGCAGACTCACCCTTACCCCTAACAATTTGTCACCACCATAGCATCCGCAACAGCCTCCAGCTCACCCGATAGCCCGCGTTTGATAAATCATGTGATAGGAGCAAGACATTATCGGCAAACATACCCATTAAAGTCTTTTTCCCAGACAACCCTACTGAAGATTATATTCATGTCCCCAAATACAAAAATGCAATACATCACTAACATCTACTGTTTTTGAAAATTTTTGTATATAAAATATTCTTAGGGGCCGTCCATAAACTACGTTAACAATTTAAGGGAGAGAAGGGGGTCGCACCAAAAGCTGCGGTTGGTAACCGAGCTCGAAATCCATTAATCAAAATCAAATTTGAAATGAGTCATAATAGTCCGCCAGGCTGTCCAATAAATGAAATGCAAAATCTCTCTTTAATTTGATACTGTCTCGAAAGTATCAACAAAATGAACATAAATTGATTAACTTTTGATTTAGTAAAGGCACATTGCACTGATTATTTATGTTCTAATGATATGAATGTACAATTTCTCGTTTATTTGTTTTCTTTTTCATTTCAAAAGTCAAATCTTAAAGTTTTGTAGAATTATATATCATAAGAAAAATATTGAAAAGTATTTATGAATTTTAAAAATTATTTACATGTTTGACAAGTTTGACCTATTTGATTCGCTAAATGAAGTATAACCTATTTTAATCCTATTACTCCTCAATTCAAAAATAACTTAATAAGTTTGAAAATCACTTTTAGATTTCAGAACTCATACTATATCCACTATTCCCCTCGTTTCCTCTTTTTGAGAGAACTTTTATTTTTCTCCCTGTTTTCAGGAAATTTCCTTTTTTTCTCGTTTTTTCGCTTAAATGTGAACTAAATTAACAGAATCCGACAAGAAAATCCAACTATTTTTGGTTAATGGTTAATTTTTCTTGGTTGAAAAGTCTAGTACATTTTTTGTTCGAAATTATTTTCTTTTTGGTTGAAGACTCATCTCTTTAGTTGCAACTTGAACTATTTTGTTAAAAATTCATTTCATTTTTAGAAGAAAATTAATTTTTTTAACTGACAACTATTTGATTGAAAATTGATCTCTTTTAGTTGAAAAATGGTTAAGTTTGGTTGAAAATTCATATATTTTGTTGAAAATTCTTCTTTTTTTTGTAGTAAATTAATCTACCTGGTCAACAAATCTCCAGTTAAAAATTCAACTATTTTGTTGAAAATTCACGTATTTTGTTGAAAATTCGTCTTGTTTGGTAGATAATAATTAATCTCCTTGTTTGAAAATTAATCCTTCTTGGTCAAAAATACAACTGCTTCGTTGACAATTGATTTGTTGTTGTTTTCAAATGAAAATCGTTTTTGGCTGAAAAATCAACTAATTGGTTTAGACTTGAACAAATATGTAAACTAGCTGTGAATTCGATCTCGAGTGTTTCCAATTTTTTTGTATTTATAATTGT
Organism: Andricus curvator; assembly: GCA_932195095.1. Classification (NCBI taxonomy): domain Eukaryota; kingdom Metazoa; phylum Arthropoda; class Insecta; order Hymenoptera; family Cynipidae; genus Andricus; species Andricus curvator. Next base: position 1,111,211 of record CAKNYM010052989.1, read on the forward strand.
ATGGTGCTCATTTCACGAGCACTTTGCTTCCCGTCAGCAAATGTATCTGCTTCCTCATAGAGGAAGCACTAGTTATTTTTTTCAACAAAAGACAAACCAAAGTGTTCATTTTGATCAATTTAAAAATAGAAATTTACCAAAAATACAAAATTACAAAATAATACAAACAATTTTTTAAATACAAAGAAAAATCAGACAAATCAAATTTTGTATTCGAAATTATAATTTTCCGAGCTGGAAAAGGGAAGGGAAAAGTTCTGTCGCACCCTATCCCTTTCCCAGTTTCATGATTTTTTTTACAGAAATTGTCAGAATTATTCTATTTGAAAATTTATGATCAAAAAATCTTTTCTATTCATGCGCCAACTTTGAATTATGTCGATGAAAAAAGTTTTTCTGTTAGAAACAGATGATTCAAATATTATAACTGAGTATAAAATGTATTAATATTATAGATCAATCGATTTGCCTCGAATCAAGGAATCTTTTCCGTTCTTGCATCAATTTTGAATTATGTTAGTGAAAAAAGTTTTACCATAACAAATCGTGTTTTCAAATATTATGCATTACTATAGCTTCCGTACTCTTCAATAAAATATATCAATGCTATGGGTCAATCGATTCGGCTTGAATCAACACAACTTTTCTATTCTCGCATCAACTTTAAATTATATGAATGAGAAACTTTTTAGTATGAAAATCGATTTTAAAAATATATAAATTACCATAACTTCCCTACTCTTTAATAAAATGTATTGATATTGTAGGTCAATCGATTCGTCTCGAAGCAAGAAAACTTTTTATATTCTTGCATCAACTTTGAATTATATTGAAGAAAAAAGTTTTACTATACAAAACCGTATTTTAGAATATTATGCATTACCATAGCTTCCTGACTCTTCAATGAAATTTATTAATATTATAGGTCAATCTATTCCTCTCAAATGAACACATCTTTTCTGTTCTTGCATCAACGTTGAATTATGTTAATGAAAAAAGTTCTACTATAAAAACCGATTCTCAAAATATATAAATTACCATAAGTTCCCTACGCTTTGATAAAATATATGAATATTATAGGTCAATTGATTCGTCTCGAACCAAGGAATCTTTTATATTACTGCATCAACTTTGAATTATGCGAATGAAAAAAGTTTTACTATAAAAAACCGATTTTTAAAATATCATTAAGTGGTAAAAAAATGCAACAAATATTTTTAGAAATCCTTCGGTCAGTTTCAAGATATTAGTGGGAAAAGAAGCCCTCCAAATTTCATTAATTTATCTGCAACCGTTTTCAAGTTATCGTGTTCACAAAAAAGTGTGACATCCGCACACACACATCCACACACATATTCGGACAATTGCTTAAAACATTGTATTAGACATTTTTAAATTGAGGAACGTTCAATAAATGAATTTAAAATTTTTGAAAAATGTTACCATTACAAAGCTTCCTCTATGAGGAAGCAAAAATTTATATGTTTTTGTGGAAGATTCATCATTTTAGTTGAAAATTCAATTATTTGATTGAAAATCAACTTTTTTGTTGACAATTCAAATTTTCAAGTACAAAATTCAACAATTCTCTAGGAAATTTTTCCTTATGGCTTGAAAATTCACAAAAATTTAATAGAAAAAGAAAATATTTCATTAAAAACTAACTTTTTTGTTGAAAATTCATATTTTCAAGTAGAAAATTCAACAATTCTCTAGGAAATTTTTCCTTATGGCTTGAAAATTCAACAATTTAATAGAAAAAGAAAATATTTCATTAAAAACTAACTTTTTTGTTGAAAATTCATATTTTTGGTTGAAAAATAAACTATTTCAGTAGAAAATTCCACTATTTAGCTGAAAATTCATATTTTTTGGTTGAAAGTTAGACTATTTGATTTAAAGTTGAACTACTTTGTTCAGAAAATTGTTTGTTTACGGTTCATCTCTTTGGTTGAAAAGGACTCCGAATACTTTACATTAAAATCCGGTCGAGGTAAAATTGGCTGAAATTGCAATATAACATAGTTCAAAGCCTCCTGATCGAAAAATCCTAATGGTTATCGGTCCAAAAAATCAAAAGTTTTTGTAATGCGACTGCCCTGGAAATGTGAAGATTTTTCAAAATAACCAAGGAAAAGACATTCTGGACTACGAAAGGTATTTAGTAATCCAGCTTATTAAGAGAAGCTTATAGATCAGTTCAACCGACAAAGGCAAGACACTTTGGTAGTCCAGGCAGTTAAGACAAGACTATAGATGAGTCCAACCAACAAAGGCAAGACACTATGCTTGTCTACGCTGGGCTTTTTATTTAAGCAGGCTTCGCAATGCGCCTTGACTTTTTAATGCCTGCGACCTGCATCAATGACGTTTTCAAGCAATGCTGTCATAGGATACTTGATCCGCTGTTGCTGATGTTGTGCATACCCTAAATACCATAATATTCTCGCAATGTTGGCACAAGAACCAAGTGTTCCAGTTCTAGTTCTACATGTGCAATAATACCCTAAGATAGGTTCATTAGGTTCTTCATCATTTATGAACGTCTATTAGTCTATCACGTCTATCATTTATGAACGACTAATAACATGTCTTGCCTTGTTTGGTTGGACTGATCTATAGTCATGTCCTAACTGGCTGGACTACCAATGTGTCTTGCCTTTGTTCGTTGAACTAATCCATAGTCTTTTCTTAACTGGCTGGACTACCAAAGTGTCTTGACATTGTTGTTTGGACTGATCTATAGTCATGTCCTAACTGGCTGGACTACCAAAGTGTCTTGCCTTTGTTGGTTGGACTAATCTATATTCTTGCCTCAACTTGCTGGACTAATGAAATGTCTTACCTCTGTCGATCAGACTGATCTGTAGTCTTGTCTTAACTGGCTGGACTAATAACATGTCTTACCTCTGTTGATTAGACTGATCTATAGTCTTGTCTTAACTGGCTGGATTAATAACATGTCTTGCCTTTGTCGGTTGGACTGATCTATAATCTTGTCTTAATAAGCTGGACTACTGAATACCTTTGGTAGTCCAGAATGTCTTTTGCCTTGATTATTTTAAAAAATCTTCACATTGCCAGGGCAGTCCAATTACATTGCCTTTAGTGGCTGGACTGACTTTTCCTTTGATAATTGGACTGATCTACAGTCCTGTATTAATTGACTGAACTGTCTTCTACCTTCAATATTTCGAACTGTATTTACATTGACAGGACAGCCCCATGATTTCGCCTATTATTGCCAGGACAGCGCCATTTTGTTGCCCATATTAGCTGGACTGGTCTTGTCAGTGTTTCCAGTATTGTCAGTGATTGTGCTGATCACACTTTATTGAAAAATCTGCACCTCATCTTCTTCGCGTTCAACACCACCTATCTCAAAAAATTTTGATTTTTTGGACTAGTACCCATTAGGATTTTTGGATCAGGAGGCTTTGAACTATATTATATCAAAATGTCAGTCAATTTAACCGGGCCGGATTTTAATGTAAAGTATGCGGGGAGCTTTAACTATTTTGTTGAAAATTAGTTTGTTTTAGTTAAAACTTAATTTTTTATCTGAAAATTTAACTATTCCATTTTTGGTTGAAAATTTATCATGAATAAGCTGAAAATTCATCTATTTGATAGAAAATTCATGTATTTTGTTGAAAATTACTTTTTTTAGTAGAGAATTAATCTTGTTAGTTGAAAATTCATCTTTTTGGTTGAGGATTCAACTACTTTGTAATAATTCGTCTTTTTTGGTTGAATTAAACTAGTTGAAAATTAGCTTTTTTGTTGTGAATTGATTTTTTAAACTGTAAATTTAGCGATTTCATTTCTTACTGAAAACTTGTCTTTTTAGTTGAAAATTGAACTATTGGTTCAAAAATTCATCTTTTTAGTTTAAAAATTCAACTATTGGGTTAAAAATTCAATAATTTTGTTAAAGGTTTCATAATTTTCTTAAAAATTTAACTATTTTGTTAAATTCATCTTCCTGGTCGAAAATTTAAATGTTTTGATAAAAATGTGTCCTTTTGGATTGAAAATCCATCTTTTATGCTATTATAGAAACTTCGCAATGTTCAATGGTTGTTTTATGTGACAGTTCATAATCATATTTTGACGTTTCAAGTAAAATGTATTTGGAAGACACACAAGACTTTATATTATGACATTAGGTTAAAACTGAGATTGACGGTTTTTCTATTGTTTTGAATGTAGGTCTTATATCAAGGCAGCAATCAGTCTTAATTCAGGGCAATAATCAGACTTAATTTGAGACTTTTTGTAAAGTCTCAATTTAAAACCTCTTTCGCTAGATTTCGCTGCGACGAAAAACCCGAATATTCGGCTCTACTATACTATTTACAAACTTAACTTGACGATAAGAACCAATTTCATTAGGACATGAGAATTTGAAAGCACTAGCAGGTGCAGGTAAACATCAGCAAAGGTTGTTCCGGGTCGTATTGCCGACATTGTCAGTCAGTCAGTCAGTAAAGTTGGGGTCTGTCGTCATGGAAACACGCCCTAAAATAGTTATTTATTCACGCGATTCGCCTCTGGCCTTGGTAACTATGTCCCCTCACACGCACCACCACTTCTCTCCTCTCCACTCTTCTGAAAAATTACCCTTTCCGATTATTAAACCCAACTTTGCAAACTCGAACCTCTTAAACTCACATGAAAAATGTATAGTCCAATCCTCTCATCATAAAGAACAGAAGAAAAGTAGAGAAATTGGTTTCTCAAGATTCTCTTAATGTTCACTATACATATGACCTAAAACCTAGGGTTCTCTCCAATCTCCAATTTGGACTTTAGGAGAGAAACGGATGACCAATTAACTATTGCTATCAACACAATCAAAACTTTATAACCTTTCCCTAAATTATTTGACAAATTTGACCTATTTTGAATGGAAATAATTCCGATACTTTATTCTCTTCTCTCTTGTGAAAAATTACTCTTTCCGATTAGTAAACCCAACTTTGCAAACTCGAACCTCTTAATCTCAGATGCAAAATGTATAGTCTAATCGTCTCATCATGCAGAACAGAAGAAAAGTAGAGAAATTTCTCAAGATTCTCTAAATTTACATTACACATACGCCCTCAAACATAGGATTCTGTCTACAATTTAACCTTTGTAATAGTATCTTATAGCCAACAAACTATTTCTTTCGCTAATAGTAAAACTTAGAACCATTCGCCAAATTATTTGACAAATTTGACCTATTTTGTGTGAGAATAATTCCGATACTTTATACTCTAGGGAATCAGTTTTCATCCATTGTGGTATCGGAAATCTGAAGATCTTGAAAAGGGTCTTGGATGAGCAAACGAGCCGACAAATCGGATTGACGCTTTTCTGACCGTTACGGTCATGAAAGCTGTCCAAGATGAACACGATTAGATTCTAACTTGGATCTCCCTCTCCATTCTTTATTCCCGAACCCCATGGAATTGGCCGGGCGCGATTAATTGACGGTAGGCCCTTCGAGACCATTCCGATGAGATTCGAACTGACAGCTTCGGATTCCAGAAGGGTGCGAAAAGGAATGGCATAGTAAGGAACAAATGAACATGTTGTGAAGTTGGTTCGAACCTTCCACTCACTTTAGCACATTCCTGATGATGCTCGAATCAGATACTTAATTAACATTGATTTACCCACTGGGGAAAGAGTAGATCTTTAAAATTAGCTTGAGAATTATATTTATACCCTATGCCAAAATTAAGGGCTCAATTATTACCCGAAAGCCAAATTTTGGGCTTTGCATTAAAAAAACATGGAATTGCCAGCTTTACGTCAAACTAGCAGTGTCATCGTAGAAGTCTTCGTTGTATCAATTTTTTTCCTTCAGAGGAATTGAGGGCATATTTAGGGCTCTTGAATGGCCCAAGAACCAATTTATAAAAAACAACCCCTATCATTGAGAAACTATACTAAAAAATAAATACGCTCTAAACATAAAAGTGAGTACAAAAGAATTTAGGGCTCTTAGCGGGCTCTCCAACACTATAGGAGGTAGATATCACTTTTTTAACAGTATCACTTTTTGCGTGCCCTGCTTTTGAATAGGATATTTTAATCTTGTTATTTTCAATGTTAAACAGATGAATCTGGGTTCCCACCGGTGGTCTCATTTTAGTACCACTTCAGACTGTTCTTTTTGAGTCTTATTTTAGTACCTGAAATTAGCCCTGAAATAATACTTTTTTTTTACAGTTGAAACCCCGAAATAAATTTCTCAAAACTATCCCTCAAAATTAAAAAACTCCCCCAAAACCAGAATCTTTCAGTCTGGATTCGATTCATTTTCATAGTAGCTGGTTTGAAGATAATTCATTGACAAACTGTAGTATTTCCCTTAACTAAAATTTGAAATGTTCCCTAATTCAAATGATCGAAAAATTTGGTTTCATACAGAAGTTGAACGCTTTGAAAAATTTAGTGCTTTTCGAAGATCATTGGTTTATAGTTTGATTTTTTCAAGACAAGTGGCTTATAACTGAGTTAAAAACCTATAATTTTTCAAATCTCCTAAGATGTAAAATATAAATCACAAACTTTTAGGATGTCTTCAGATGGTTCATCTTTGCTTAACTCATAAATTTTTTCGATGGGACCTCGTATGTTTTATATTTTAAAACACGTACAAAATAGCGTGACGTTAACACTTTTTACGTGGGTTGAAACGATCAGTCAATAACACTGAAATTAGCTAATTCAATTTGATTGTTTTAGTTTTCAAGTTGAATAATTATTCACTCTCTTAAACTGAACCAGTGAAATTGTCACTGGTTGAATCAGTATTTTGAATTATCACTGGTGAACCAGTGATTTTCCCGCTTTGACTGGATGAATCAGTAAATGAATAAACTAAAATAGCCCGGCCTTTATTTATTGTTATGAGAGTAAAGTGCGGTTTACAAAGGATAATTTTTCAACTATTACCACAAAAGTGAAGAATGATCAAGTGTCATAGCTAACCAGCTGACAGATGACAATGCCTACGACCAGATGACTACTGGTACTGAGAAATCAGTGAACCAAACTGATTAAACCAGTGCCGGAATTTCACTGAGAGAAGAGGATCTAATTTGTGAGAAGAATTCTATTTGACAAAATTATTCAAATTGAAAACCAAAGCAATCTCGATTTTTAAAGTATTTAAAAATATAAACAATATGAGGTCCCATCAAAAAGCTTCATGCGATAAGCAGAGTTGGACCATCTGAAGATATCCTGTAAGTTTTATTCAAACTCACGTTTTTACTAGCCTATTTAATATCAACCTGAAAACCTTAAAAATTGAGATTTTGGAAGCAATGTTTTGAATTTAATTTTTTCACTTATCAAATGAAAGTTCAATTCCATAAATGAGAATATAATTTTTGTTTGATTAAGTGATTTCACGTATCTGTCTAAAATAATAGCATTGTTTGATTTAGCTTACAAGCCATCTTCGCAGTGCACACCAATATTTAAAAAGAATTGTTAGAAATTGAAATAATTGTGAGCACTTATAAATAGTGAAATTCGAGACTACAAAAATCCAAAAACCGTCAAACCCTCAAACAAAATTATAAATAACCCCAATTTGTCGAAAGTTATTTATTTAAATTTGAGAGAGGTAAATTTTGAATACGAATTTTGTCAACCACATTATCTCCAGTCAAAGTTTCATATTATCTGAATCAATCGAATGCAACATCAATCCAGGTCAATGGGTCATGAATCAATGATCGCAAATTGGACAATACACGGAAATAAATTTATACCTGAACCAACGATATTTATCCTTCATCTGGCCACAAATATCGTTGAAAACGAACGAACGATATTCGCAAAGTTTTTAAAATAGGTATTTGCAGCATAATTTATTTCAACTATTATTACTAATAAATCACATTTGTGAATCGTTTGCAAAGACAGCTGAAAACTAAATGTTGGATGTCTGATTATAAGGCTGATCAAATTGAAAGAATTTTGAAAGAGGTATGACATTTATCATTGACTTCACGGTTCACGTTAAAATTATAAATATCGAAAAGGCTTCAATCAAACAAAAATGAATATAATATTAAGTTGTAAACCCAAGCCAATTATTATGGGAGAAAATAAATGTTTATTTATATTCATAATTTCATTAATAGTGTGAAATTATTGCAATTTTTAGATCTTTAATTGTTTACATTTGATTTTAGCTCACCTCGACTTTGTTTAAAATTTTTGAAAATCTAGAAAAACAGATTTTCACGACAAAATGAACTCTACAGCTTTCGTGAAATTTAAATCGACTGGGAGAGCAATTAAGTGATGTTTGAACTTGTGCTGGGGAGTGTCTGAAATCTGATCACTTAGGCGAGTGAAACCCTCTCTGTTGTGCGGTAACTGAGCAAGTTCATTAAAACGATTAAACTTGTGTCTAACAAAATCGAAACATCAATCATTTTCATTTCTGATTAAAAGTGATTGTAAGTCTATTATAATTTCAGTTACTGAATTCCTTCTAAATTGTTTTGAACTTGTCTCGAAATACTCAGAGGGGAGCATCCACATCTCATTAAACACCAATATTATCGACAAAAAAAATTAGTAGTTGTATTTTCAAGCAAACACTTGATTTTTCAAACCAATGAGACGAATTTTTTAGAAGAAATTTGAATTTTCGACAAAAAAAGTTCATTTTGAACCAAGAGAGATGATTTTTCAACCAAGAAAGATGAACTTTCTACCTAAAAAGATGAATGTAGCCGAATAGTTAAATTTTCAAAAACATAATCAAACTTTCAACAAAAAAATTCAATGTTTTACCAAATAGCATGAATTAAGGATTACGAAAGAGAGGTTTACAACCCAAAATGGAATAGTTAAATTTGCAGTTAAAAAACAAGAATAATTTTCTACCCAAATAGACGCATTTTTATCGAAATAATTAAGTTCTCAAGCTGAAAAGTCGAATGTTTTAGAAAACAGTTGACTTTTAAACCGAAAAAGAAGAATTTTGAACTAGCAAGTTAATTTTTTTGTCAGGAAAGATGAATTCTTAACGTAATGTTGAATTTTCAACTGAAAAGATAAATTTTCAACCAAAAATGAAATTATTATATTTTCACTTCTGAGGACTCATTTTCAACAAGATAAACGAATTTTCAACCAGTTTAATTCAACTAAAAAAGAAGATTTTTAAAGAAAATAGTTGAATCCGCAAACGAAATAATGAATTTTCAGGAAACCAGATTAATTAATTTACTACCCAAAAAGATGAATTTTCAACAAAATACATCAATTCTCTACAAAATAGTTGAATTTCCAACTCATAGAACAAAAAACTTTCAACCAAAAATGGAACAGCTACATTTTCCGATAAAAAATTAATTTTACACCAAAGAAACGAATTTTCAACCAAATAGTTAAAATTTGAAATAGATACCTAAATTTTTAAACAAATAGTTTGATTTCCTACCATAGTAGTGCAATTTCAAACAAAAAACATGAATTTTCAAGAAAAAAGTTAATTTTTAACTAAATAGTTGAATTTTCTACCAAATTGTTGAATTTTCCAAAGAACAATCAAGTTTTCAACAAAAAATGATCAATTTTCAGTTTAGAATACAAATTTTCAACCATTAATGGAATAGTTACATTTTCAGTGAAGAAAATCAATTCTCCACACACACAAAAACGAATTCCTAGCAGAATGGTTAAATTTTCACCTAAAGTGATGAAACTTCATAAAAAAATGAATTTTCAAGAAAATAGTTCAATATTCAACCAAAAAGTTATATTTTTAACCTTAAAGTTGATTTTTTAACCAAGAATATTAATTTTTTACAAAAATGATGAATTATCACCAAAATACATGAATTTGCAACCAAGCACTTTGTCCAAGCGTTGACCGCTAAAATTCCAGCCCATCGAGTCTAAGGATCAAACCAACTCAGAATAATGGTATACAGTGAGCCGAATCAGAATCGATATGGTTGCTTAACCTTATCCTGTCCAGATGCACAGAAAAAGGTCACTTCCGGTACGATTTTTGGGTCGGTTTCCAGCCCATCGAGAATAAGGATGAACAAAAGCTCAAAATGTAGTACTGAATGAGCTTTATCAAAAGCACTAGGATTGATACCCCCCACCCTGTCCGAAACCCTTGGCAACCCCTTTCGAAAGTTAGTATTTTGGGTCGGTTTTCAGCCCATCGAGAATAAGGCTGAAAGCAACGCCAAATAAAGTTTGAGTCTCCCCCTAACTAATTGAACATGGCTGCCACCTTTCATCCTGTCCGAAATACCGGGCAACCCTCTTTGAAAATCGGAAAAGGGCCTCTGGGGGTAAGCATGTAACAGTTTTTCCTGCACAAATCAGGCACAAATTGATGGCATAGCTAGGCACCCATCAGGCATGAAATCCCTCGAAGACTTGACCTTTAAATCGCATTTTTGTAGAAGCTATGGAGGGGGAAAGAAACATAAAAAAATGGTTTTACTCAAAAACGTCTAGGCCGATTTCAATGGAAAAAATATATGTCAACAACAAAAATTTCAGGTTACGTTTGAGAGATACGTTCCAAATTCCATTTTCAAAAAAATCCTACGGCTGTCTACTCGAACATATATCTTCACAAAATTAATAATTTTTTATCATTATTTTTTGGCATTTTACAAAATCTAATGGAAGAATCCTCCAGAACAAATCATTCACACTTCCGACCAAAAAATCATCTTAAAATTGTTTTCTTTAAATTTTCAAAAATGTTAGCAAGTCTGATTTGAATAACTACATTTCAGCAATTATAATGACAAACTTTACCAGAAGGATAAAAAAATGTTCGGATCAAAAAATTAGGCAAAATTTTTGTTTTTATTTTCAAAACATTATTTACAAAAAGATACCAGTACAAAAAGTTTTGAGTAGACAGTCCTAGGATTTGTTTGAAAATAGAATTTGGAATGTATTTGTCAAACGTAACCTGAAATTTTTTTTTTTGAAACTTTCAACATTCTTTTCTCTCATAATTTTTTGTCAAATTTTTTAAATCCCCCCCCCCATGGAAAATTGTCCCATTAGACTACGCAACATATCTTTTTTTCATTGAAATCAGCCTAGCCCTTTTTGAGTAAAACCATTTTTTTATTTTCCTTTCCCCCTCCATAGCTTCTACAAAAATGCGATTTGAAGGTCAAGTCTTCGAGGGATTTCATGTCTCATGGGTGCCTAGCTATGCCATCAATTTGTGCCTGATCCGCGCAGTGGAAACTGTTACATGCTTACACCCAGAGGCCCTTTTCCGATTTTTAAAGAGGGTTGCCCGGTATTTCAGGCAGGGAAAAAGGAGGCAACCCTGGTGAATTAGTTAGGGGGAGACTTAAGCTTTATTTTGGCGTTGGTTTCATCTTTATTTTCGATGGGCTGAAAACCGACCCAAAATACGGACTTTCGAAAGGGGTTGCCATGGGCTTCGGACAGGGTGGGGGTGGCAACCCTAGTGCTTTTGATAAAGCTCATTCAGTACTACATTTTGAGCTTTTGTTTATCCTTATTCTCGATGGGCTGAAACCGGACCAAAAAATTGTACCGGAAGTGACCTTTTCTGGGCATCTGGACAGAATGAGGTTAGGCAACCATACCGATTCTGCCTCAGCTCACTCTATTCTATTATTCTGAGTTGGTTTCATTCTTAGACTCGATGGGCTGGAATTTTAGCGGTCAATGCTTGGACTAACTTGTATTTTCAACCAAAAATATAATAGTTAAATTTTCAGTTAAAAAAAAATTCTATTAAAAACAAAACGAATTTTCAACCGAACAGTTAAACTTCAAACCAAAGAAATGAATTTAAAAAAAAAATGAACCAAGACAGATTATTTTTCAACCAAGCAGTTGCCTTTTCTACCAAAAGGACGAATTTTCAACAAAATGCTTGAATCTTTACCCAAAAAAGATAGATTTTCAATTTAAAATATCAATTTTCAACCAAAAATGTGATCCCTGAATTAGGCATTTAGGCTGACCAGTACTTTCCGTAACTACTGAATAGTGTTGTTTCCAAAGTCTGATATCACTTTTCCAATGAATGGATCTTATAGTTTATAAAATTCTTATTTTAAAAACGTCCATAAAATATTTTTTACGTATAGTTTACTATTTTAATTTAAAGAGGCCCATGTTTTGTTTTGGTTATCTACACGTCGAAAATGGAAGTCGCAAAATATTCTTTAAAAAATGTCAAAGGAGGGTTTCGTAAAAGCCAATAGCGGAAATCTACCGAAAATATATACATTTATGGTATCGGAGTATTTTAAGAGTAATTGTGACCTCTTTATCATAAGTTTTCATCAAAGCCACATCGACACTTTGATAATTATGAGAACCTCTGAGTCACGTGACACCAAGTTGAATAAGTGTTTTTCCGCCTTCAATTTTTAATAATTTCTTTTTGTTGAACGACTCAACAGAAAAAAAATTTAGAACGCACCTTGAGTTTAGATTAAAATTATGTATTAAAAAATTATTTTATCTAATTGTGAAACAATCTTACCCTCGAACTGTTAACACCTTCAAAAGACTATTTTCCTGCAATTTCTCACTCTCACCATCTTTTAATCGTTTTTTGTTTTCATTATCGTCAGTACAGTTAGTGCCAAAAAAGATATATGTTGAAGCACTTAACCATTGTGCAATGTATTTTTCCTCAATTTTTCACCGACAACATTTAGATAATCGTTTTTTTTATGGTCGCTAGTACAATTAGTGCCAAGAAAAGATATATGAACTTAGAGAAGGTATAAAAGCGAGCAAACCACTTTAGAATGCATTAAAATAGAAAAATGAACTGCGAGTAAGACACGTATTTACAACAAATTATATTTTTTTATAATACTGTTTCATCATGAAAAATTGCATTTACGTCAGTTTTCTGCTGATGGCAGTTATACTTTATACTACTACTTTATACTCTTCATATCACTGAAGCCAGCAACAATATTTGTTCCTGAATAACAAAATAGTTGAGGTTTTAAACAAATAATTGAATTTTCTACGTACAAAGATGAATTTTTAATGAAATGATTGAATTTTTAGATATAACAGATTGAACTTCAAAAGGAATGCAGCTGCTTTCTAAGGCAAATAGTTGATTTTTCAAGCTAAAGTTTTCAAAAGAAAGTTAAATTTCTAATCCATTTGGAAGAGTTTTATATAAAAAAGACAAACTTTCAATGAAACAATTAGATTTTCAACTAAATGATTTAAATTTTCACAAAACAGTTGTACTTTTAGTAAAAATTATCACTTTTCAACCAAAAATAAAATAGTTAAATTTGCTACTAACAAAAAACCGAATTTTCAACAAACTAGTAAAACTTTCAACGCGAGAGATGGATACTCAACTAATAAAATTAATTTACAAATAAATACATACATTTTCAGCAAATAATGGAACGGTTACATGTTCAGTAAAAAAAACGTTTTCAACTAAACAGGATGAATTGTCAATGAAAAATGTAATAGTTCGATTGAAAAAACGATCACCTTTAAACCAAGAATAGAATAGTTAAATTTTTACAAAAAATAAAAAGGAATTTTCAACAAAATAGTTCAACCTTCAACCAATAAAATTAATTTTTAACAAATTAGTTCAACTTTCAACCAAGTAGTTGAATTTTCGAATGAAAAAGATGAATTCTTAGTGTTAACTAATAACTATCAATTGAGTCGAAAAAGGATTAGGTAAACTTTCAGTTGAAAAATTAATTTTTAAACAGAAGAAAAAAACAAATTTACAACAAAATAGTTCAATTTTTAACCAAAAAGATGAGTCGACATCTAATAAAATTAATTTTCAACAAAGTCGTTCAACCATCAACCAAGCAGTTAATTTTAATCAAGAAGATTAATTTTTCTACCCAAAAAAACGAATTTACAGCAAAATACATAAATTTTCAGCGAATAATTTCATAGTCACATTGTCAGTTACAAAAATTAATTGTCAACGATATAGTCAAATTTTTAACCGAAAAAATAAATTCTTAGCAAAGTAGTTGAACTTTCAACCAAGCAGTTGCATTTTTGACAAAAAAAAATGACCTCTTCACAAAATAGTTTCATTTTCAACAAGATAATTAAAGTTTTAACCAAATAGTAGAATTTTTAACCAAGTGAGATGTGAATCCGGAACAAAAATATAATGCTAGACTTTTCATTTTAAAAAATGAACATTTAAGAAAGAATACTTGGATTTTCTTATTGGTTTCTGTTAATTCAGTTAACATTTAAGCAAACAACGAAAAAATGGGAAAGTTTCTTGAAAACAGCGGGAAAATAAGAATTCTTTAAAAAAGGGAAAAAGAGTTTATGGACGGCCCTTAATCCGTTAAGTTAATCTGTCATCTAAGTTAATCTTTAAGTGATATCAATGTCCGCAAATAAAAAAAAATTTCTAACGAATATAATTAAAAGTCTTTTAATACTGATATCAAATAGTTTTAACTCATTATTCATTTTTCGATTGACGGTTATACTTTGAGGAGGGGTTCAGTAAAAATGTGACAAATTGTTACAAGAGGGAGGGGTTAGTCAAAAATCACTGAAAATAGCATCAAGTAATATGTAGACACACCCAAGGGACCCAGAAGTTAATTTAAGAAGAAAAAGAAGACATTTGGTATGTATAGAATCTCGTTTTTTTGCGAGAATTCGAGTCTCAGAAAAAAACGAAGTGACACGAATGCGGATATTCGGTCTGTGTAAAGAAATCGACAGCGGAACGAACATCGTTAGGGTGGGAATAAAAAAAGCTGAATGAGGATGGAAGGGTGGCTTCTGAGCCGTTGTTGTCGTTCACCGATGAGGCGAATAATCGGATTTAGGGATTACAGGCTCTTCGCACTAACCGTAACACTAGAGCAAAAGCGTCATCGACTTTGGCGATATCATTAACGCGATTATTACTACCTTCCAGCTGCCCTCCTCAGACCTCTATCTAAGCCAAACCTCAAGCAATATCTTGCAAACCACAACAGCTTATTATACTCCACTACATTTGTTTATAAAAAATTTATGAATCGTTCCAAAATGGTTATAATAAAAAGGTACTCTTAAAAATCATTTATCATTAAAGTTAATGATAATCTTCGAATTAATTCATTCACTTTGTCCACATTGAAGCTCTGAGGTTATTGCTCGATTTTCGCGCGTTCTCCTCACATCGAAATGCTTTATCGTTGATTTTCAAGTTATTCATTTTGCTCTTTAGATTAAAATGAGTGAATTTTAAAAAGCGTGATTCAAGAACACTTTAATTTTATAAGGAATCTGTATTATCATTAGAGAATAACAGAAAATATTTAACGTCTTTTCAGACTAGATGGAGCTATGAAAGAAAGATTATTTTAAATAATTTTTTTCTGAAAAAAGATCTTCTCCTTTCGCTCCTTTCTCCTTTCCCAATGGTGCGAAAGAGGAAGATTTTTTTTCAGAAAAAAATTATTTAAAATAACTTTAATTTTAAATGCAGTCTGAAGTTGTTTAATTTTTAATGCTTTGAACGGAAATAATAGTGCTTTTTTGGAAGAAATCACATTTTTTAGTAAAAAAAATATATCCAAAGACTTCGAATGTCGTTTGATACTGCAATGATATGATACTTATTGATAATATAAATAAATAAATATATATATTATCTTTAAAATTTCTATAATTTTGATTTTAAATTCCTCGAAACTAAAACTTTTTGCTTCAAAAGCTAACATTCGAAAATATTTGGTTTGAAATTTCTTATTTTTGGAAATTTCACATTTAAAATTTCACATTACTGTACTGTCAAATTCAAATATTAAAAATATCAGGACAATTTAACTATTAAATCTTTCAAAATTGCAAAATTTCATATTGAGAACCTTAATAGTCGATTTTAGAAATAATAATTTTAGATTTTTAAAACAATTATAATTCGGATTTGGAAGAGGAAATTCTCGAGACGAATTATAATTATGCCTAGAAACAGTGAATTTTTAAATACAATTACAACTTTGACCTGGGACGGGGAATTTTCGAAATGAATTGCATACTATTCTGATTTGGTAATGGGAATTTTTTGATAGAACTATAATTCTGATATAAAACATATAATTTTCCAAAATTGATTTTACATGTAAAGGGTTCACTGGGTGTCTCACGCCCCACGGGCTTTCCGATTTTTTTCCCGATTCTCTACGTTTTTTTTTCAAGTATTTTTTTCGAATAGTTTAATTATCACTGAGGCTTTGGGGACATTTTTTTCCTATTTTGTATTGTTTCAACATCACTCATGATTTTTTTCAGCCAAAAATATCTGAAGGTGTATTTGTAGGTGCGGCCGTTAAGGGTTAAACGTACAAAATGATCCGGTTTTTTTTAATTTTTCGGAATCGTAAAATATCAAATTGAAAGACTTGATAATTCCACAATTTTCAGATTAACGGATTTCTAATTGATCATTTTTGAATTAAATGCCTCCAAGAAACATAAATTCAAAACAATAAAAAATTAAGACAATAAATTCTCGCATTCAAACTTTAGAGATTAGAAGATTTTAGAACCAAACATTAAAAATTGAATTATATTTTATTTGCAAATGTTCCAAATTATCGAAAATTTCAAACTCAACTTTAAAAAGACAGTTTTAAATTGAAAGGCTGAAAATTGTGCAATTTCAAACATTGGAATCATATACAGAAATTTTGTTATGTATTATTTTTTTCAACATTTAATTTTTAATATCATATCTTGTTTACAATTTTAGGGTTCTGAATTTTCATGTTGAACGCTGAACTTTCAATTTTTCCCTTTTATAAGTTTTAACTTTGCAATGAAAATTAAAATGGTTGTATTTTGAGAGGTATAATCAACAATTAGAAAATTGTTTATTTATTAAATTTACTTAAAATAATAATCAATTTTTAATATCACAATTCTCGGTGACTAAAAATGTTTTCGGTTTTGAATAAAGTTTGGATTCGTTTAATTCTCAACGTTCCGTAGTAGAATTTTTTTTCATTGTTAATATTTCGCATTTAAAATTACTTTTTATTTTAAACGAATTTTAAGAATGATTCATTTCTAAGGCTATATAATTGAAAAATTGTTCATTTTGAATCATAAAAAAGACGGCGAATTTATTTTTTGATCTTAGGAAAATATGTTTAATTAATTTCAATATTAAACTATAATTTTTTATGTGATAAGAATTCAAAATTCTAGAATTTTAGAAGCTTTGACTATAAAAAATTCCATTCAGCCAATTCAGTTTTGAATTTTATATTATTAAATTTTGAACAATTTTAATTAGAAATAATACCATTTCAATCCCTTTAGATTTCAAATAATACAATTTTCAAAATCCTAATCTGAAAATCTTCCATTTCTAACGTTTTGAAATTGTCCTATTTTCGAAATTTGTATTTAAAACTTTCGAATTTCGATATTCTTCAATTCAAAATAAAATTGTTCAATTTTGAATACTTTTAATTTGAAATAATACAATTTCAATTCCTTTGCATTTTAATTTATCCAATTTTCAAAATCGATTATGCTGTTTTTCAAAGGGAATAAGGCGACACGTATCTTATCGATTTGACAAAAACGTTTTATGACCAAGTTATGATTATTTAAATTTTTAAACTTGAAAACGCCGATTATTAAAAAATGGTCCAAATTTGTGTTAAAAGTGTGATTTTTTTATGTAATATAGGTGTTTATCTTCTTCTTTTTGATTTTCATAGAATTCATTTCGTAATTTGTTGGCAAATTTCAAAAAAGTTAAAAATTGACAAAATGGCAGCGGTCTTTCTGAAAATATTCAACGTCAATTTACTCAAAACCCCTACCGTTAATTTTTTTTTCTTCACTTTTTTCTAGATTCGTCCCATTGTTAAAATATATTCCATGATAGTCTGCCCTATGCTTTAGTTTTGAAGTTAAAAGAGATTTTTTTTCTGTTGGAAAAATGAAAATTCACATTTTTTGTCAAAACGATACAAGATACGAAAAAAGTAAAAAAAATTGTTTCTCTTAAAAGGCTCTAGGAAAGTTCTTCACACTTTCCTTTATCTCGCGTTATTTTCGAGAATATCAAAATATTCTCGGGGAGCAAAAAAGTAGAAATTATCTCATTTTCAATATTTCACATTTAAAATGTCTTTTCACTTTTAACGTTTTTTTAGAACAGTTCAATTTTAAAGGTTTCTAATTAAGAAATTGTCCAGCTTGAATGGCGGAAAAGATTGACTGTAAAACAATCAGTTTAGTTTTCAATTTCATATTGTCAAATTTTAGTTACTTTGAACTGAATATTGTTTATATTAAGAACTTTATCCACTTTTAAAAGCTCTTAATTAGAAATAATACAATTTCAATTTCCTTCAAATTTAAATTATCCAATTTGTAAATATTCATTCTTTAACATTTCGATATTTTCCTACTTTCGAAATTCAAATCTTAAATCATTCCATTTCAACATTCTTCAATTAAAAATAATATTGTTCAATTCCAAACGGTTCGAATTAAAAATGATACAATATCAACTCCTTTCTAATGTTACTGTCCAATTTTTGAAATTGTAATGTGAAATTTTTCAATTTTGAGAGCATCTTTTGAATTATTCAATTTTAAACGCTTTCATTTAGAAATTATACTTTCAACTCGAAATTAATAATAACAATTATTGTGATAGAAATTTTCTAAATTCAATATTCAAAATTTGATTTAATATGAATTTTTAAATTGTTTATGTTGTGATATAAAAATGGGAAATATAGTAATTGTCAAATACTTTAATGAAGAAAATATGAACTATTATATCAGGAAAAATGTGGATAGGTCAGTATAAAAGTTGGCCACCCCTCACGAGAGTAAAACCCACCCCTAAAGTATTATTTCCCTTGGAAAGATCCCTATCCTCTCTGGAGCACCCTAATATAAATATTATTACACTTTGATGGGGTTAGGTTGACACTCAACCCCCATAGAAGGCATGGTGTAGACAACTAGGGTATCTCCTTTGCCTCTATACTTTCTTTTTCATTAGGCCCGAATACCAGCCTGCACGTGGCTCTCGTCACAATACCTGGGGTTTCACTTGTGGTATCCCTTGTTCGCATGCATAATCGTCTCCACGATCAAGTACATTCCACTCGTGGAAATTACCACGATTATGAGTTGTGCCTCACTATCTAAATTCTGAAATCTTGATAAATTCTGAAAACCCATTATAATAATTGTACTGAGTGTGGACAATCAACCCCAATCAGTTAAATTAAATTTTGCCTTTATTTATTAAGAATTCCTCCTTTAACTTAGATTCACAATTTTTTAATTTGAGAAAAGATTATTTTAATTGAATAGAATCGCTATTTATGAAAAATTACTTTTATCTTTTATATGTTTAAACAATTTCTTTAGGATCTACTCTACGTAGAGACAATATCAAAATTGATCAAACCTTAATAATGATTTATAAAATCGAGGAATAAACTCACTGTCAATTGTCACGAATTATGAACGAAAAATATAAGTAACGAACAAAACAAAATAATTTAGATTGAAATTGTTTCATCAAGAGAAGTTATTTAGATTTTTATATTTTGAGCCAAAATTTTGTATTTTAAACCAATCAGAGTTGATGAAGAATCTTCCGAAGAATAAAATCGTACCTTGATCATTAGGCTTGGATGAGAAAATGCAGCCTTTTCAATAGTGTAATAAAAAACAAACAATTTAAATAAATAAATTCCAATAAATAATTTTAACTTGAACTATTTTTTGTCAAGTAAGCTTCAGTATCTCTTCCAAAATTAGTCCCAATAAGTAAATTGTTTAATATTTGTGGTTTATTGGTAACCAATATCCTTAAGTTATAATTATTTAAAATCAGATTCTTTTGAAATAGTCTTATAAAGAAGCTTTGGCATTTTATTTACAATACAATAAATTAAAAGAAATTATATTTAGTCTGAAAAATCCCAAAAAATTGGCAAGCTGGAAAAGGGGATGGACTAGAGATCCCGAACTTTTGGGACGACTAGCCAAACTTATGAAAAATATTTGACTACTCTTTCCGAATTTCGGGACAACGATACACTATTCGTAAGGCATTATAGAATCTTTCACGAAAAAAAAATTTCAAGGATTGAATATGAAATATTATAAAGTCTTTGAGAATCTTTTTACTGATAAAATGAGCCATCATTCATTAATTTAGCAATTTTTAAAATGATTTATAAAATAGACAAAAATACATATGTTCACATATGTTGAAATTGTATAAAGTATATCAAAATTTATATGGATTTTTGTGTTTTAGCTTCAATTTTATGAAAAAATGGAATTATTGTCCATTAAATACCATTAAACCATTTCCCGTTCAGGGTAGGCGTGACACACTACCCGATTCGGGTAGTGTTTCTAGGTTTTTCTTGTAGTTATAAATAACTACAAGAGTGGGCTCACCACACCCACGATGTGCCAACAGCACTCATGTCAGTATTCTTGAAGGGTCACCCATCCAAGTACTAACCGCGTCCAACGCTGCTTAACTTCAGTGATCTGACGAGAACTGGGGTTTTCAGCGTGCTATGGCCGTTGGCCAATTCTAATGATTGGGTTTTACAGAAATTGAAAATATTGAGGAAAAAATTTGTTTGCAAAAATAATAACAGTGTGATTTCTAAACAAAATTTCAATAAAATCCAATCAAAAAAGATTGTGAAGTATCTTTAAACGAATAAAATTAGTTCAAATAACATTGGGTCTATTTTCGTCGATTTTATAAAACATTTTAAACATTTTAATTTTGAAGTAGACTAGTGGGTCTTAAAGCCTTTTTTTGAGTAGCGGATTTTAATAGTGGGTAAAATTCATATTTGAATAACAGTAAGAAACCTTTCAAATCTTAGTTTGATCGAGTAATATCTTCTGTTCTGTTTATGGATTTGAAAATTTAGAATTTGTAAAATTTCAAATAAAATTCAATGGGCCAAAAAATTATGTTTTTTTTAAAAGGTACAAAAAGAAGGATTTTTTTGGATTGTGTTAAGTGCACATTTTGTTGAAAAAATTTTAAAAAATTTAAAAACTTAATACTTGAAATTTCTTCAGCTATGTTCAAAGAAACATGCCAGTTTTTTATCGTAAACATTTCTTTTCCTCGTTTCAAAATTCTGAATTAACACAATGCAAAAAATTTAGTTTTTTTGCACCTTCTAACAAAGTTCTAACGTAAGTACAAATTTTGTATTTTAATTTCTAATTTTACAGTATTATTATTCATTACCAAAAACTGTACCTACAAGAAATTCTAAATAATTTTTTAGAACATAGATTTTTTTAATTTATCAACATTTGAATCTTCAAAATTTCAAATCCATGCACAGAAAAGAAAATATTATTCGATGGAACTAAAATTTGTAGGGTTTACTATACAGTTGGGAAAATACAACTGTTACTCACTATTATAATGCCCTTTTAAAATAATTCATAAAATCGAAGGAAGTAGCGTCATTTTAAATTTTTTTAATTTTAAAAAAGAAATCTCTATTTAGAAAATAGAAAACAGTGTTCATTTAAAATTAGTTATTTGAGATTTTTTACCTAAAATTCTATTTGGATAGTTCATGTTAAAACACAGTTAAATTTGCAGATCGCAAATTGCTGGTTTACCAATTTCCAGGGCTCTTCTTAGGAAATATGATCACTCTACCGGAAACAAATTCAAAACCTATTTTCAAAATATGAAACATTGCAAATTATATTAAATTATATAAAAACCCAGTTGTGTGGAGAAAATAATTTCAGTATCTAAAATACCATTTTGTGTTTAAAATTTTTTTCCAGGTAAAGTAATAACTTTTTATTTTAGAATATGTATTAAGTAACTGCATTAACAATATTTACGTTATTAATTATATTATTATTAAACTATTATTCATTAAAAGCATATTTTAGAAATCTTCTTTTTAAAATGCAATGATAAGTGATGGTGCAATCTGACTTCAAAATCAACATAAAACCTCACTGAGTTTGTATACATATCATATGTGTATATGTAAATTATGTATAAAAATTAGATTTGATGAAAAATTTTCAACTGAGTGACTCATGTTATTTGAATCAAATTTTAATAATGCATCACGTTATGATATCAAACAAAAACAATTTTCGAAATTTTAATTTAAGGCTGTTTAATCAACCAGAGATGAAAGGAAAGGATGAATAATCTCAACAGTGTTCTTCAGTAACAATGACATATTTAATAACCGGCTCAACAATATTACAGTGTCATAGGTTTTAATTACATACGCAATTTCGGTACTTGGTTTCATTAAATATACATACATACATGAGTGTCCTTGTGCGTGCCTAAGTGTCCCCTGTTAAATTGTTCGTGAATGTGTTAGTGTAAGTGTATGTATATGTGTGTGATTATTGTGTTCGTGTTTATTTTCGTGCATGCTCGAATAAAAGTGTTTTCACTATGGAATTGCGAACGTTTTCAAATTCCTTAACCGTTACTCGTTTTTTATTGCTCACGATATTATGACACAGGTTAGATACTAACGCTTATTATATTACGGGGATACGATATGTGACACGTGTGCGGAAAAACAATCGCTGCAAGGGCCGATATTTAACCCACTAGCTCACAAATTATGATTACTTTTTATTTTTATTCACAAATCATTCTCCAAAAGAAAACCTACCTCTATCTTACACTTTATAATATTTTTTACTTTTTGCAATACTTTTATATCAAATGTCTATTATATAGTTCTATTCCTATTTTTATAGTATATTTGTAAATTATTATTGTAATAACTATACACTTATCTTCAGAATATAAATTATTGTCAATTAAAAAATAATCCAAACAAAGGGTCGATAAATTATTCGTGTTTCTGGTAATTGTGAGTTAGTGGGTTACTTTTTCGCCTGACTGGAAGTATAATTGTGAAAAAATCATTACGGCCATCTAGAGTTGTTAACCTAGATCTAAATACTTTCAATGCTATGTATACTTTCACTGTGCGACGAGAGGGTGGATTTTTTTATCAGCCCAGTTATTTGATTTCCGCGCGTCGCGTCTTCTACGAGAGATACTTTCATCGTTGACTTTCATTGGCAAGGATAAACCTTTTGAAACAATAAATGGAACCTTCAGAGGAACCTATAGAATATATATTTTTAATAAAAACTTCACGCTAACTAACGCCTTCAATCTTAAAAAATTCTACTCATTCAAAAATAGTGTTTTCCTCCTGCTCTACTGAATTATTTTAACTAATACTGTTTCATTCATCACATAAAATATACTATTTCAAACATTATTTTGCCCTCGTAAAAAAACAGTTTCAAATAAAAACTATTCTTTTTTTTTTCAAATGAGTAAAATTTTCCAAGGGTGCAGCAATTTTTAGAACAAAAATTCGAATCGATACATTTGCGTGTATGTTACAAGATAGGCAAAGTGCAAATGCGCATCATATAATAGATTAGAGACTTATGCAATCCCTTAATTCGTAATGATAATTTTTTATGATAATATTTACAAGAGATAAAAGAAGCAAGGATAACCTATGCCTATGTATATGCAATATATTGATATGCACGTATGTAGTTGTATCTGCGGTTTATAATAATCGTATCATGTATACACGTATGTGTAATTATTTCTCTAACTGCTTAGCATTTTGTATGATATAATTTTGTAACGTCTTTTGGTTCGATTTCATCTTTACGTCTGTGGTGAATACGGTTAGAATACACTGATATTACAGGAGATAGAAATATCTACTGACTGCTACGTGGAGTCGAAGATTTCTAATTTTTTATTAAACCTTAATATGGAGGCCAGCTCATTGGAATCGTGAACCTCACGAAACAGCAATTACAACACCCTTTACATTTCCCCTACGTAAAAATCGATCTACATGCGCAAAAACAAGGCTCGTTATGCGCATAGCTATTTATATGCAAACTGTATTGAGAAGGAGAGATTTCTATAACGATTCAGCAAATTATTCAATAGCAGATAAGGACTCTTGAATTCAGGCACTGTAAACTGAATGCGTCCAATATGAATATTTTTCATCCACTTTTTGTGAAATTGCAGATAAGTAATATATCTCTTTCGTTACTGCAGAATCGAATATTTTTAGGAATTCGTCTGACTTGATACCTTTTTATTTTATCACTAAAATGGAATGAGTTTTTTGTGAAACTTTCTGAATGTGTCATGACTACTAATTGATATTCATTTAATAATATCAATAAATTCATTAATTGGTATTAATAATATTGAGTAAAGCTTTCCAGTAAGAGGTATCTCACCATTTTTTTAATTTAATATTTTCTCTTGCAGTTATAAACCATTGGAATTTCCTACATTCATGGATACCCGAATCCGGCCTGATTACTTTCGTGCGAAAATCATTTCTTTTAATGCCTTAGTTTATTAACTAGTAGAAAAGAATATTGCAATATCGTCGACTCGCTCATAAAATTTACCGTTTGAAAAATTGTTTCACTAATAAAAATACAAAAGAATATTTTATTGTTAATTTTTTCGATAGGCCATTGCAAAACTCTAAGTTTGGTAATTCTGATTTCACTCAAAACTTTGAAAAAAATTTAATTTATGAACATATCAAAAATTAATATGCAGAAGAGAAAGATCTTATATACAAGTCGTCGATATACAACACATAGTCAACATCGATATAAATGCCTAAATAATTCTAAAAATATTGCGCGCACCTTTCGAACTTAGAGATGAGAAACAAAAATGAAAATTCTAGACTTTAGTTAGAAAAGGATGGTCACAAAAATACAGATATGTTCCTTTCGGGAATTTTTCCCCCCAGATATGCTAATAATTATCGCAATTATATTAGTTATATCAATCACGATCCTACTTGCAAAATACCCGATTGAACTACATTTCGAAGTTCCACACTCTGAAAAATATTTTCTGGATTCAAAATATTCCTTTAATATATTACATTTCTTAAATAATGTTATCATTTAAGTATTATAAATTAGAAATATATTAACTCTAACTATAAGACGTACTTTTAAAATATAATTAAAATATTTATTTGAATCAAATTAGATTCAACAAATACTAATTTTAAAAAAAGTTTTTCAGAATCAAGGAACTATTTTTCAGAATGCAATTAATTTTTGCTATCAGTTCACGCATGACAGTGACTATCACTGTCGCGACCGCCTCGCTTTTTCCTTAAACTTAACGACTTAGATCCTACTTTTTGGGTTCCTTGATAGGAACCCTGATGATATGTTATCTTGGTTCAGCAACGAATCGATTAAAATTAAAATTCATAACAAAAACAAAATTCACTAGTACGCACGAGGGTCCCTTGCTGATTGGGAGCCTTCGTTTTACGATTTTCCTAGTATTTTATATATAATATATATCTATATTTATATATAATTATATATAATCTTTATCCTATGTAATTATTTGCCTTGAAGTTGAATCAACGCCACAACCCCTAGAGTCTCCGGAAACGAATTGCAACCGACTTTTTTTCAAACAAGGCGTAGTTTTTTCGGGCAGTACCTCTTCCAATTGTGAATCACTTTCTCCATCACCATCACTTTCTTCATCATTTTTTTTTTGTTGATCATGAATTTCTTGGTCACTAAGTCTCTAAGCATCTCCCCTTTCATAATCTCCACGTCAATCATTCTTTTCTTGATCATTCTTTTCTTAGTTTAAGTTTTTTCTTAATCGAATCTCTTGACGATCTATTTTTCCATGATCTCCGATTTTTTAAATGGACTTCTTGAACTTCCTTTTATATCTCGGCTTTTTTCATAACTTCTTTTTTCATGAGTTTCTGCTTTATCATACCTTTTTTGAGTTTTCAGGCTGATGATCAGATTTTTGGTTTCAAATTTTTTCTTGATGATCCTTTTCTTTCTTGTCTTTTTAATTTTTTTTAGCTCACCATCCTTTTCTTGACATATGATTCTTCAAAGATCAGATACTCGACTTATTTCTGATTTTTATTCCTCTTCGGGCCTTTTCCTGGATTATCTTCTACTTTTTCATTTTCCTTTCTCCGACCATTCCTTTGTTGATAATTGATTTATTATCACCTTTGCTTTGTCTTGTTCTATTTCTCAATAACCCCTTTCTCGATCTTCCTTTAATTTATCAACGAATTTGTCGATTGTTTCCCAATCAATCTTGGTGGACTACCTCTTCTTACAATCCTCTGTTTTAATTTCCTTGACCCCAATTTCTTTCAACATTTTTTTGTAGATCTTTCATTCTGATCATCACTTTCTCGTTTTTTCTTTTCTTGATCCTGCTTTTCTATTGAATTTTTCTCAATGATATGCCTTCAATAATTTTGTGCTTGTTTTTCTTATACTTGATAATTTTTCTAATTCTTGATGATTCACTGATGGTTGATTTCTCAAATGATCTTTCTTTACTCCTTAATGATTCCCCCTCATAACTTTTATCTTCTTCAATTCTTTCTTGATCACATACACCTCTACCACTTTTTATAATTTTCTCCTCTTTACCAATTCTTATCACCTAATTCGGAGCTACCCTTCCCCACTCCAAAAACCGTAAACACTATCATCTTCGTAACTAGTTATAAATCACAATAATTCACGATATCTTCATCGTCAGAACCTCTCTTCTTATCTCTTTCATTCACGACACGAACATCCCTTTCATTCACAACACTCTAGGCAAATAAAATAATAACCATTTTTGCAGCACAACCTACGTCGATACGAAGAGCAGCCAGCGTAGTGGATATCCAGAACGTCGTCGCGCACGTACACCCGAAGACATTCTTCGAATCCGCGAGCATTTTTCTGGAGATTGGAAGCCTGCCTTGAAGACTAGTCTAGGACCTCCACTGGTCCTTCAGCGAATCACTTTCAACAGTCGGAAATGGTCGAGAAGACTCATCAGTTAGTTGCCTATTTAGTCAGCTCACTATTTCTTACTGAAACACCCCTGCTCTGAAGGGATTGCTGTCACCAGCTGGCCTCGAATCAGGCTCCTGTCCTCTTCTAAATGGATTCACCTCACCCGGAGGTCCTCTCTTCTGTGGTTCCTGTCCATAAGCAGGTCTCTGTCCTCCATATCCCGATGGCTCTTCGTGCCCCGAAGGCTGTTCGTATCCACCCTGAGCTTGACCAGGCTGACTGTATCCACCTTGGCTATAACCACCAGGTTGTTGAGGTTGATGGTACTCCTGCCCTTGACTGTACCCACTCTGATTGTATCCTTGACTACTCTGGTAGCTCTGATCCTGGTCGACGTTTGTCTCCATTCGACCTTGCGTCAAATGGTTCCCAACCTCTCCAGAAATCGGCCTCTGCTCTTGGAGAACATAGGTCTGGTACTCCTTATCCGGAGGATCCTGCATCAGAACATTAGCTTCGTCCTGGAAGGGTTTGAAGTCATAGATGTGCTTCAGGTTGTAAAGAACCGGAGCGTACAACAAGTTGCTGAACGCTATCAGGAAATTCAGAGCTGTGAACCCAATTGCCTCAACAACCCCTCCAGCTATAATAGGACCCACAGCATAGGCGATACTGTAAGAAATATCTGCTATCGCATAGATGCTTCCATATACCGAGACGTATCTCACGTCCACTAGGTAACCAAGGGTTGGCAACAATGCAGTGTCGATCAGAGCAATACCAAAACAGATACCACAGATTGGAATCATCAGCATCACGTAAGATGTCGAAAATGGAATGATGAAGCAGCAGAGACCTTCTAGAGCAAGTCCACCTGCTGCCATCAACCACTGATGTTGAGGATACTGCCTAGCCATCTTCACAGTTATCATCACTCCAATCACATGGGGGATGAACGCAGGGAGCCAGATCATCCCCATTTTCCAGTTGTCTTTTGTGATGTGGTCCTCCATCCAGAGTGAGATCGTCGGTTCGAGGAAAGCCAAAGCAACGTTTGACATCATCAATGCACCGGCACAAACTGCGATGTAAGGATCGAGTAGAAGTCTCCAGATGGGGATGCTCGGAGGCTTATCCCGATGACTATCTTTTATCTGCTCCTTGATGGGCTTCATTACCAAGAGAAGCATTATCCCATCAGCGAGACTCACGAACGCAAGGATCAGGAATGGTACTTCCTTCCCTGCGAACTGGTAGAGCGATCCTCCGAAAGGCGGTGCCACAAGACATCCAAAACTGATAAAAGCTAAGGCGATGCCCAAAGCTTTCGTTCTCTCTGCCTCTTCTGTGAATCGATCAGCGATCATTGCAAGACCTGCTGTATCCGCAAAGGCAGACCCAACTCCTTGAAGACTTCTCGCGAAGAAGAGGACTCCGTAGCTCCGACCGCAAGCGAAAAGAGCTGTTGAGAGGAACATGATAGTTAGTCCAATCATCATCGGAAGGTCATAACCGATCCTGTCGATTAAAGCTCCAGAGAAGGGGTTCACCATCAGCTGAACTATCGCCTTGGAAGCGAAGAGATAACCTGTTGCTGTGTCCTGGCCATGATGGCTAGTTGGTTTTTCAGTGGAATTCACGTAATCGCTATCGTCACCGAAGGCACCGATGTACTTTAGATAATCCGGGATTATAGGCACAATCACCATATACAGCATGTTGTCCAGAAGCAGCGCTATACAGACAATAACGAGGATCAGCTTCCGCTGTGCTTTCGGCTCCGCAACCTTCTCGAAGAAGATCTCCTTCAGCTCTCTGAAGCTGATGTTTATAAGAGGGATGTTGGTGTCCATGGTGGTGATTTATCTTGTTTTTTTTTGGGAAAGCGAGAGTTTCTGGATTAGTAGGAGCTAAAAATCACCTCGTGCTCCTGGAGCAATCTTGGAGGCGATGGTGGAGAGGTCGTCGCGATTGGAACGGCGCGCATCAGGCCGGGCCGGGGGTAACCTACAACAAACCACCGGAACTCGGTTAGCTACGATAAAGTCAAAGCTCAAATGGTTTTTTAGATGAACTCCATTTTTATTTCAGATAAGAATTTTATTCACAGGGGAGCCCTAGCCCGGCCTGGTCTGCGCAACCGATTTTTTTTTCTTTTACTTTGATGACACGAGCTTAATCTTCTTAGGTGTAACCGATCAGCGCGAACCTCGTTTGCATCTCTTTTCTTCAGTGGAGGAACTTAAGGTGACTTTTTTCCGAAAGGTTGCAGCACCGGGTGAAGGCTCCCCCCGAATACCCGCGATAAAGTAATGGAGTTTTTTTAAACTAATTTACAGAAGTTTAGCATACCAGTGATATTCAGATTTTTCTACTGCCAACAATTATTCCCAAGAATCCCAAGAATGCATAATATTTTCTAAAGCGTTGCAAATTGATTTTGGTTTGAATTTATTCTTAAGTCTTATGAAGATCTTTCATTTTAGCAAGTTACTCAAGATTATAAAACAATAATGTATTTCAGAGGGTGTCAACAACATGAGAGCATTACATCGAGACTGGATAGGTATTGTATAAGACTTGAATTGGTTATATAAATTGATGCGCATTATTGTTTGGAGTGAAATTATATCACATTGCTACATATTTCATCTGTTATGATCAACTAAGTAGAGATTCTAGAGTATTTTAATATCTTGAAGAATTTATGTCAAGATACCAAAAATCACAAGTTGGATTGAATCTGTCAATATTATTCTTCAATTATTTCTGAACTCCTTTGCTATGAATTTTATCTAATTTATCAAAATTCTTGCTGGGTCAGTTAGGGATAAAATATTTTAACTTTTTTTTCAACTTACCGGAATTGGTGGCGAATTTTTGCCTGAGGGAATTGGCGAGGCGTTGGGGACCCGCAAGGGTCGGAAGTCCGGCTAGCAAACCACTCAGGGTGGAGGCTACGTCCGGGCCTTCTTCTTCCTTCGAGTCGTTCGCCGACTCTATGTTTCCTCTCGACCCTGGGCCCTCCACCTTTCCAGCCGAGTCCTCTACCGAGCCTGTAACAAAAACGGAAATTTCTTTTATATTTAAAATTCATAATTAAATTAGTATTTCTTGAAAAGAGAAATTAATTCAAGAAGAAGTGTTAGGTGAATGAAGACTGTAAAATAAGTTAATGAAAAGGAGTGTTTAGAGGACTTAATTAAAAATATATAAGGGGATTTAATATTAAAATCTTGATTTGAGGGGTTAAAAAAATAGAAAGTCGTATAATTTAATAAATCCGTGTAAATGTAGGGAAGCATCTTTACACATAATGGTTTATTGAGGTCATTGAAACATCGATTTGCAACAAATTTCAGAATTATATAGTATTTGAGGTTTTATTTTATAATGATTTAAATCCGTTTTTTTTAAATCTTTTTTTGCAACAAAAAAGTAGTCTTATCATTATCTTATGCACCATTGGCAAAAGTGTAATGTTCTAATGCATAAAAAGAACTGTATTTATAGTTGTGAATCTATTAATAAAAGCTATCTTCTAGAAGAACTCATATTTGAGAAAAATGTACGCTGTCCATGTGCACGTTTTCCCAAGGTCGTTCTACTGTAGATACTAATAAAGCTATTCTAGGCATACTCCAGGTACTTATAGTTTGTCTACGGTACTTTCTTTCGAGGCATGCACTCTAAAAACTTTATCCTTAAATGCAGACTTGTTTTTGTTGAAAAATAATGTTTTTTTCTAAACATAACTTCATTTTAGATTTCTTACCTCTTCATGAAATATTATTTACATTTTTATTGAAAAAGATAAAAAGCATAAAGCTTTCGAAAAATTATTTGAAAACATTTGAAAACTTTACTTTGTAAGGAACTTTGTTAATGAGCTGATTAGCAAACTAACTTTTCAAATAATTATTGAGAGAGTATAAGGTTATAGATGTAAGAACTGTAATTTCATTTGATTGAAAGGTCTGTAGGAAAGCGTTTAAAGCTTATCAATTATATGAAGAACATGTTTTTATATGAAACATTTTTTATTCAAGCTTTATTATGCAGTGTCAACATATACTATTTTCTGTCATGGAAGTATTTGTTTTGAAAAGAAGGAACAGTAAATGTTATACATTCTATAAAGTAGAATCTTCATACAAATATTATGGATATCAAGAACTTATATGGGTGAATTCTTTATCCGTAGGTAAAGTTTTCCGACGGAAACTTTGTGTTCGAAGGTCCTTTAGTTTTAGTTGACTTTCCCACACCCGTTATTGAAAAATATTATTTTCCTGAGGAAGCTCTCCTCGCTTTTAATATTTACTAAATCTTCCTTATTTTTATTATACATTTTTTTCAATTCTTAGTTAATTACATGTTTGAAAAAAATCAATGATGTGCATTAAAATCGGTATTCAAATATCTACTGACAATAACTGTATATAAATACGAAAAGAAAAAAAATGCTTTAAAAAATTGCATATCATTTCAAAAAAGAAATGAAAATCATTTTGGTCATGAAATAGATACTTAAAAATATGAATCTCAGTAAACATTATCAATCTTTTACTTCAGATCTTCTGGGCTGCTCGAAAGGCAAAAATTTCAATTGTTAGGGAAATGTTAAAAGTAAACTGACAAGCGAATCAAAACGAAATTCAGTCATTTAGTTTCATGTAGTTTGAACTGTAAACAAAAATCATCAAAAAATTTCAAATTTCCCTGTCATTTTATAAAACTGATTTTGAAATGAGGGAATATACTCAACACACACACACACACACACTTTAGACATTTTTTAGTCCACAAATTACCCTTGATCCCTCATTATGAATCAATATCCTAACAATATCCTCCTGGAAATATCTCAAAAATAAATACACACGTCTAAAAAAATTCCCCAAACAAAACAAAAAGTCACTCCTACCACCACAAAGTCCCCTTCGAACGACGATAACACCTACGCAACTAATACAATCAATTTAAAATTTGAAAAAATCCAGCAAAGAAGGCACACCCTCACAAACAAAAACTAAATTTGCAAATTAGCACCACTGACGATTATCACTCACGATGATTAAACATTGATGGACAATCACTTGATCCTGGTGTCAATGGTAGCAATGGAAAAAGGATCTATAATTGATAAGGGGGTCCATGGCGAGGGGGTGGGTGGGGATGTGGGTGCTTAAAGAACAGAGAAGAATGGCAAGGGTTTGGCATACTCACGCAGACCGAAGGGCTCCCGATGTGCAGGGGCGTCTCGACGTGTCTCTCCGTCGGGGTTGCTTTGGAACGTCTGCTCTCAGAGTTCTCCCCGCCACTTCCTCGACGCGCACACCCCTCCTCGCGAGCACCCCCGCGAAATATCTAGAGAGCATTTTCCGCGCAGTCGCTTTGGGGAGGTTCCTAGGATTGGCGGCCGTGCGTCAGCCCCCGGCGCTCCGCCGCCACCCCTCGCGGTCGTTTTCCACCCTCAGCGTCCCCCAACTACCCCAGGAATAGGAAGAGCCAGGTATAGCCGTATAACGCCGACGGTCGATGCTGCACGGTATTTCTGGCCCCAGGTCGATAGCTCACCTGTAACCTGTGACGCTCGGCTGCCAACCTCGTATAAAGTGAGCGAAGGGGGTAGCTAAAACCCTTTGGGGGATCGTTTCCGAAAGCATTTTGGAATTTCGGAATTCTATTTCAAATCAAGGAGGTTGCAAGATTCAGGGCGGCTAAGTGAATCAGATTGGGTCATAAACTTATGGGGGTAATAAGCACTACCCCTGATCAGCTCGGTTGATGTGATGGGAGTCAGGTGAACCTGTACCCCTAGTTGGAATTCAGAGAATCAGGTATTTTGAGGAAAGCAAAACTTGGTGGTCGACTTTTAAACCTAGATTTCTTAGGGAGAAATAGAATGTAGATTCAGAATTTTCGAGAAAGCTATTCTCTCCCCAAGATAACTCTTAAGTCTATGTAGAATACTTGAGAGACAGGATTACTATGAAAATTAAAGAAATTGAATCATTTTTGGAATTTGAACTCCAGGGGGTTGTAAGAGTAAGTTCGTTCAAGTGAATGGGATTTAAGATTTGAATCAAGGGGGTAATAATCCAAGCAGTTGTAGACAGTAAAGCGTCACCTTGAACGTTACATTTTTTAGTAACGGTAGCGGTAACGCGTTTCTTATTTTAAAAAGTAACGGTAACTTTAACGCTTTACAATTTTCGGGTCACTGCAACGTAAGATAACGTCCGTTACTGTACGTTACTTTACGAAATTTGTTCCTGGTGCTTATCCTACATTATATGTCATGATAACCAATCAGAAGACATGTTTTCATTATAGTAGTATATAGTAGTATATATAAATTTGAATTATTTGCATATGTTTTGATCCAATATTTTTTTTACTTTTCTTATTAAAGTTAAAAAAATATGTTTACAAAACTTAGATAGTACTTGAAAATCCATAAAAAGGACCAAATCAAGAAAATATAATAACAAATGATTTAAAAAACGTTTTTCAAACCTGAAAAGATTTTTAATCGTTTGATCACTGAAGAAATAAGTAAAAAGAAATTTCAGTTTGTTTAAATAAATGGAAATTACGCGACACGTATATTTCCGTTTTGAAAAATAAATTTCCAGTAATTTACGGATATTTAAATTTTGATGTCTATTTTTCAACAAATCACCAATTTTTGCTTTAAAATTCTACAGTTTTTGACCTTATTCATATATTCGAATATTCTTTTCGGATTCTGATGAATTTACCTGTCATTTTTCAAAATCCGTCGGAAGATGTGAAAAACGTTTAAAGTAAACAAGGTTGTGATAAGTTGTTTGGAAATATAAAAAGTCAATTTTCACAAAAAAGTACACTTATAACTTTTTGCCAATATTTTTGAATTTAGCCTTCTGTAAAGAAGACCTTCTGTAAGTTTTGTGTGGGCTGAACAATTTTTGTGGCCAAGGGAATTGTTCTCAGAAACAAGAGATACAAAAGAAAATTTTAATAAAATTTTGCATACCTAAAAAGGGTTAACGAGAAAAATGCGAAAATTATATTTTTAGAAAAGACAAATTTCTCCCAGTTAAAAAAAGGGTATAGTTAAAAATAGGTGGGGTTTCCCGGAAAATCTTCTTTTCATGTTTTCAAAATTCGAAGAAAAAAGTACAGAAAAAATTCGAATATCATAATTTCATAAAAAAATTTTCTGTAAAATCAGAAAAATATGTGTAGCCCAATTTCCTCTAAAAACAACTTATTTTGTCGCTAAGAGATTCCATCCTCGGTAACCCCAAGTGAAATAAAAATATTATAAGAAAATTTGATTTACACGCATTCCTTTAACTATTTTTCGGCATAGCAGGATCCATTCTTATTGCCAAAATATTTCGTTGGTGTGATGAACTTTTTGCAAAACTAGTTCTGTTAAAAGTAAAAAAAATTCTATGCAATTTTTTTTTCTTTCGAATCAATAATAGTGTAAAATAAAGACAGTCTACAGATTATGAATGTGAAATCATTTATTAAATTATATCAATTAAAATATAATTGTTAAGTTCGAAAACACTTTCAAGTTTAAATAAAACTGTTTAAAGGTTTTTGGAATTTAAAAAAAGGTATCAAAGATTGAATTAAAAAAAGTAACGCTAAGGCAAATATAGACTCAAAATTCTCGATAAAGCTCTACCCTTAGAATTCTCAGATCTATAATCAAGACAAAACTTGAGGGGTTCATTCTAAAGCTAAATCAACTTTTTAAATGTTAAGCAGGAAAAATTAGATGCAGGAAATAGAAAAGATCGAATTTTGATCATTTATATATTTTTTTAATTGTAGATTCATTTGAGCTACTGGAGAGGAGAGATTTTTGGAAATAGGTTAAAAAACTAAAACTTTAAAAAAACAAAGGTTCATTTTTTAATTCTACTCTACTAGAGAAGAATGGTTATAAATTGGATTCTAAAAGTTTAATTTAGTGCGGAAGAAAGGTATATAGCGAATTGAAAGTTTGAGTTTGCAACTTCAAGCAAGAAGTCTATTAATCATTATCATCTAACTAGAACATAAATAACTAATTATTAACTAACATATTATTACTGAAAATTAACTATATAATTAATCAATCTTTAGTGAAAAACGATCTAATTTTATCAATTATGGATGACTATGAAAATCAGAGAGATTAAAACTTCGCTCGAATAGTTACCGATCTTGTTTAATGTTATAATACTAAATCATAATTTGCAATAATTAAGGCCTCAATATTTTGTATGTAAAAAATTAATGAAATTTAAACCATGAACAAATTGATAAGACAAGCTTATAACTTTATTTGCTTTCTCCAAGAATGAAATTGACTCATTAGGCTCATATGCTGATTTCTAAAAATGGTTACATAAATGTTCACTAGTTTCCCTTTTAAGAGCACCAATTATTGATTACCTCGAGTATTAACTGGCTCGTCTAAAAATACAATTACGCCCCGTCAGTCCTGAATGCTATAAGCGGAAAAGTCGTGACTTAATTTATTCTTTAATGATAATACATCCCAACTGAGAATAGGGGGTGACCTTTCTCCTTTTGGCCACACGCAAAGATAAAATTAAGAAAGGTTGTTAAAAAAACTGTATAAAATATCTTAATATATTAAATCAAAAAGCTTTGTTGAATTTCGGGACGTCTAACAGCCAATTTATTTATCTCAAAATCTTTTTTGGTTAATTACTTGTCTTTATTCTTTTCTCAAAATTAAACATAAAAGGCTTACAGTCGATTCTGTATAGAAAGGCTTTTGTGTAAGATCATTGAAATTTCCAGATGGCAAGAAGGGCTCGACCTCGCCAAGTGGTCGTTGAAATTTCCAAAGAAAAGAATTTTATTTTATTTTCTACAGAATACAAATATACATCTACAACTGAATTTTAAACCTGAGACTTAAGAAAAAATGGAATAGAAGAAATATAATTAGTCAAATATAAGAAATTATTGATATCAAAATATTAATTTAGAGTTAAAATATGAAATGAGTTATAAAATGTTGAACTAGATTCGTACAGCAAGCAATTTAGCAGATTGTCACCATCGTACAAAAATAGTTGTATTATGCAGGTAAAATTATTCCTAGCTAGAAGTTCTGAAATAACCTCAGCAATTTCATGTAACTTCAGGTCACCTATATTTGTCACAACATTTTCTGTCTTTCTTGGGGGGTTTCTTTATCATCGGCTTGAGTGCTAAGTATAATAGCTAAATTTAGACAGAAATATGTATGCACCCTTTTCCTCGATTTATCACCCCTTGAAGAATAAATTGATGAAAACATATAATTACAGTCACGTATGTCCTTAGGTCATGTTTATATGATAACGGATATGTCACAATTATTATTTCATTTTCAACAATCTGCAAACAAGCAAATAATAAATATTATAAAGGACTATAAGCAGGCTTCTATGGATTTTTTCTATCAGAAAAAAGAGCAGTTGTTAATTAAAATTCTTAGCTTTTATCAGGATTCTAATTGAAATCTTGTTTCATTTTTAATGTTAAGGTTTTTTATTTTTTGCTTCTGAACAGTTCTAGGTTCTAATTTTATCAGAATTTTTAACATTTAAATAAATTATGCATCCTAGTTAAAATTTCCAAGTTAGTGTGACCCTTAAACACATGCTTAATTTTTTTTCAAAATTCTTTTGTTTCCATGAGCGGCTTTTGTTACAATGGCTAAAAAATGATATGCTTCAAATTTAAGACCAAGACGTTAATATTTATCCCTAGCACACAACCCTTGAAGTTTTCTATGTGATAAACATGGGGAAAAAATGCAAAATCCACATAACTTACTCAGTTTTCATCGAATTCGTCTATAAACTGAGGACCACAATGAAGGGAATTATTTCTTTATTAGTTTAAATTCGAATATGGCGCCATATTAAAAGCAATTATCGATGTGAGTGATAAGAGGGGCTTTTCATTTTAGGCTGTAATTGTCTGGATTAGGGAATAAACTCGGCAATGAATACAATCTATTCGCTAATGTGAGCATATTTTATTTACGCCGCGTTTCTTGACTGAAAAAGATTCGGAGGCGTGGCGTTGATTATAGAAATGGTTATCATTTAATTGGATTTGTGGATTCTTGGATGTCTGGTTTCAAGATTAATGATATTTGTAAAAGCTGATCAGGGACTCATATAGTCGCTTCAAATAGCGAAGATGATCCGTTTCTCGAAACTAATCAAATTCATCATCGAATCTTCTACGCGGATTATAACCGATGAATTCGGATTAAGAATCAACAAACGTACCATTAAGCCATTTCCCTTTCGGGGTAGGCGTGACTTGCTCGGTT